>VXBJ01002360.1:298808-395194 GCA_013400055.1 Nycticryphes semicollaris
CGCTGCCGCCAGGCCTCCCGGGCAGGGTTTTCCTGGCTCCCCCGTCATTAGCTGCTTACACATGGCTACTGCCGCAGCAGCCCTGCGGGGATATTGGAAGGCAGCCTCCGTCGGCCGGCCCTGACAAGCACCCAGGCAGCGGCCTCCCTCCCTCAGGGCGGCAGGCGGTACCGCCCCCCGCCCACGTGACCAGCCCGGTGTGAGNGGGTAACCCGAGGGATCGCTGGCGAGGGGGCGAGCGATGGCGGTGGGTCGTGGGTCCGCCCCCCCCGCCCACCCCCTACCGGGCTGAGGGCCGCGGGGCCCGGAGCGCCCCGCCCTGGGGCTCCGACAGCACCGTGTGCGAGCGGCGGAGAGGGCCCTCATGAGTGGGTGGTGGGGACATCTCATTGGGGATAAACAGGGCCGTGGGGTGCCGCCACGGCTGGGTGTCGCTGTCAGCTCCGCTGCCGGGATGGGGGAGCCTTTTGTACCGTTTTTCTCTCCTTGTGTTATCTCGGAAAGATAGATGTGAGCTCGACCTGTCAGCACAGTCTGCCGTCTGATTTCCAAGGTGACGAATCACACAACGGTTGAGGTTGGGAGGGACCTCCGCAAGTGATCTGGTCCAAACCCCCTTCTCCAGCAGGGCCACCCAGAGCTGGTTGCCCAGGATGGTCCTCCAGATGGCTTTTGTGTGTCCCCAAGGATGGAGACTCCACCGCAGCCTTGGGCGACCAGTGACAGCGCTGGGTCACCCTCACAGAGGAAAAGTGCCTCCTGATCTTCCTGTGGCATCTTTTGTGTTTCAGTTGGTGCCCATTGCCTGTGGTCCTGTTACTGGGTACCGCTGAAGAAGATGAGTAGCAAAATCTTTTAAGGAGGTGGGGCTTTGGCACCTCTCATATATGCTTTAAAAATAGTTGTGAAAACACAATTTCCCATCTATAACTTTTGAAAAAGGATTGATTGGGGGGATAATACAGTAGTATATCTTTTGCTGGAAAAGGGTTTGAATCCTGGGGTTAATTCCTTGGCACCTCTGTGCCCTGTCAAATGGTAAAGAAAGGGTAAGATAAAAAGGAAGGGATTCTACTGGATTAGAATGTGCGAGAAAACCCACATATTTGTTTATTGGATAGGTATTTATAACTTGTTCTTCAGTGGTGGTTATTTCAAGTAGCTTTGTTACAACGAAGTTCAGATTTACTTGAAATCCTGTGCGACCATAGCTTATGAAACGTGGGCCATGTTTTTTAAAGTATGTTTTTTGACAGAAAAATCTCTGTCATGCAGCCGAATTTTTCCTTAGGTGAAAATGCTCTAAAATTTATACTTTTTGTAATAGAACTTGTCTGACTAACAAATACTTGATTTTTATGTTACAAAGAGATACGTTGGCTCTGTCAGACTGTGTAAGGTGATATTGTAGACTTCCTTGTTGCTCTTTTCTGTGTTTTATATGGGTATTGACAGCATTGATTTAAATTGGTTGTTGCAATTTTAAAAAAAGCTTAGCACTGGTACCTGTTGCTGTTTCCTTTCTTATACGTGAAGTATTTAAAACCTGTTTGGTTAATAGTGTTTTGTACAAACATTTTGTGCTTTGTATAGGAATTGAATTTTCTCTTAGAGTTCAGATATTCTTAGCAATACCTTATTGTTCATATACTACATTTGAAAGCTGTCTTAAAGGTAGAGTAGTTCTTTGGTTAGGGTTTAAAATCTGTTATCAGATACTTCACAAACCCTTTCTTTTCAGTGATATTTTTAACCAGAATAGAACATAGACGTATCTGATAGTTGCTATTAGATGGCAACAGTGACTTCTTGTTTAAATACGTTTTTGCATCTTTCCAGTCTTTTGGATATATCCTCAGTCTCAATTGTTTTATTTTAAAAATAGAAGATATCCATCACTACAGTATTTGGAAAGGCCATTGTATTGAGTACATAAGGTGGAAAAGATTCACCTGCGTGTCTCTCGTTTCCTGTATTTCTTGTTGGGTACTCTAATAATGGCTACAACTATAGGGACCTCATTTTGTGTAAAGTCTTTTTAGTTTTATTGTTTATGGGTTTCAAAATGAGAATGTCTCAAGTTATCTTTTTGTGTCTGATAATATTTTCTAATTACAGTATTTATTCTTTGATATGCAGTAACAAAAACTAAAGTAATCTATTAAAATGTTTCTCGCCTGGATAATGGGAATGTGGTTAAGAGAAGTAGAATAAATGTTCCCAGATAAATAAGGAAAATCTGAAAATCAGCATAAGGTCATTAGTCATACTGGAACTTCAGGCAGTGGAGAAAAGGTGTGGGTGTAGACTAGTTACAGAAACTTAGATTTGTTATTTCTTTCCGCCTCTCAATACTGGAAATTAATACTTTGAGGGCTCATTTCAGCTGTTAAAAATTTGTTCTTTAGACAGAATCCTCATTGACTCAGCCCCTATAGAAAGAATAGTTAAAAATATTCACCTCTCTATGTAAGTCTGACCTGTGATCTCTTAATGTTTATGAAATGTGTCCATTTAACAAGTGATTACAAGAAGGTGTCATAAAGGATAGATAATGCTCGTGTTACCAAGATTCTCTGCAACATGAGTACAGGTGATGTTCCAATGTGTTTTTCACTTTTTTTATGCCACCATAAAGCATAAAAATGTGTGACAATATGAAACCGACTTAGTAATAAACCCCCTGTATACAATTCTGTATTTTACACTTCTTTAAATTATAATTTGGAAAGATGACATTTCCAGTTCTTAAGGGCTAAATACTGCATGTGTCCCTGTCTTACGTGTACATGCCCAGATTTCATCAGCACTGTAATTATTTCCTTTTACAGTTAACTGAAAGCTCTCCCACGTATTATATGTTGGGAAGGTAGCTTTTGTATCTGGAAATAGAAGGAAACCTCTTAAAAGGCAGCAGGTTTTTTTCGTTGTATGATGAAAAGTATGAATTTTATGTAAGTCACTACAAACTTCACCAATTGAAAGCAAACCAAGAAAAGTCGCATTAATGCTAGTGTTTTTCACCAGTTTTGATATTTATTCATAAATGAACATGGCTCACACAAAAAGTACAGAGGAGAGCTATCAAAATGATGGTGGTATTTGGAAAACTTAGTGTGTAGTAACATTTTTTTTTTTAAAATGTAGTTAGAAAGTGGATTCTGAGAGTACATTAAATATCTGCAGATCTTTAGTTACCAGCACCTCTGCAGTCAGCATCGGCACCACATTTTTGTAAATCAGCAAATTTTTGCAGTCTTTCCAAAACAGCGATAACGTCTGCTTCAGCTCAGGATTTGAGAGCCTTACAAAAACAGGTTAATTCTTGTGCAAACAGTACCTTCACCCAAGCATTTGTGCTCTTGATACAACTTTTCATAGTTCTTGTTGTGTTCTTAGTTTTATAAAATACCAGGATTTGCTGCTTGAGGGCATTGTGAGATTTCCAAGCTTGGAAATTTGGATTGTGAATGAAGAGCTTGTTTATGGACAGGGAATTGGGTTGCTTTGGTGGGAGGGGAAAAAATAACAGCATTAATTCTTATTGGAAAGAGGATCAATTTCCAAACGGGCTGCTGGTTTTAATGGGAAGGTTTGTAATAGATTGTGAAAATACTTCTGCTGTGTCAAAGAACAGAGTAAATGTTGTTAATGAAACAATTAGTGGAGCAATTAAGGACCATGCATGTATTTGGATGCTCTTGAGTGGTACTGGTTTTGCACTAGATTTATGAAATTTGGCAGGGATTAAGTTCTCTTCCTTTATTGTTGTAAAGGATAAGATACTGGGGCTTTTTTGTTCCAAGGTTGTTGGTTGTGGAAAGCATATGAATATGTATTTCAGGAGCTTTTTCCATTGGAGGGGTACAGAATTAAGTTACTTGCCTCGCTACAGACTGTACCTCAGAGTCTTGGGTCGAAGCATTTATGATAATCGAAAAGAAATCTTAAGTGTTGGAAGAAATCACACCTTAATGTCCAGCACCCAGATGGGCTTCGAGTACAGCGCTTAATTTTCATAACATAATAGCATAGATCTTACTTAACAAAAATGTGGACTGTGGCTGTGCTCAATTTATATTGAATTGCTGTCATGAGTTAAAATATCATGAATGGACTTCAGCCTAATTTCAGGCATCTTTACTGTTCTTGGGGACAGGAGGGGAAATAAAGCTTCTGAAAATCTCGACATCAGCCTCTTTTTACATATATTTGTTGGCAGGATGGTGGATTTGTCTTGTGTTTGTTTTTTTGTTTGTTTGGGGTTTTTTTGCCCGCCTATTTTTTTTTTCCTCTTTATTTTGCTGTGTTTATTTAAGGATGAAAATACTAAGACTTAGATTAACCTGGTGAATTCAGGTTGCATTTTAAACAGAAATTTCTGTTACTGACTACCTAAACAGTGCTTTGCTAAAGCCCTCCAGTTACCTTAATCTTTGGGTTGCTCCAAGAAGCTTTTGTGAGAAGTGGCAAATGAAAGCATGAGGTGATAAAATTCATAATTATAATATTTTATTTTGTTGTTTTTATAAAATAGACTGATACTTATCCTTAGATGGGTATATTGTGTGACAGTAAACTGTAGGTGACAGAATACTAATGTACATGGTGATGGTTCACCATTGCAAAGCTTTTATCATTTTAAAAGAGTTACATTAACGTGGGGTTTGTAAATGCAGCACTAGATTTATTATTCTCTTAGTCAGAGGTTTAAGTTGCCTTTAAGGATGCAGACCTACATTGAGGCAGAAGGTGTGCTGCCTCGGTAACTGGAGTTCTGGAAAGGAATAATTTCTGAAGCTGGATACTTATCTACAGTGCAGCAGGGCTGTCTTGGCCTTTTTGAAATACAGGAGTAGGGAGCATCAAGGAAAGAATCTTTGAGGAGAAATGCTGAGTACTTTTTTCCAAGCTAAGAATTAATTGGCAAAATTCTGATAGCAACTGCAGAGTATAATTCGCTTGGTGAGACATTGTGGTCATGTTTTGCTGAATAGAGTTTTCAATTTAGTATTTGGTATGGTAAATAGCATGGGGATTTAAGGTGCAGCTAGAGGAGAGAAGCTGGGACACTGCTCAGGGAAACTGGGAAATGTTTCATGAATTTCCGTTGAAATATGTAAGCAATTATGGGAGGAATTCAGGTGCTTTCCTGTGACTATTTAATGTCATTTTAGGTGCTCGAAAATATCCAAGACATCTGTACAGGCCTGTAAGGTACTGGTGCAGGCTGTAAGGGAAGCCAGCTATTGCAGAGTGGTAACTGGATGCCAGGCAAGATGTTGACTTTTCTGGTATTTTTATATCTGAAATGGCAGTAGCAGCCTCTATGTGGGCACTGAGTCACTTCAATCACTGTTGCTTTTCAGCCTTTCTTTTTTTTTGGTGTGGTTTAGTGTTTTTTTTTAAGTTCGCAAACTCTCAATTAGCTCTTCCTTCTACGGAAAAAAATAAAGACAATTATCTGACACCACTGTTGCATTGCTCACCCACCTTTGTGTGATGGTGCTCTAGCTGTACGGTAAATGTGATGAACCTTTTCTGTTCCTGGTTTATTTTTAATTTTCTTGTGGGAGGGGCTGGCTATTTGTGCAGTGCCTTGTAAAACTTAAACTGTTGCTGAGCTTTGTGTGTCAGACTTTTTTTTCAAACTGACTTTAGATTTGGGTTTTAAACAATGTCTGATACTATTTGATTTGTGTATTTTTACATGGTATGTGGACTTTTGGAGTATGGAGAAGCCTAAGCTGTCTTTGGAATTTGTCTCTTAAACTGCAGACTGAATTTTAAGCCCAAATTTAACAGTGGGAGTCATGGTCCTTCCTTATCCTCTCTCCTCCTTCTTGTGTTCTTCTGGTTACATATCTAAAATGTATTTGCTGGGATTTTTATGAACAAGTTATTTCTATACCTGAGTCCTCTGATGGCTGTGGTGCTATCAGTGAGCTCAGGATTTATCTAATATATCCCGACAGTGGTTTGTTTCTCTCTATATATTTATTTGCTAAAGGAGAAGGGGTGGTGCGATAATGTTACATTCTGTGCAAACAATTTAAAGCAGAGCTAAAAGCTGTTTGAAATCTCTAAATAAAAATTAACTTCTGTGTGCTAAGCATAATGAAGTTCTTGCTGGCTTCCTTTTGTCTCATCTTGGCTAACGCTTCACTTCAGTTGGGAGTCCAGAAAAACTCTGGAGAGAATAAAAGTTACAACATTTGCTTGGGAAAGCCACTAGTCTTTGGCTTCTGCCTGCTAGAGAATAGCCTAACCAGTAGGCTTTAGCTAACACTAAACTGGAGTTTTTCATCTGCTGTTACACTGGTATCATGCAAGAGAGCAGTCGTTATCTGCTGGTGAGGAGAAAGGTGGTGTGGGATGGGTGGTTCTTGTGTTTATCCCCAAAACATGTTCTGTGTCTGGTGAAACTTAAATTAGAATAATTCAGTTTCTGGAGCCCTATTGCTGCAGTAATACTACTGGTACTAGCCTGCAGCTTTTTGGAAAATCTTAAATGGTTCTCAATGGTCTGCCTTAACCAAGAAAAACCTTTCCTGTCTCACATATTAGAGGTTAAAAACATATAATCAGTCAACACAGAATCACAGAATATCAGAGATTGAAAGGGACCTTGAAAGATTATCTAGTCCAGTTCCCCTGCTGGAGCAGGAACACCTAGATCAGGTCACACAGGAACGCGTCCAGGCGGGTTTTGAATGTCTCCAGAGAAGGAGACTCCACAACCTCTCTGGGCAGCCCCTTCCAGTGTTCTGTCACCCTCACTGTGAAGAAGGCTTTTTTTTCTCATGCTTCTGTGGAACCTCCTGTGTTCCAGCTTGTACCCATTGCCCCTTGTCCTATCATTGGCCGTCACTGAGAAGAGCCTGGCTCCATCCTCCTGACACTCACCCTTTACAGATTTATAAACATTCATGAGGTCACCCCNGCCTTGTGATATTTCATTCTTCAGTTTCAACAGAAGCTGTTCGCTTTGACTGGCAAGTTAACAACGTGCCATCACATGCAAACATGTCTGGATAAAGTTGATGATAGCTGATTTAATAAATGGTGTTTCTCAGAGTTCCATATGGCTGCAATTTAGATACTATCATTGTGTTTCATAATGCTGAATAGTCTCCATGTTCTGCTGCTGGACATAAAGGATAAGGGTTGTATTGTAAATAACATATATAAAATGTTACGTATGATATATATATATATGCAGCAAACTTTATGCAAATGGAAGACTACTATGCATTCCATTCAAAACACGTATTTAGAAAATACCTAGAAACTAGAATAATTTCTGTAATTTTCCAAGAACTAGAAAGATTAAGCAATTGATGTTTCATTGAAGTGTTAGCCATTTCAATACACATCTTCCCAGGGCTATGTTGAGGAGAATATTAGTAGTGAACAAATAACTTGGCATGTACAATTCATACTTTCTAATGTCACAGTTAACTCTGTCTTTACTTATGCTTTGCTTTTTTTATTCCTTTCCTGAAATGCAGATAAGTTTTGTTGTAGAAGCATTTTAAATACTGTGCGAAGATGGCAAGTCTGATGAGTCAGAGTCTGTTGACCTACGTAGAAGAAGGAAATGTTCCTGCTCTGAAAGCACTTCTTGAGAAATGCAGGGATGTAGATGAGAGAAATGAGGTAAGATGATTTTTTTTATTTTTTTTTTTTGAAAGGTCAGTTTCATATTGCAACTTATTTACTGAACAAATAATTTCTGAGATCACGCTGGTTGTTTAATAAATTTCAGTTTGAATTTCAGCTGATTGCTTTACCTATCGCCCGACTGGACACAAAGGAGTCGGTCTCTGTCATGACATCAGCATCTTTCATTATATTTGTTTTCTGAGTGTTCTGAGCTGCAAAATGCAGCTCCATTCTTACTTTGTGGATGGAGATTATACCTGTATTTTTGTGACTGGGAATTGTTTCTTAGTTCAAAGATCCAGCTGCATGTGCATTCTTGCCCTGTCCATTTTGGAGTGAAACCTGGGATGATAACAACTTTTCCCCCACATCCTGTTTTCCAGCCAAGAGAACCTTTGTTATATGATCCATGTAGTAGCATATATTACAATTTATTCTGAGCAGATACTCATCTGGATGAAAATATATATATCCACAAGGTAAGTCTAGATATAACAAGGAGTATTAAATGACTTTACCAGTATCTAATACTTTACCGGTATTAAATGACTTTTACACAGGAAGTCTTTATACACAGCAGGGAGTTGGAATGTGAATTATTTGGCATCCTGGGATAGTGTGGTAATTAACTGCTGTTTTGTCATCTAATTTAGTCTGATTTGAGTGTATCACCACCAGCAATTTAAGCAAATGTGCTGTGGTTTCACTATACTGCACTAAAGATTCCTGAGAGTTTCCCTGGAGGTTTGATTCATACAAATGTTTGTTGCTAGTGACTGTTGGCGTTGTTTTGCATGATGTTTAAAATTCAGGTTATCTTGATGCACTATTATGTCTTTTGTGTATTTTACAAATAAGCTTAGATTATTTAGTCTGATTTCAGTTTCTGTAGTGGATTTTCTGGTTTATAAGCGTATGGACTTCTCTTTCATCTGAACATACAGCTTATGTCATCAGTTTTTATAGGGTTTTTAGTTTGGATTTCCTAAATAGTGTTGTAAAACTGCAACCTTGTTGACTCACATAGCCTTTTCAGAGAATTGGATTAATAGAAAAATTCAGGATAGACGAGACCTGTGGAAGGTCATTGGGTTCAACCTCCTAATTGCAAAGCTGACTTCAGAGTTACATCGTGTTGCTCAGGGACTTACCAAAGAAAGTATTCAAAGATGGATATTCTTTAGGCAATTCCTTTGACTTTTAAGATTCCCCTTCCCTCTAGGTAGTGCAAGGCTGATGTTGTTTCCCCTCTTAGTCTTCCGTTTTCCAGGCTGAACAAATCCAGCTCTCGTTTCCTGCTTGTGTGTCTTATGCTCCAGTCTCAAAACCGTTTGAATGACCTCACTGCTGGACTCTGTGGTTTGTTGATCTCTCTGTTGCTTGCTTTTGTGGCTGCAGGGATGCACTGCTGACTCTTGGCCCTCTTTGTCCATCAGAACCCTGTCCCCTTTTCTGCAGCGTGGCTCCACAGGCAGACAGGCCCTGACCAGTACTGTTGCAGGGGGTTGGTCTGTTCCAGCCTCTGCATTTGCCTTTGTTGAAACACAGTGGGGTTGTCAGCCCATTTCTCCAGCCTATTGAATTCCCTCTAAACAGCATCCATGTCCTCTGGCATATGGAGCACTGTCCCTAGCTTGGAGCAGACTGCCAGCCTGCTGAGGGCACATTCTGTTTTGTGGTGCTGAGTGTTGATGAAGATACTGAAATGTTAGCCCTGAGTCGAACCCTCTCAACTGGGCATCAGTTACTTTGAACAGTTGACCGTTACCTGTTCAGTCTGAACGTTCCTGGCATGTTTTTACCTTGTAGTATATGGAAGGCTGGCTTTGCAATTACTTTTTAAAAATTATTTTTTAAAAAGTAAGTCTTAGGAAGTGCGTGTTCTGTTGCATTATTTTTTAAACCTGTGTAAGATTGAAAGAGCATTTTTTAAAAAAAGAAAAGAAAAAAGGAGGGGGTCATTTATTACTCAAAATTAGACATTATCATGCAAATGTGAAAATAATGTACAGAATTTAGCCTTACCGTAGTTATTAGATCTGGTTTCAGTTAAAACCGTTTTCTTCCCATGTCAGCACATTCATTTCATGCTGTCTATGCACATATGTATTTGAGATGGGAGAATTTTTAAGTTTCAAAGCATATACATGAACCTCAGCACATGGCATGCAGTGTATCTACAAAGAATAATCTGTTCCCTCTGCTGGTAATTCCTCTCAACAGCATGGTTGAAATCAGACAAATAGTCTGTGTTAACTTTATCGACAGTGTCACTGGTCACTGCCTTCACCTTCTTTTCTAATTCTTTCTTGGTGAGACGAAGTGCACTCCTGGGTTTCAGTAACTGCCTTTTTTGTAGACATCGCTTTCCTGATACCTAATTTTTTCAGTCTTCTGATGCATTGTATTGGAGAAGGCACGTGTAGTTCCTGTCATTTTTAAACCTGTGATAAGGTGAGGTGGTTTATATATATATCAATAATAGGAATTTTGTAATTTTGTTCAAGTGTTAGCTCCACATTGGAATTCAGTGGTGTTGAGCTCAGTCTTATTTCTAGCTTTGGACCTGCCAAGACGTCTTTGCTTCTTGGCTAAAAACAAAATACCAAAATGGGAATGTCAGTGTCAGCAGAGTATGTCTAAAAAGATTGCTGGCAAGCTGGGGTTTGCTACTGCCAGGACCTCCCAGGCTGCAGTGTCTCTCGCCCAATGGTGGGATCACCCAACCCTTTATATCTTGACTGTGATCAGTTGCCAGAAAGGCTGAGATGCTTCCAGTCTGTTTCTGTGTAGATGGTTTTGTTGAAGTAGCACCAGGAGTTTCAGTTAAGTGGAGCAAGTCTCGGTCTCCCTGCCTTTTTCTGTGTGTTCTTTCCCCCGTGTGCATTCTCTCTCTAATCCCAGAAACTTTGGTTACTTCACAGCTAATGAGAAATGCTTTATTGTGTGATACATTTTGATCCTAAAAACCTGCAGTTGCCTTTGTGCTTTTCCTTCTGCTCTTGATACCGAAGTACCTTCTGTATCTTCAGTTCAGAACTTTTTGTTCTTGCATGGACTGCAAGAGAGCTATTCTGTAAGATACCGCCACCGAATGACTTCCCTAAAAAGATCCAAGTGTGCCTCTTTATAATTTGGATATTCCAATACTTAGACTTAGCTGTGATGTACAGATAAAGAATCACAGAATGGTTAGAGTTGGAAGGAACCTGAAAGAGTCATTGAGTTTCAACCCCCCTGCCATGGGCAGGGACGCCTCCCACTATACCAGCACTATATACAGTACTTGATGTGCTTGTGAAAAATATGAGCATTTAATTGTTGTGGTATGTCTAGGCTCTTGGACAACTTTTGAGAGTTAATCTGAATGCCAGAGGCATAGTGATTATCTTTAGTTTCTCTGTTGGTGAAATCTTTATGATCTGCTAAATAATTGAAGCTATGTTTGAGAATCTCCTAAAAAAAAATAAAATATGGGAAGGATCTTTTCAATAAATGGAAGAGTTTTACATGTGTCTAAGAACACTGGAGCCACTCTACAACTTGATGACACTTCTTACTGGAGGGGATCAATTTCCCACCCACAACCCCCCATTTACCCAGAGATCAGTTCCGTTTGTTACCCATTTGTGTTGTGTGCCCACGTGTGTTGTTGCGATCAATCCTAGTGATAACAATATTAACTATTCAGGAGGAGATAAGAGGACTGCTCATGCTAAACCAGGGGTTTTCATGTGTATTGCGAAAGAACAGCTTGGAAGGGTCCTCTGGAGATTGCCTAGTCCTGTGTCCTGAGGTGGTTTGGTTGGAGCTGGCTGGAATTCGCTGTGTCTGGCCTCTGTTCACAGACACCCTGGGCAGCTCCCCTGAAGAGAACCATGAACTCCCACACCCTGTACAATGAGGTTCCTGTCCTCCCATTTCTCTGTCCAGGTCTCTGTAGGTGGCAGCACAAGCATCTGGTGCATCAGCCACTCCTCCCAGCTTCATACTGGCCGCCAAGTTGCTGAGAGCGCAGTGTGTCCTTAAGAAAGGGGTTAAACAGTACTGGCCTCAGTATCGACCCTGTGTTACTGCCCTGAGTCTGACTGGCCTCCAGCTGGACTTTGTGCCACTGATCACAAACCTCTGAGCCCAGCAGTTCAGCCAGTTTTTAGCCTACCTCACTGTCCATTTATCTAGCCTGTACTTCATCCGTTTGTCTGTGTGGATGTTACTGCAGCCAGTGTTGAAAGCCTGCCTGGAGGTGAGATGAACAACATCTCGGCTCTTCATCCTCTGAGCCAGTGATGGCATCGCAGAAGGCAGTCAGATTGCTCAGGTGTGATTTCCCAAAACCTGGCACACGTATTCCCAAACTGTTAACTTGTATATAAAGAACAGATCTTAAAGTACAAAAGTTATGCCTGTTCTATCTCTCAGAAGAGAGCTGTTCTCTTCTACAAAGTAGTATTTTCCTTCCTCTGGATTTCTTGAGCATTTTAAATTTTTTTTGATGACTAGACATAAATAGTATTACTTGTTTTTACAGAATGTACTTTAGGATCTAAAAGCAAAGGTATCATTTTGAAAGTATGAAATGTGTAGTTATAACAACATAAATTTAGACAAGGACATAATTTCGTCCTGTAAAAAAATTGCACTGTTAGACATTAAGTTATATCCTGTCACGAGTAATACTGTTGGTTATCTACCCATAATGTCATGGGAAAGATGCTGTGAAGACTAGTTAGGGAATAGCTGATGAACCAGAAAGCTTTTTAGAAATAATCTGTGCATTTCTGGGATTTTTAATTTTTTTTAATTTAAGGTTTTGGTTTTTTTTTACATAAAGAGCAGAAAGAACTCATTGGATGGCTTTATTAATCTTACTGTTAATTCTTTTACTAATAAAAATTAGTCATCTTACCATATTCTGATTCTGCTTTGATTTTGATTCTTTTCAGGAAAATAGGTGGTATGTAATTCCTAAAATGTAGCTTTGGCATTTTTTAATAGAAAACTCAAATTATCTAAGTCTGTGTAGTACAGAGAAAAGACAGAAGTGAGGAAAAACTCTCTTTGTTTATTAAGCTGTTAAATTTAGTAAATTTTCCTTTTCCTCATGCAGAGCAGTTGTATCTGAGAGTTTTCTTCTGTTTGTGAAGCTCTGAAGAGACGTTTGCGGACACAAAATTAGGCTGATGGAAGGGGTGACAGATTGTAACTGACTTCTGAAACGTCTTTGAAGGCAAATAACCCAGCTCTGCTATCTTTCATCTTCCCTCGGATGAGGCTGCCCGTTAAGAACCCGTGGTGCACAGGGCAGGAATGGTGGCTGTGTCTGTTAATGCTGTCAGATCAAAGCGCGGTATAGAACTTGACTATTTCTTCCAAGCCTTCAGCAGGAAATCTTACTGTTCCTTTGAATCAGTGGGCATGTTGTAAAGGTCACTGTGGTTCCAGAGCTAGATTGATTTGTTTATTAATTTATAAATAGTGTGGCTGTGTTACTTCAAGATGTAAAAATATAACAGGCTTTATTAGAGATGTCTGCAGCAGGCAAATCATTCAGAAAGATATTTAGTAATGCAACTTCTCATTTGGTACCATCTTTAATATCTGAAATTTCTGTTTGGTTGGTTTGGGTATTCTTATCTCTTATGCTACACTTTCCTATCATTTTAATTTCAGAATGGCCAAACTCCCCTCATGTTGGCTGCTGAGCAAGGCAATTTAGAAATTGTCCAGGAGCTTCTCAAGAAGGGAGCTAATTGCAACTTGGAAGATGCAGTAAGTATTAAAGCTTTATGTGATGGTACTTAACAGTAGAAGAAGAAGAAGAAATGTCAAGAGACAGGCCAATAAAAGGTATTTAGGTGATTGTTGAGGGGGAAAAAAAGAAGGTGGAAAATGAAGATATCTAAGAGAAATTTTATCCAAAATTACTTGGCTCTGTAGTCCTCTGCTAAGATTCCTTGTAAAGAATAAGGATATTTCAGGTGTTTTCTGAGGGTCTCTGCTGAATGCTGCTGCTGTTTCTTCTGGGAAATTAGTACTAGGAAGCTGTAATAAGATTGTCAGTAGTTGACATAAAAAGATAAGCAGAAAAGAGAAATACAGCATCAAAGATGGGTCACGTTGAGGTTGTGGTTTGTTGGTTCAGCTTTTTTTTTTTCCTTGATTTTGGTCTTTTTCAATAAATATTGAGGGAGAATTTGGGTTAAGGATATTTCAGGTGAAAGCTGTAGCAGTGACAGAGAAGGGGTTTAAATTTATGTATTGTCTTCCTACCTTTGCAAAAGGGGTTGACCTAAAGGTGAAAGGTGCCCAGAAATAGTATAGAGGTGGTGTTAAAAAGTCGTGAAAGGTCTGTATATTCCAATGGAGAGCGATAAACAGGAAAAGGTTGTTGCTTGTGTTTTATAACTCTGTACTAAATTTAATTGTGGCAGTGTAGATTTCCAGGAAAGATCTGGTATGAAACCAGTCTTTTAAAAATTAAAATAAAGAAAACTCAGAAAGCAAGTGTCTCTGTTTTTGGAAACTTTTTTTTCATCTGCTGTAAATGTTGCATTTTCTATACTTATCTGAAGAACATTTATAGCACAAACTGTTGCTATATTTATATGTGTATAAAACAGTAGTCTGCTTCTGGACGTGGTTTGAACAGTGGATGGAAGGTAAGTGTAATGCAAGAAGAAATGTATGTCCTGAAGTGATCATAAATCTAAGCAGCTTTGGTCCAAATTCCCCTGTGTATTGGCCCCTTGGGGGTGTGGGGTGGTGTGACTCGCTGTATGTGAAGAGAGGCCAACAGCATTTTCTGTGGTCTTGGTTGCCATCTCGTACTCACCTAGCAGTTCCCAATGTCTTGACCTCATTCTGTAGGCCTTTGTAGATGTGGCTTCCTTCATAAAATTTTTAAGTTAACCTGTATTGAACTGAGGAGTGGAGAGTGAATATTGAATATCACTTAAAAATGCTTTTTCTTTTTTTTTTTTCTTTTTTTTTTTTCTAGGATAACTGGACAGCTCTTATTTCAGCAGCAAAAGAAGGACACACAGCTATTGTAGCAGAGCTACTCAATTATAATGTTAGTTTGGAGCATCGGGATTTGGTATGTGTTGTCCTAGTGTAAAAATACAGCAGTTTCCATCTTTTCAGTACTATTAACAGTTTGGGGAGTTGGAGATCTCCCATTCTGTAAAACAAGCCAAAGATCCTTCATTCTTAAATTATTAAATTACTCAGTGCTGTTAAAATGGTTGTGTGGTCAGTCCTTGTTATATTTTGGGCTTGCAAAATAGTCTTAGGACAAGCACAAAATTAAATGCAAGTCACTAATGAGATTTCTAAAGGGTATTTTTTGGTTTTTTACATTTATTTGAATTGTGCTTCCAGGGAGGATGGACTGCCCTGATGTGGGCATCATATAAAGGCCGCACTGAAGTAGCCAAACTGCTGCTTGAGAAAGGAGCAAATCCAAACATCACAGGAATGGTAAGTTTCAGTCTTAAATGCACCTTCTTCCCAAATTGTTAAAGGCCTGAACTGTACACTCATCTTATTATCTTGATTAAATATTTTGCTTTTTGTGCAATATAATGTTAATCACTGCACTTTATTAATAATAGGATTGCTTTAAGAAGCTGCGTGACAGCCACTGTTTTTAATTATTTTTTTTAATTAAGACAATTGAATGTGTAGTATTTAATGAGGTTGAAATTAGCAGGAGAGGAAATAATAGAAGAGAGAAGTAGTGTATCTAATGCTACTTGTATAACACTTGTTATTTTCCTGTGTCTGCATAAGTAAGTTAATGGAATAACTAATATGTGCAATTTGGAAACAACAACTTGTTTAAATTGTTTCATAATGGTAACCTAATGGACTAGATTATTTAAATATGTACCGTACATGTGTGAGAGAATTAAACTAGCATACTGAGATTTATTGTATTTTATTTTATAAGCATTTTCTCTAAAAGCATAGGCATGTTGAAACTGAAATGAAAAATTTGTTTATACTGTCAGCGCTCTGGTGTTTGAGGCAACAGTGAAGAACCAGGGAAGAGCCCTGGTGACTTTCTGGTGGTGGATTTCATCTGGTTTGCAGATGCAGCTTCTGCACGCATCTGACATGACTCATCTGCAGTCCTGGTTACTTAGGGATATTGCACAGCTGTTTGTTGTTTCTCTCTTTACTTGACAAATGTTTATATTAAGATAAGGGTATGAATTTTTAAACCTTGTTTAAGGAGTTACAAACCAAAATGGATTCAGAGCATCTTCCTAGACATCATCTAGACAATGTACTAGGCAACAGTTATGTAGTTAGATTTTTTTTCTGCATGTTCCTTCTGGGGATATACTATCTCTTGGAGCATTGTGGTGTGTATTGTTCATGAAAAATAATTAAGATTATGACTTTAATTCTATTTTTTTTTTTTTTTAATTCTAAGCAATACAGTGTTTATCCAATTATTTGGGCAGCAGGACGGGGCCACTCAGATATAGTACATCTCTTACTGCAATACGGAGCTAAAGTGAACTGCTCTGACAAAGTAAGTTGTATTTATGTAATATGTGATGTCTTTAATGCTTGATAAATTTCTTGTAAAAGTACTTTTTTAAAAAAGAAAAGTCTGAGTTTTTGATTGGAAAAACACCCACTGTTACATTTCGCCTGTGAGTTCAAAATTAGTATCCTGTCACACTTGCAAGAGGTTTGTACCTTGTACTGAAGATGATCGTGAACATTTATTTCAGTGGAACATAATTCTGTTTTCTTAGCTGTTGGAAACCTTGCTATCTTAGTTTGCCTAGAAAAATGATGCTTACAGCTGTCTTCCACAGCAAAAAAGTTAAAATGGCTTTTCCAGTGCTTGTGTTAATTCACAAGATCAAATTCTATCTTTGTAAAAACTAAAGGAGTAAAGTATAGGATGAATACTAGGTTGTAGGGGATAGTAAATACAGAGAGCAATATGATAAAAATGTTATGAATGTTTTTTCAGTATGGAACCACCCCGCTGGTTTGGGCAGCAAGGAAAGGTCATTTGGAGTGTGTGAAATACTTGCTGCAAATGGGAGCTGATGTTGATCAAGAAGGAGCTGTAAGTAACTGGTTTCTGGTGTTAAGGTGTGGGTACATACATCTGTGTGTTATGTTTTGTTTTATAATACAAATACCAAGAAATACATGAAAAAATGAAATGTTGGTGTTGAAGTATATTATTTCCTGCTATTGGCAAAGTACATGTGAAGATTATTTGAAGTTCTTTGTACCTTGTAATAAAAATACTATGTAACTGGGGAGTCATACTGCCAATTTACAACCTGTAAAGTGTAAATTTTAATGAACATAAATGAATTCAGGTTATTGTTCTCTGAAGGTTAACGCTGTCAAAATGAGTTCTGTGCCCAAGCCTGATACGTCAAAGAGCTTGCTCCTCAGTGCTGTTTGAAAAGTCAGTCAAACACAAGGCATCTTTTGGCTGTTGTGCCTGTTCAGAAGTTGTAAATTCTTAGAAGGTTCCAGCTGTATATTTTCAAGTGAAACAGATTTTAATTTTTTGTTGTATATTTTTGTTGTATAAGACACTTAAAATGCATATAAAAAAAATTAGAGAAAGTTAAGTGGAAAATCAGGATGGCTTCTGGTATTCCTATGTTTATTTCTAAAGCTACTTGAAAAACCTCATTGTGAGGTATTGGTATTGACAGAACTGGGTTCTCAATACTTTGTTTCCATATGATGTGAAAATTATTTTACCATGCGACATTGAGGAGCTAAAATAAACTGATCTTAGATTTACTATTTGCACTTGAAGTGTTCCATAGCAAGTACATTCTAAAATAAGCAACTGTAGTAACATTTGGATGGATGGAAAAGTAATGTCAGTGAGTGTTTTTTGTTATTTTAACTGCTGATACAATGATTTTTGTATCCACTGTACAATAAAATCTGTTGTTTCTGTTTAAAGAATTCTATGACTGCACTTATTGTAGCAGTGAAGGGTGGCTATACTGACTCAGTAAAAGAAATACTGAAAAGGAACCCAAATGTAAACTTAACAGATAAAGATGGAAATACAGCTTTGATGATTGCATCAAAGGAGGGCCATACTGAAATTGTGCAGGATCTTCTTGATGCTGGAACTTACGTGAACATTCCTGATAGAGTGAGTATATTTTCATCGTAATTGTGATTATTTTTTTTAATAACTGTAATAATAATATGTATTTCAATACTGGTGTATACAAATTTGTGGGTAAGTGATTTTTCCAACTTTCTAATTTTTCTGCCACCTAGGGGCATTTTTATGTATTGCTATTTTCCAAGTATGTTGAGTGGCAGATGTGTGAAGGGAAAGGATAAACTACAGAAACTACTATTTTTCTTTGAGAATCTCGAATTGTGAGTTTCCATAGGACATGGAAATTATATTTATAGTTATATTTAAGAAGATACATTGCAATCTCCCTTCCCACCCCTTTTGTTAGAAAATTCTACAACTGTCTGCGTTCCTGTGCTTTTAGGAAGGATAAATTACAGCTTTCAGTCCAGCTGACTGTATTCCAAAAATCTGTCAAACAATGGGTAGTCTTAGTTTCAGATGCTACAGTAGGTTTTGATAAGGAAAATTTCTTGGTTTGCAGCCAGGAATATAACGGCTGTGGTTGAGAGGGGATCTAATAGTACTCTGAGCTTTCTGAATGGATTCCACACCTGTGATACATATTTTTGCTATTTCATCATAAAAAAAGTATTAGGTAATTTCAGGATTTCATTTTCTGAAATTCTGGCATATCCTTAAGTTTGTTAAAATCAGAAATCTTAAGCAGAACTGTAACTTTTTTGCGTATACGCAACTCTATTTATCACAGTAAAATATCTATTTCTTTTGACAAATTTGAGATAAAATCAGCCTTTTGCTTCTTTTCTTTATAACAGCATAGTGTATGTAAACAGGATAGCAGTCAAATCTGCACAAAAAAAAAAGAGATAAAATTCTTTAAAATTCTTGAAGATCTTTTACCAGCTGTGAAACATCTAAAGGAGACAGCCAACAGTCTTGTCTGATTGTAAAGAGGTTATTACTGTGAGTAATTACTTATCTGATTGTAAGGAGGTTATTACTGTGAGTGGTTAGTCTTCCTAGGAACATAGAGAACAGCTAGATTCTTTTCATAGCCCTTATTAATTTGTGCTGCTATTTTTTAGGATAGTGGTTTAAGATGGACCTATTTTGAAGGTGTTTGTTTTGCCATAAATATAATATTTCATCTCTTTGCAAAAAAAATACAAATACTAATATTTTTTTTGCAGATAGAAAGATACAAAAAATAGTTCTTTAAAATGAGTGCAGATTTCTTACTGTAAATAGACATAATGTCTATTTTGAGGCAATAACTTATTCTGTGTTGCATTTCTTTTTGCTAAACATTATTAATTAATCTTAATATTCTTTCACAATTTTTCTAGAGTGGAGATACAGTGCTGATTGGGGCTGTTAGAGGAGGTCACGTTGAGATTGTGAGGGCCCTGCTCCATAAATATGCTGATATAGATATCAGAGGTCAGGTAAGTACAACAATGTAAACGTTAGAGTAGTTTGGATACCAAACAATTATATTGTGTGGCTTAAAACAAGTCTTTAAAAACTTGCTCAGCCTACTCTGTAGGAAACTCAGATTCCCATCAAACATTAAAAATACATTAAATTGTTCTGCAATTTTTAAGATAGAAGACATACGTAATTGTAATGATGTGTTAAGTGGCATTTTTTTCAGTTAATTTATGTAGTGGTTGAAAAGCAGAAGATGTAAATTGTACTTACTTCTTCTGTACTACTGAACAAATTTAAAATAGTTAAATACTGCAGAGATTTGCCACCTGCCCAAATCCATGATGTTCTGGAAAAGCTTGCAGAGTCTTGTGCAGCCTTCCTGCAACCTTGCTGCTCATTCATTCATATGGACATCAGTCAGGGAAGACCTTGAGCAGATAAAACATGAATATAGGGCTCTGGGTGCTAGTATTGGGGCAGTAGGGGTCTCGGGTGCTGTTTTCAGCCCTTCTGGTAAGAGGGAAGGGTCCAGCTGGGAGCTTCTGGCAGACCACTGCCTCGCTCTGCAGCTGATGTTGCTAGTGAGGAGTCAGCTTCCTCAGACTGGTGTCTTGTTGGAAGCTGTCTGACCAAAGGATGGAGAGCACAAAACCCAGGCGAACAGAGAAGAAAGAAATCTTACTGAATGAGCCTGTGAAACTATCCAGAAAGGCTTTAAACTCAGTTTGCCCTGAAGCCCCAGAGTGGGAGGGGAAGAGAAACGAACAAGGGAGAAGGCTGCAAGGGGGACTTTGACATTCCTGCTTAGAAGCAGGTGCGTATTCAGAGGCTTTTCTTAAATGTCTCTACACAAATTTGCATCAAACAGTGTTGTGGTGCAGTCACTTGGCTGTGAATGGTGCAGGCGTGGGAACTTCCTGGTGTAGCACACAGCGATGGGGGAAGAAAGAAAAATAAAATGACACAAGCAGTTATCAACCATTCCCCCTTTTTCAGTGATAGAGTGTATGGCTGATCTGCACTCCAGTACTTTGCATTGATTTATCTACTTTTATAGATTTCCAGCTTGCATGGCTTGTTTTTAGGACAGCCAACCTGTTCAACAGTTTTATTAGGCTGTACTGTAAAATTGAGAATAAAATGGAAATTATTTTTAAAGGCCTGGAAGTGTTTTGCACTTCTGTGTTCTAACAGGAGAGAAAACTTTTTTTTTTCTCTTCTCTCTTTTTTTTTTTTTTTTTTTATTTAAACAAAAAAAAGGTTGCAGAGAAACGTCAGTTCCACGATAGGTGTAAAGAAGACAACATTCTGGGAAAAAGTTGTTCTTTTTATTATAGAACTTGTATATTTGAGTTAGAAGCGAATACTCTTGTAGCTTTGGAAACTGTTTCAAGACAGGCTGAATCTCCTTGGTTTGTTAAAGCTCTTAATATATTTTGCACAGGTTCTTAAAATAGATTTGTGGTTTTTATCCAGATTTCCATTCCTGCTCCAAAGTTCTACCAGTGTGTCAGTTAGATTTGGTAGCATTTCCCTTTGCCCTGAGCTGTGCTTTAAATTTGCTGTATTCTGTGCTGTTCTCAGTATAGTGGATGTACGTTGTATACAGTTTTTGAAATTAACAGTACTTTCATTCAGTTGGATTAACAATTAATACCCTCTATTTGCAGGATAATAAGACTGCTTTATATTGGGCAGTTGAGAAAGGAAATGCTACAATGGTGAGGGATATCTTGCAATGCAACCCTGATACCGAAACATGTACGAAGGTAACGATTAGAATTTTAATTGACTTGCTTTGTTTAACATCTTTTCTTTTCTCAACCCCTATGTGATGTTAAGGCCATCATACCAAATTGAGTTTTTTGTGAAGCGTTGGTACCTTGTGTGCTGTTAAACAAAAGAAAAATAAATTTCTTCTGAAATGTGGAATTTTTATTTTCAGCAATGGTAATGTCCCCTTTGTTGAAAAGTATCGCCTACTGCTCAAACTCAGTAGCTGGGAAAGTGTGGATACTTTACCTCTGCAGCATTGACATGACCAGCAATAGGGAGTAGAGAGCAGGTGCTACTGGAAACTGAGGAAAAAGAGGTTTCTGATATTACTAAGCATAAAAGTTCAGACCAGTGTTTATTGTGTGTGCAGAAATAATAAAAACAAAAAAAAAACCCAACAGAGGAAGTAGTATGTATAGTATGTACTGCAGAGAATTACCTTCTCCGTGAGTCCCTTTTCAGATATCTTGTATTATATTTGTCTTTCTGTTTCACCCAGTTATTAACAGAAACGTATTTTGTTCTGTGGGCCTAACCAGTCTAGGATACAGGGTCTGTGATACTTTTTCAAGTGTTACTTGAACAGTAACATATTTAAACAAAAAAATTTAAATTTAAAAGTTTGGTATTTAATTTGTTACGCTATCACTAGTTTTCGCTTGGTTTTGAGTATACAGAGAAGATGCTTAGTATGCCTACTTTTTCCTTTTAGGACGGAGAAACACCACTTATAAAGGCAACCAAGATGAGAAATATTGAAATAGTAGAACTTCTTCTGGATAAAGGAGCTAAGGTCTCTGCTGTAGACAAGGTAAAGAATATAGTTTACTTTAGTATATTTAATCATTTTAGTTTTGAGGCAGAATTNTTTTTTTTTTTCATGTGGTTGGACTCGATGATCTCAAAGGTCCCTTCCAACCACTAAGATTCTGTGATTCTGTGATTCTGTGATTACGCTTGTCTTACAAGTCATTATTTTGACTGTAAACCTTTTAAATACAGGAACGTTTGTTTGATACTTTTTTTAACCTCTTAGTATTATCTTTAGGGCAAATAAGTAATAATGATTTGATAGCAATGAGGAAACTATTACCGGAAAGTTTTTTGAAGGAGTCTGAGGAAACGTTGGAGGAATTCTAATAAGGAGCATCTCTTGTTCCCAACCATTCTCTGAATTCACTAGTAGACACTTCTTTCTAAATAAAGACTACAGTTTTTGTGAACCTTAATATATTGTTGTACACATTTAAGAAAGAAGATAAGTGCCTTGTATTTAGCATTATAAGAACTGCCTTTTTACATGTTCCTCCTAAAACTTTTTAAATGGTTTTTCAAGGAGGAAAATGCTTGCTGTAAGGTGTTAATACTGTTGAGATTATTTTAAGATGTATTTCAAGTAAATAAGGCATCTGAAACAATGTGGAACATATAGTCTGTTCATAATCTTAGTAATTCATGTTAGGTGTTACTTTGTTTTCACTTAACTGCAGAAAGGAGATACTCCACTTCATATTGCCATTCGTGGGAGGAGCCGTAAACTTGCTGAATTACTCTTAAGAAATCCAAAAGATGGCAGATTGCTTTATAGACCCAACAAAACAGGAGAAACACCTTACAATATTGACTGTAGCCACCAGAAGAGTATTTTAACACAGATATTTGGAGCCAGTAAGTATAAGTATTTAATTTTATATTCTGTTAATCACTTGTATATTGAGAATTGTGTTTATTCAATTCTTAATTGAAAAAAAAAAACTTTTAGTTTTTTTAATACTGTAAGCTATGAGGGAGTTCTAAAAAAAAAAAAAATCAGTTCACAAAAAGTTCATCATTCTGAAACCCTAACAAAGGTCAAATGTACCTTCTATTTTTGACTTTTGAAATTGGATACTATGCAATTTCTGTAGATCGTTTTGGTTTTACTTAGATCTTGCTTGTGTAGGTGTTCCTTTCTTTGACTTACCGTGATTTGGGGTTTTGTTTGAGTCTAGTTTGGGAAGCTGTAATGATTTTGATAAACTATCCACATGAATGTTACATACTTAGAATTCCTTTGAACGAGAGTGTGCTAATAAGAACAGCCATTATGTGGGAGGGGGATATATAGACAATATAGGTGAACCTGTCATGATCTCGTGTGAAAATTGTCATAATGAACGGATTTCTGAAAGCAAAGTTGTGTAACACCAGTGGTCATGTTACAGGACACTTGTCTCCCACGGAATCGGACGGTGACATGCTGGGTTACGATCTGTACAGCAGTGCCTTGGCTGATATTCTGAGTGAACCAACCATGCAGCCTCCTATCTGCGTAGGCTTATATGCACAGTGGGGAAGTGGAAAATCTTTCCTGCTCAAGAAACTGGAAGGTAAAAGTTGATTTAATGTGTTTTGGGGGGGCGTGTTTGCTTGTTTGGTTTTTTGTAGGTTTAAATCTATGTATGAAAAGCATCACATGGGAGCTGCCAGTTTTTGTGACAGCTTTTGGTCCATTTAATGTTGTGTCCAGTCTCTGTTTCTGTGATGAGTTAAATTTTAGTGTGATCAGTTCATCCAGAGGTTGCTTCGTTCCTTTATAAAATGTCAAGACAGTCTTATAAGTGTTGCTGTCTGTTGTCCTCTGGGTTTCCTGAGGTGGTGAATCTACCCTTTAGGTACTGCTGCTGAAATATGCCTTGCTAGAGGGTGTTTGTGTGTGTCAAATCAGGTTCAGAATTCTTTTGCTGCAGTATTTATTTGTTGTGCCTCCGATGTGTGTGTTCTTGCTTTTTTAAAGACCAAATTCCAGACTATTAATGTTGTTTCTCTGTAGTGTATTTTCTCTCCATCTATTTTTCTCCCCTTTTTCCTTTATTTATTTTGACCTTTTTGAAGTTTCTGAAATGACAGAGGAAAGCAAATGCAGTGTATGAAGAGAGTCAATATTTTTTCACAGTGGAAATAGGCATTTTATTTAGTTTTGTTTTTTTCTAACAGAGGATGTTTTTCTGAGATGTATCAGTATAATTCAAAATACTTTTACTAGTCTTAATGTGCCTTTCTTTCTGTGATTTTCTGTGTTTTTAAAAGCTTCTATATTAGCCAAATATAAACTATTTGACTAATATAGACTAATGGGGGTCTCTGCATTCATGCCCCATGTCATAAACAAAAAATAGTTTGCATTTTTGACTGTTTATTTTTTATGAGAGCTTACATTTTTAAAACACTTCTTCAGTATTTTTTTCCAGGTCCTCATTCATCTTTTTATTCTGGATTGTGTATTTAATATTTCTTATTCAATAGATCCTAAATAACTTTCTTCAAGAATTCCTGTTTCAGTAAATATGAATCAACAAACAGAAATAAATACTGAAGCCTTTATGTCTGACTGCTTGAGGAGTGTTGTCCAGATTTAAGTGATGGAGGTTTGAGGGGGGTTGGGTTGTTTTGGTGCATTTATTGTTCTTGCTGTCATAGAATATATTTTAAACTTTTGAAGGAGGACAGGAAATGGCATGGCTTTTAATATGCCTTTAAAAGTATAAAATCTGCAGTAAACAGTGCAAGTATTGTTTAAAAGGTTTCAATCATTGCATGGATGGAAACTGAGAGTTTTGCCACAAACATTTGAAGAAGAATTCAAACATCATTTATCCTTTTTTTTTTTTTCCCCAATAATAAGGAAAAGTTATATAGTCTAGTGAAGAAGTGCTTTGTTTGCTTTTTTTTTCCCCAAATGTGAGCATTATAATATCTTTAATTTTGTTCTATAATAATGTAATGTGTTAACTTGTCTTTGTCTTTTTGGTTTAGATGAAATGAAGACTTTTGCGGGACAGCAGATTGAACCTCTGTTTCAGTTCTCCTGGCTTATTGTAATCCTCACACTTCTGCTGTGCGGAGGTTTGGGTTTATTGCTTGCTTTCACAGTGGATGCAAAGCTTGGAATAGCAGTGTCTCTCAGCTTATTAGCAGTTCTCTACATCTTCTTTAGTAAGTCTTCTTTTATATGAAATTTGTGAAGGTTTTAATCTGTTTTTGGAATTCAGTATTGTTTTGTAGACATGTTCTGTGATTCAAAAAAAATACTAAATGTTTTTGCAGAATAAGGGACTCCTTCAGACCCTTTCCTTGTGTTTTGGGTGTAATTTGTGGGCAGGCATTTTGAAAACAAAGAAGGTTTTTGTATATTAACATCATTATTTTACAATTATAATTTTTAGCCATAGCTGTTAAAAATTCATTCAACTCCTTTTATGCAACTTCATACCTTACTTGTTCAAACTTCATGGTTCTTTTAGTTGTGAACATTGACTAAAATACAGCCATAACATCTCTCTCTCTTTTTTTTTTTTTTTTTTTTTTTTTTAATGTATTAGCTGTAATTTACTTTGGTGGCCGAAGAGAAGGTGAGAGCTGGAACTGGGCCTGGGTGTTAAGTGCAAGATTGGCAAGACACATTGGATATTTAGAGTTACTTCTCAAACTCATGTTTGTGAACCCCCCAGAATTACCAGAGCAAACCACTAAAGCTTTACCTGTCAGGTCAGTTATTTCATTTATTTGGTCTTCACTTAATAATTCAGGTTCATTCTGGCAGTCTTCAAACTGGGTCTATTAATGTGTGTGTTTGTCTTCCTATGAAAAGCCGCTGAGATTTCTGTTTGAAAAACAAAAGCCCTTGAAGATCATGTAGTTAAATTTTTCATTGTGAAGAATGTAGTAGTGTTTTCAAAAAAAACCTTTGTGCCAAAGTCAGTGAAAGTTACTCCTGCTTAGGTTTAGGGGTTTTGACTGTCATACTAACAAAAATTTGTAGAAGACGAAGTAAGAATTTAGTTTTTTGGTACAGATTACTGTGTAATGCTTCAACTACAGCATCAGACTGCTCAAAGCTTCTAGTTTACCTGAAAGCAGGAAAATTTATACTGTGTGTTTCAAAGTTTTGTTTACTCTTTTTTGTTTAGAGAGTTGTGTTTTAGCCTGGGGTTGCTTTTATGTGATGTTGTTCTGTTGGTTTTTTGTTTTGTTTGGTTTTCTTTTTTTTTAATCCTCTGTAAGTAATTGCAAATAGTTTGGAATGCAATTTTAGAATTACTTGTCAATATTATGTTTTGCATCACAAAGATATTTTTATGTTTTTGCTGACATCTGATGTGCCATTAGTGATGAGATCATTTTCATATTCTTAAGAAATCAAGTTTTTGAATAGCAAGTGGAACAACAAAGAGGTTGATAACAGAAGACATAAATACTTCAGTGCCATGTAGAGTTTAAAAAAAAAATGAATATTTAAGTATTTTACATTTTGTGCCACTTGAAAATACTCTTAGCTGCAGAGATGCAGGAACATTTTTGTTTTGGTTGCCAGAAAATACCTAAAGCTTTGTAAAGTATAGAAAATACATGTTTTTTTTCTCTTTCAGATTTTTATTTACGGACTACAATAGACTGTCCAGTGTAGGTGGAGAAACGTCACTGGCGGAGATGATTGCTACCCTCTCTGATGCGTGTGAAAGGGAATTTGGTTTCTTAGCAACTAGGCTATTTCGAGTTTTCAAGACAGAAGATACACAAGGTTTTTATTACCTGAATGACATTTCCGATTATTCCATTGCAATGCACCATTATCAGGGTTCTGTTTTCCACATTATAAGCTCTTTTTAGAAACTGTTGTAGCCATGCAGAAATTCATACAGAAGGGGAAAGTCTTTGCATTGTTTTGGGGAGAAAAATGGCATGTTCCCTTTGCTCATCTTGATTTTATTAGTATATTATAATATATTCTCTGAAGTGTAGTGTTCAGAAGTGACAATGGACATGTATGTTACCATTACATTCTTTTAAATGTAGCATGGTGTTTTCCCATAGCAATTAAGATCACTGTGGCTGAGTCAGATAAAGGGAAAAGTTTATTTTTGTGTATTGGTAAGAGAAGTTTCTATTTAGTTTATTAGATTTTTAGTTGAGAGCTTTTATGCGTGACCAATACCTATTCTTGGAAATAGTAAACGTATAGAACGTGTTGGTCCAAAGCTATAAATTGCTGTTAGTGCTGGTAACACGGGATGAAATATTCCTACTTGATCCAAGCGGAACAAACTTTTTTTCTTCTGTACCATCTGTAGATCTCTGAAAAAAATGTGCAGAACAGAGCATGATGTTGTGAAGAAATAGCAGTTCTCGTGTGTAACTTTCAGTTCATAGAGGACTTATTTCTACTTTGAGTTCAGTTTCAGTCAGTTACTTCTCATTTCATTTTGACCTTGACCACAAATTGAGGAATCTGTTAGATATTGACTCCTTCTACAAAGTGAAATGTTTAGACTGTCCTGTCTTGCAGAGAGTGGAAAAAATGCACTATGTGCTGAACACCAGTTACTAGTCATTGTTCTTTCTCAAATTCACTAAGTATTCTTTAAGGAAGTGATACGTGGAGTTTTTCACCCTTCTTTCCATATAAAACATTCTGCAGTTCTTCTCATTAACCTCTCTGAAACAGCTTTGATGATGCTGTAATTTCTCCCAAAATTGACTTGAGAATGGCTGTGTAGCGCTTTTATTTATAATCTCTCATATTCCTTGGCTCTGTTGCCCTCCTGTGCTCTAATTACCTAACTGATCAATTTTTTTTTTATTTTATCTCTTTGATGATCTTGCACATCTTCTCCTTGTCTCCAGCTGTTTATGCTTCTAGGGTCATAGGTTTCTTGTCTCTAGATGTTTGTAGAAATTTTACATCGGTTTCTTTTTAGTCTTTTATATCTTAAATTTTTGCTATGTCTGTAAACTTGCGGACAAGCCTGTGCATTTGCCAGTTCGTTGTCGGTGATTCCTAAGTCTCTAATTCAGCTCTGTCTCTTTCTAGCTAGAGGAAGCTTATATCCCTAATTCAAGATGTCTAGAACTGAATGTAATTATAAGTGAGCTGTCATTTTTCTCTTCTTGCCCCTTGCTCCTGTCATTATGCATTTCTGTTGCTTTGTCCTGCAGGCCTATCTGTCACATAAGTCAGTAACGTGAAAGGCCTTTCCAGCTTATGCCCCAATGTAGAATATCATACATGGGCTGTGTATGAACCTGGAGTCTTCTTTCCATGTAGCATATTTAAAATTCGATTTTTTTTTTTCCATTGCAGTTCAAATATTGATTTTTAGCTGTCATTTTCTATCAGATTATTGCTATTTCTGTTCTTCATTGTCAACAAACGTGTACAGAAGATGTGAATCTTCCAGATGTGCACATCACTAGATGTGCCCAGATCATGAAGGCAGAGGCTTCTGCTTTGGGGGGGAAAAAAAAGCAAAGCTATTTCTTTGATCACTCCTTTAGCTGTGCTAACTTCCAACTGCAACATTTCTTCTCTATTCCTTATCAATTTGGTTGAAGTCAGGAAGTCTGTATTCTTTACTGAGGTCCTTGTCATCTGTCCAAACCTTCCATATTGCAGTCCTCCCTTGTTTGTGTGTGTTTTAGCACATCAGACAGGATAGTTTCAGGCTGTAGCTTGCAATTTTGATGTAGTTCTCCAATGTCACCGTTATTACTAGATAAACAGAAACATGGTACTTGTATTAAAACCAAGTAGTTACCGTACTGTTTTCCTAAGATTTATGTATATAAATATCCCTAGAGATGTCACAAAAGGGATGATACCACTGATACTAAAATCTGTCTAGTAA
Organism: Nycticryphes semicollaris; assembly: GCA_013400055.1. NCBI lineage: Eukaryota > Metazoa > Chordata > Aves > Charadriiformes > Rostratulidae > Nycticryphes > Nycticryphes semicollaris. The sequence continues at coordinate 327,468 of VXBJ01002360.1, forward strand.
AGATCGTATCCATCCAGTGTGGGTTTCTTGAAATGATGGAAATAAACTGTGGATTAAAGGAATATCCCCACTTCATAATTTCCAAGAATTTTGGCAAATTTAGATGATTTTTTTCACATTTGTGACTGAATGGTAACACTGCAGTAAGCTTTTGTACAAGTTAGTGTTTTATGAGAAGTATGCAAGTTTATAGATTTTATACTCGCATGTAATTACATTTTACATTGATTATTTTTAAGACCAAATGCTTGTTTCCTAGGTAAAAAGAAATGGAAGAAAACTTGCTGTCTCCCATCCTTTGTGATTTTCCTCTTCATACTGTCTTGCGTTGTTTCTGCAATTGCCCTGCTGGCGATTTTTAACGTGGAACCAGACAACATGACAGTGAATGTTATTCTCATAACAGTTACCTGTGTTGTTGGTTTGGCCTTTATCTTGAATTGTCGCACGTGGTGGCAAGTGATGGATTCAGTTTTGAATTCTCAAAGAAAACGTCTTCACAATGCTGCCTCCAAGCTTCACAAGTTGAAAAGCGAGGGATTCATGAAGGTAAGCGTTTATATGAGTTGGCCATTAAAAGAATTGAAACCAAACCCCAAACCTGTAGCCTTCTCAAGATGGGGCACCATTTAATCAGGCCAAGTCTTACAACATTAGCATGAAAGTTGGTGAGGTTTTACTAAAGGGAACACTTCTGTTTCACTGGTAATTAATGCTTAGTGTATGAGATCTGTCTGCCCAAGCAGCAACGATGTGTGGATTAAGTTTTCAGTTTCTAATTTTGTTTTTGCTGGGAGGAAGGAAAGCAATTGTTCTAAACTATCATTCCGTAAATGCTTACTTTAGATCATAAAATTAGAAAATAGAGCCTTTAAAATACTCTAAAGGTGAAAAAACAAGCGTGACTTTGGTTGTCCGTTGTCTCTTCACTAAGAAAGGGATGATAACACTGAAAGAACTTTCCAGAACGGTTCATATGTTTCCTGAAAAATAATAGAAAATAATATTGTTTTGTTGGATTATATTTGAAGTGATAAAAAATGTACCCATCAGGCTGTCATAGAATATCCTATATACTTCTATCTGCATGATAGTTACCTCTGTAGATTCTGGCTAATACATTGTATGACGGTATATTATGCAAATACTTTTGTAGCACAGAAGATCTTACCTGTGTTTTGCTATTGTGATTCTTGCAAGTTGTTTTTTTGACTGGTATTTACGTGGCAGACCAATTTTTGAGGATTAGCTCAAGCTACAAATATTATAATTTTTTCTTTACTCTTGAAATACTGATTTACAGTGCATAAATATTACTTTCTTTTTAAATAACATTTAAATAATTTAAATAACAATTTTTAAAAGGATAGTTTGTTCCATTAAAGTGGAATATGCAGTTCTGCTCTACATGTTTGTGTAAATAGGAAATATTTTGAAGTGAAATTTAGGACTTTGATTTGGGGTATTTATAAATGTTTATTTTTGTTATCTTATTGAGGCATTTTTTGGGATGAGTAGCAATCTGCAAAAGGAATTCTATGCATTTTTTGTGAGCTGCAAGTACTATCGTGGTCTTTTCCTTCTTTGCCCTTCATTTTTATAGGTTTTGAAATGTGAAGTGGAACTGATGGCCAAAATGGCAAAAACCATTGACAGCTTCACTCAGAATCAGACAAGGCTTGTTGTAATTATTGATGGGTTGGATGCTTGTGAACAGGACAAAGTTTTGCAGATGCTTGATACTGTGAGTTGCACCATTTTGGCGAGATGATCTCTGGATTATCTGGATGAACTCTTCCATAGATGAGCTCAGATACTTACAGTTATTGTGTCTTTTCAGTAGAAAGAAGGCATATATACAGATTCTGTCTTGTAGTCTTCTAGCATTTGTGCACACTGGCATAATTGCAATCCTAAGAGCAGTGGGTTTTAGAAATTGAAAATTAAATCCCAGTAGGGACTGTACAGGTTAATACTTGTGAAAAGCTTTGAAATAATCAGATTATAAATTACTGAAAATTAATACCCTGTTGAAACAAACTTACAATGTTTGGAGAGTTTTTCAAACTTACTTTTGAAGTACTTCAGATAAAAAAAAAAAAAATACTTAAATGCTATCTATTGGGGAGTTGGGGCTAGAACATTAATGCGTGATACCTTCTTGGCGATGACTTCCGCTGTAACTACTACTGCTAATTTGTCAAGTGTAATTATTTCCAATTGTTCCAAACATTAGATATCTCATATTGAAGAAACTGGTATCTCTATACATCTCTTGCCCTCTGAAGTTTATAACTCAAACAGAATGAATATAAAATGTTGAGTCAGGCATTTAAATGATCCATAGTTACTATTAATTATTATTAATAAGATGTACTGTCTACTTTTTTTCTTTTACAGGTGCGAGTCTTGTTTTCAAAAGGCCCATTTATTGCTATTTTTGCAAGTGACCCACATATTATTATAAAGGCTATTAACCAGAATCTCAACAGTGTTCTGCGTGATTCAAACATAAATGGACACGATTACATGCGAAACATTGTGCATTTGCCCGTTTTTCTGAACAGCCGAGGACTTAGTAATGCAAAAAAACTGATGGTAGCTTCGACAACTAATGGGGACATTCCTTATACAGATACCGCGGGTAAGGTTATGCAGGAGAATACGACAGTTAAAAAACTAATGTTCCAAAAATCTGGCTTTTGGAACAAGCTATTTGATTAATTGGCAGATCGTTAGTGTTAATTTATAGTTCAATCAAACATAAAGGAATGGAGGAAATACCTGCCTTTTGTTTTCCTTTCCATAGGATTGCATGAAGAGGTTGACAGGAGAGTTTCTCAGAACAGTCTTGGAGACATGACCAAGCTTGGTAGCAAAACTGCTCTCAATAGGAGGGTGAGAAAGATTTTTAAACTAAATGGAAAAACTGGTAGTACTTTTTTTTTTCTTTTCTATTCTCTCTTTTTTTCTTTTTTTTCTTTAACTTTTTAATGATGTCAACTTGGAAGTTTTACCAAACCATTCTTATAACATTGATATAATGTTCCATGTAGGGAAGGGACATTGTTAAATCAGTAGACGCATGCTCTGTCAAAGAGGAAGAAGTTTTCTTGGTTACCAAAGTGTTCTTTTCCACAAATACTTAGCATTCACAGAGAGCTGAATTTGAGGTGCCACAGGATACTGGTAGTAGATAGGTGTGTATATTTTGGATTTTGTGCATCTGGTCTGTATCACGTGATCACAGGATCTTGCAACAAGAGGCAATAATTGAGGAAATCAAGGAATTCAGATTATAGTACTAGATTTTTACTGCAACATGTCCACCATACTTTCTTTCGTGTGTTCTGTTCAGAAAGTGGTTGAATAAAAATTATCTAGAAAGTCTGAGGACTTCCTCCAAGCCTGAGGATTCTGAGGTTTTTGAGACCTCTGAGGAAGAGACTTGGGAAGTTTTGTGGCAGAGAAACCTGATGTTCACTTTAATTTAAAAATGTAATTAGTAAATGGATGGCATAAGCTTTTAGTAGAGACAGTAGGAAACAATGATGGCTACATTTTACAAAATATGTCTCAGTGTCAGTAGTTTGCCCCCTCAGAATTGGCACAGAAGTAAAAATACCTAACTCTTGCCAGATCTTGGCTTATATGGAAATCAGGTTCAACTGTTACACAGCTAAATCAGACTAAAATTCTGTTAATATTTTTATGGTATTTCATGTCAACCTCAAGGACATATCTACAAAGATTGTAACTGTATAATCAATTAAAACCTGAAGTATTTTGAATACATAGAAGCTTTTGATACCAATCAATATTTCTTGCTTCCTTCGTATCATTATCAGGATACTTACCGAAGACGCCAGATGCAACGTACCATTACCCGCCAGATGTCTTTTGATTTGACCAAGCTGTTGGTTACAGAGGATTGGTTCAGTGATATCAGTCCTCAGACCATGAGAAGATTGCTGAATATTGTGTCAGTGACAGGTAAGCGTGGCACGTTTGTGTACGGTAAACAGTATTGCATCCATGTGTTGATTTTGAAAATCCTTCTGAAGCAAACTCTTCTAGAGGGCCTGCAAAGATTATAGTCTATTCTACACAGAGTTAAATACATTTTTAATGTCATTGACTTCAGTTGGGAGGCAAATGATACTAGCTTACTTTTTTAGGAAGTTTTACATGTTTAAATTTTTGAAGTGGGATAGTAAACTACATTTTTCAATTTCTAACATACTAATGTGAACGAATTTTGTAGTGCTGGGATCTTAAAAGGTAAACTGAGACAAAACCTGGAAAATGTAAGGGATTCGTGGATTCACCAGATGTATTGTCTTTAATACTTAATAATATTTTAGTACTATTTAGCATGCATATTTACTATATTAAGTTAGTCTTGTTATATAATATAGGATACAAACAGGAAGGTTAATTCAGGAACACTTTTTGCCACTGGTAAGTAAGGTTATTGGCTCAGAAAATAACGAGCAGCGTAATGATGAAGAGAGAGTAAACAGTTCTACCTACGGCTGAGTTGGGGAAAAGACAAATAGTGCTTTTGAAATAGCTAATTGAAAAAACACTTGCTTTCACTATATAGATATTTCTGCTTTTGTTTTGTTTCTTGTCTGTCTAATCCTGCATGCAATTGTAACTTTTCCATTGACCCATTAGATATAAGTGATATCTTTAAGAAGTGATGCACTTCTGAGCTCTTCCCTTAGAAATTGATGCTAATTACAGCTTCCTCCACTGCACTTTAGGAAGGGTCTTGGAAGATGACATCAATTCTGTTCTTTACAGCTCTTGTAGAACTCTTCCCCTGAATAAAATGGATTACTTGTTTTTATGCTACTTCAACTCTTTTCAGCTGAGCTCCTGGTTTTATGATAAATCATCTCACTAAACGACGGGTAGTACTACACTGTACAAATAGAGAATAGAGTGAATGTTACTGTGTTTTGAAGGAAAAAAGTTCTGCTCTTGTTTTTGAGTTATTTCAACATTAATCAAATTATCACAAGCTCTGGATTATGTCAATGGAAATAGAATCTCTAAAACTTTGGATTTTGGTTTGCCTAATAACATCTGCTAGGAAGACTGTGGTACGATGCTACCAGTAAGACTAGCAATAGAAGGTTATGTTTCTAGAAATATGACCCATGTCATTGTATGATAACATTTAATGCTTAAGTTAAATCTTCTTAATTTTCTAATGAGAGCTGGATCATTTGATAAAATTTTAGGGAGGAAACTTCCACAGATACAGAAACATCATAGTTGCCTGCGGCCATGCCAAGGATGGATTCAATGGATTTGGCATTAAGTTCTGCATTGGGTGATGGTGCAGTTCAGAAATCAGCCTGTCTCTACTGTGTAGCACACCACCAGAGCTAGAAACCTGCTGCAACCAATTCAGGTCTCACTTAAGGTGTTTGCTTTACCAGTACATGCACAGAGTAATAACACAGGCCAGAACGGAACCGATTCCTACCGATGGGTTTAGTTGCAGAACCCTGCTGCAGCAGTATCAATGCTGCATTCACTGCTCAACTTAACACTGTGTTTGTGAGCGCTTATTTCCAGCGTGTCGCAAGGAGGTGGAACTGGTTCAGGTCTGGTGCAGTGCTGAAGTGATTGTAGTGATTGTCCTGGTAAGAAGTATGATACCAAAACCACAGTTCTATATCTGTGTTGAGGTTCACCTCTCTCAAACTGTCTCTGCAGTTCCATTCCTGGTGCTTGCATAGCTTGGATTGTGCTAATTTACCATCACTCAGGTTATCAAAAATTAAATGTAAATGCTTTTCTAAATTAAGTAAAATTACCCGTGGCTTATTTTCCATTCCTTTAACTTAATGCTAGTATAATTAATAGAAGAGGGTTAATATGTCATTTTCCCCATTTGCCTCTCTTATTCCCTGTTTTAGTAATCGTGTGTATGTGACAACAGACCTAAAATTCTGAGCTAATGTTTGAAATAAACGTGCTGTCTCTTAGCACTGTTACTACATGTTGCAGCACAAAATGCCTGTTTTCACCAAATTATAGTGCAAATGTGGAAATATAACAAAATAGCAAACTCTTAGTTGTAAAAACCCCTGCAACAACACTTCTAGTGTACTATAATCTGGGGTTCTGTATGATGATTTCATGAACAGCTTCATGAGCAGAGCCTTCAGACTCACACGTCGTCACCAATATTAATAATGCAGTTCTAGAAAACTTGCTAAAACTTGAAATGCATAAATGGTGGCATTAATTTTTTGTCTTTTGAAATTAACTTGATTTGTAATTCACACCTTGCCTGATTAAAGTAAAACAGTCTTTTGCTTATAGCTTTGAATTTTACTTTATTGGCTATTGAAGATGGCAGTTCTTGCTTTGACTGTATTTCATATGCCAATGCCCAGATGATCTTTCACAGTATTAGCATGATTTTTGTGTTCAGATTGAGAAATTAATGCTGTGTGAAATTCTCTGTTGAGTTTTGCTAAAGTCACTTAAGATTGACCTGTAACAGGATGATAGTAATTAGAGTTTAACCTGGAGCTGAACTTGACAGATTTGGAGAGTCTCACGTTCTGACCAGCAGTTTTACTAGGTTGTCAAATGATAATTTTAGATGTGACTTGAGATGATTTCGAACTTACTGAGCTAAAAATATACTACCAGACGGTTCATAGGTGAGGTTAAAAGACTTACATAGCTGTTATTTTAAGGAAGAAAAAGATAGTGTTCAAAAGGGAAAAAAAATCCCCTTTTTTTTCCCCCTCCTTCCCTGTTATATTAGGTCGTTTATTGAGAGCAAATCAGATCACATTCAATTGGGATAGACTGGCCAGTTGGATCAATCTCACAGAGCAGTGGCCGTATAGAACATCGTGGCTCATACTGCATCTTGAAGAGACTGAAGGTGTTCCTGATCAACTGACTTTAAAAACCATCTATGAGAGGTAGGTGTTACTCTGATAATGCTATGCACTTTCAGTGTTTAAAATAGTGATTGTTATTAATGGTGATTAGAGTCACATGGCTTTCAAACAGCTATCAAGTTGTAATCTAAAACTCCCACAATCTTACTCCCTTCTGTTAACCTTTGCAAACTTTCACATGACTTTCATTGCTGTTTCAGGCAACATGTACAAATGTGTGCTTTGTAGTAAAAACAAAGAGAATTACACTAGAATTTTTTTGCAGGCAGCTCCTGTCTCTTGATAACATTTTTCATCTCTACCTTGGCTGAGCTAGAAAGCTTTTTATATCCTAGTTAGAAATCTGAACTAAGCTCTGCAAAAACTGGCTTTACTGATAAAGATCTCTGAAGGTTTTGTGCTTAACAAGTGTGCTTGAGGCTGTGGCACTGCCTCGTGCTGCAAGTAAGGAGTATGAAAGTGAAGTGCAGCTTTCTCCGTTGCTGATGCAAGTTGCTCTCCACCAGAGCTATCTGGGTATTGCAGTGGAGAACAAATGGTCCCTGTGTAGCCAGTGAACGTACCTTTCTGGAACCTGGCTGCCTGTTAGAAAGGATTTGGGGATTGTGACAAGTAACCTGATGACAGTGGGAGGAATGGGAGAGAAAGAATGTGACTGGGAGTTGGGCCTATTGGAAGGAAGCAGAGTCTGAGAATCAAAGGCAGTGAGAGAAAAGAAGTATTTGACTTCTGTAAGAAATAACTGAGATCAGATGAAAAGAACAGCTGAGGTAAAGAGGAAAGACTGAGGTCGATCAAGTTGCCAGAAGATCTAGAGACTTTGCAGGGTCCAGGGAAAGAACAAAGAGGAGAATTAACTTGGACGGAAAAGTTTGGGAAGGTTCCCTGCACTGTGAGTCGAGAAATGGGAGAAGATGACCTGGATGAGGGTCTGGGATGGGCTAGAAATGGCTGAAGTATTGAGAAAGGAATTAAGATTGATTGGAAAAGGTGACTGGAGTGGGTTGTATTAGGAGAGGAAAGTTGAAGTGCGGTTAATATTTGAGCACAGAGAACCCAGAAGATGGAGGGAAAAGGTTAGACTGGGCTGAGGGTTGAAGATAGGCAGAGAGGGGCAAGCAGTAGACTGGAGTCGCTTAAGATGGGCATTGAGATATCAAACTTCAGAAGTGCATAATTAGAAAACACTTTCCTCTAGAGAACGGATCCATGTTCTGGATTTTGCATTTCCTCAGTGAGTGTAAGATACCTGTGAAATCGTAAGTAAAGTAATAGGAACCTTATTCTCCATTGTGGGTTCACATGGCTGCTGTCACAAATGTTATTGTCAACAGGAAAGTACAATAATTCCGAATTAACAAGGATTACCTCTCTTGTCATGTTTCCAGCACTCTTTCTGTAGATATTTCAAACTCATCTTTATTTAAATTTGCTGTATGGCATGTTTCATAATTTTATATTTTCAGTAATTATCTAACAAACTCATTACAGTCTTTTGATTACTAGCATTGACAATAATAAATCACGTTGGAGTGATCAAAGTCCAAAGCTGTCTTCAAGACATAACGATGTTTACTTTTTCTGATAAGCCAGTGGAGGTATTAAAGACCTGAATTGTTCTTATAAATGGTTGCTAGTAGTTCCAGCATAAACTACTGTTCAATCTGTAGTAAACCAACATGAGGAGAAGGAAAGGACAGTCACAATTGGATGTGAATGATTTATTTGGGTTCCAGGTTATTCGTTGTTAGTACAGACATGTGAGCTGTTGATACTCCAGTGCCAACTGGAGCGTGTCAGGGTTTCTTACTTCAGGTGTGGAGGAGATTCACAGCCCCTGCTGTGCTCTTTTGCCTCTTGCTATGCAGGTTGTGTTTAGAAGTAATATAGCCACTTCAGCAGAGTGCCAGTTCATAACTGACAGTTAATATACATGAGAATAATGCATAGTGGGTAAAACTACGATCTGTGACGTGAAGAAACAGTGAAGAACCCTGTATTGGAAAAGGGAAGGTGGCGATTATCCTTTAAATAAGGCTGTTTGTATTCTTCCTGCAATACCAGAAAAACAAGAAAAAGGGAACCAACATTCAGAATTCTCTCTTTTTCAAAAAATATCAAAAGGATTATTTGGTATGAAAATGATAAAGCTAGAAGACTGAGCTTTTTTGACTATTTAACCATTAAAAATAAAAAAAAAAGGTTGATAACGTTGCTGTGTGCTCAGGGAGAGAGTTGATGTCTCTGTCAACTGCTTCTGTTGAACCTCTGTAAGAAACTAAATATATAACTCTACTGATGTGACAAAGCTGAGATCTGGTGATTTGGGTGATCATCTTTACTGTCTGCTGACTATGAAAAGGTCTGTGAACTTTTCTCCGATATTATCTAATATTCTAAAAATACTTTTTTATCCAAAATAATCCGTTCTGTGTCATTGTTATTCTTTTTATCTGCAACTGTTTGAAGTCACTTGGCCTAAATATCTGTTTCTGTATTAATTCAAAGTAGAGTATTTACTTTAGTTCCTCTTTTAAAACTTCAGTTTCTGTTTTTTAGTTTATAAAGCAGCTTTTCTTTTTGGAATCTCATGAATAGAGACCAGATTTTGATACTTTTATAGCTTCTGTTCCTGCACTGAGTTTGAAATTCCCTGTGTTACTTATTCCTTGCCTTTTATTCTGCAAGGATAATTTTTTAACGTTTTGGAACTTTAGGACAGAAACAAGAATATGATTTTCCTAGTATTGAATAGTTTGTGTCAAATTAATTTTTATTGTACAGATTCTTTTTTGGTTTTGCTGCATTTCTGAACTCCTAAGTGTGTGGGGAGAGGGGTGTGCTTGGACATCTCCCTTGGGTGAAGGGACAGTGTAGGTTCTGCATTGTGTAGTTCTGCACTCGGGCACATTCTCTGTGTCAGGAGAATGCTTTGATATTATAGTTACTTCTCTGACTTTTAAAATGTGTGTTAAAAAGCTTGTGAATCGCCAGGATTCCCTTGCAACGAGATCTCTTCATTGCCTTCCTCTTTGCTCCTGATTGTGCGGGGCAGAGGGTTGACAGAACGGATTGATTTGTTACAGGTACCTTCAGCCGAAGAGTTACAGTAGGTATTTTGTGTGTGTGATAAGTGGTAATAAAACCTACGTTATTTTTACTGCTGTGGCTTTGGAGACAGATTGTAACCAGCTCTTCACAGCGACTGCAGCCGATGCTGTGCGTGTGTGATTGGGTGGCAGTGAAGCGTGGTACCTGTGTGTGTGGCGGTGCTGTGCCGGCAGGTGGCAGTAGCAGGACGGCTGGCTGCCCACCGTAGCTCTGCCGGATGCTGCTGCTGCCGCTGCCTTGTTTGTCCTGGCGTATTCTGCCCTCCTATTTAACGTGAGTGATCTTTTTCAATAAGTGCTTTGATTTTCAGTATTTCAAAGAAGAAGCAATACTTCCACCACGTAAAAAAAAAAAAAATGTAGTAAAACTAAAAATGAAGCAGCCAAACATTAAGAAATTAAACAATAAAAATGGTCTGCAGTTAATTCCTTTCTACGTTTTGTTATGATACATGATTTATACGATTGTATGCCATTTTTCCCCTGTGAGGCTCTTGTCTTGTAATGCCCAGGATTTAATTTTACAAGCTGTATAGGCAGGCCGTGTAGTAAAGGGAATGACCATTTTCTGTGACGTCTGTGCTAACTGTTGTAGTTGAAAAGAATGCAGTAGTAAAACTTAAATCAAGACAACTGAAAGGTGCTCTAGAACTATCTGTCAGAGTCTGTGTGATGCTGGACTAGTCACCTCTACCATGCCTTTCACTTGGGCAGTACTTGTGCCTGTGTTGGGAGGTGGCGTACAGCTTACGGTTGTTTAGGCTGATATTAGTAAGTGTGCAGTGTTCAAAGCTATATCTGAAGCTAGTGGGACCTGTGCTTTCAGTTGGAGTACCCTGAAACAACCTGCACTTCTCAATTTGGTTACTAAATAAATATGTCTCTGTGCTTCAGTTTGTTTTTTCTTTCTTTGCTTTTTGTTTGTTTGTATTTTTTTAAAGCAAACATATTTTCTTACTGTGAAGGATTGCTAGGGAAAGTAAATTTGTGAGTGTTTTTCTGTAGATACTATCATGAATATGTAAGACTACATTGCTGAATATGAAACCAGTTTTATCAGGAGTAGTGCATGTTTATCATACTATGCAGAGATGGGAAAACCTACTGAATGTAGGACAAAAACATCTTTACTCTTTTTACTTCCTTAAACTCACTTGCTGTATCATCTCACTTCTATTCTTTCGCTTCCGGCCTTTCTGTTTGGTCTGGCTCTCTGCTTGGTTTAGCTTTCCAGCTGGTAAACTAATCAGCACCAGTATTTACTCCTGTGGGTTTTTGTGTTGCCTTTTCAAGTCATCTCTCATCATCAGGATTTTCATGTAGTCTCTCTCTTTGCCAGATTAACCTCCTAATTCTGATTTTTCATTTGTTACGTTCTCCTTTCCCTTTTGTGTTTAGATTTTTCTGCGGTCAAGCCCACTATTGTCATTACCCATCACTTTAATTGTTCTTACTATTTCTTTTATAATTGTGTCATACAGTTAATATTTTTCTACATTTATGTTGTGCTGTGTTTCCTTCTGTGTTGCTGTAAAGAGTCTTCCCAATGTCAGTTTTGTGGAATGCCAAAATGGTTTGCAGAAGTTGCAGAAAGCAAATTTTTAAAACCCTCAAGTGGAAGAAAACACATGGGCTTTCTGTAAATGAAATTGTAAGAGAATTAAGCTGTCAGATTAAAGCAAGTTTCTGACGAATATTTGCAACTGATACTTCACAGACTTGTAAATTAGCCAGCTACGGGAATGTGCTCTTGTGATGACTAAACAAAACATCCATGACACTAGAGTAAATGTCAGTGCCCAGACCTAAATGACATACTGGGAAAAGTCACTGTGGCTTTTGTAGAGAGATGTGTTTCAAGAAACAGAACTCTCAGCAGAGCCAGTGAACACGTGAAGAAGGCAACACGATATTCTGAAATGGAAGAAACTTTAAGCAAGAACTTGATCTAAGAACATTTAAATATATTAAAATTTAAGGTAATAACAGGCAAGATTGCCTTAGGAAAATGAAGAAAGTGAAGTATAATAATAAGAGTCTTGTGAGAAACTTGAAGGTAGTTTCCAAAAATAACACTTGGGCCCTTTGACATACCTGTGTGTGATCTGGCAGAAGGGGACGATAAAATGGGGACATATAACCAGGACAAGTGTTTCACAGAGAGTTGGGGAAGTAGATATAAGTAAATTGCGGATCAAAGTCATTGTTGATACAGGAATCATAACACACTGGGGAAAAGAGTACCATCTGTAATCATGCTGATGTAATGGGCTGTGAATCTGCACCGAGGAAGGAATTTCACAAAACATTGCTGCTTTCTCTGAAAAAATACATTCAGTGCTCAGCAACAGTCAGAAGCTGAAACAATGTCTTTAGGAGTGTTGTGGTTTAGGCCTCATTGAACAAAACCAGAATGACAGGTGGCCCTTCCACACACCCCTCATCTCCACAAGAGAGGAGAGGAAAAGATAAAGAGATTTAGAAGTTTAGAGTGAACACAACTTATGTAGAATTAATAGTAAAATAAAAAAAAAGGAAATAATGAGATAAATACAATATATACAAAACCATAATTGGGTTCCCAGGATGACGTCACTGGCAGGCACTGGGAAATCCCAGATTGGACTCAGCAATGGATGAGAGCTGGATTCCGGGTCTGGAATCGGGAACACACAGATTGGGATCAAAAGCAGATGAATAGACAGAGCCCTCTTTGGGCATTGGCCATTGCAGAAAGAGAGTTGACCCTTTGATCCCTCAGCTTTTGTACTGAGCATGGGGCAGATGGGGTGGAATACTCCTGTTGGTCAGGAATCCTGTCTGCTCCTCCCTGAAAGTGTGACCCCTCTACGCTTTTTCCAATGGGTTAAATAACAAAATTAGCTGATTTTGGGTGTTATAGCAATAAGTATAAGCAAGAGCCTCTCTGCATACTGTTCCTTGGCATGAAATACAAACACTGGTCTTACCACCCTGAGAACAAGCAGTTTTCTCCACAATGTGCTGTTAATTTCAGAGAGTTAAGAGAGGCCTAGCCAAGATGTAAAATTACTGAACAGAAAGTTGGTTCTGTTTTACTTCAAACCAGGATGAGGAATTATTAGCAAAGCAATGGAAAAAAAAGGAGGAAGGTATTGTATTATACAGAACTGTGGCGTGTCTGAATTCTAAGCACTGTGACATTCTAGTCATTGCTTTTCAAAAAGGTTGTACCCAAGTAGAATAGATATTAGAGAGGATGAGGAGAGCCCTAGTCACACTTCAGATTTTGCTGTGAATATCAGCACTGTCGGATTTCTCAGTTTTGTTTGAATGCTTTCTCCTCTCTTTTTTGGATTCTCAAGTCTTCCTGGGTCTCAGATGTTTGAGTCATTCATGTCTTTTCCCCAAAGACCTTGGTCTTTCATTTCAGTCTGAGTTTTAGTCATCTATCTTTGTTGATATTTTCTACTGCTTAAGGCTGTAGATGTCAGTGATTTAATAGTGCCACCTTGTTGATTAAGGTGAAGGTTCTTAAAGCTGATTGTATGGGAGGGAATGTCTTCTCAGTCCCTTTTCTCATTAAGTTTACTCACTAAATGAGATTATCTGCTGCACAGATTGGGCTCCTTAGTAAAAGAAAGACTTTGAGATACTAGAGCATGTGCAGAGAAAGGCAATGAAGCTGGTGAAGGTTCTAGAGAACAAGTCTTACACGGAGTGGCTGAGGGAACTAGGATTGTTTAGTTGTTTAGACCTCAAGTTGCAGAAGGGGAGGTTTAGATTAGATATTAGGAAAAATTTCTTCAACAAAAGGTTTGTCAAGGATTGGAACAGGCTGCCCAAGGAAGTGATTGAGTCTCCATCCTTGGAGGTATTTAAAAAACATGTACATGTGGTGCTGAGGGACATGGTTTAGTAGTGGACTTCTCAGTGCTGGGTTAACAGTTGGACTCAGTGATCTTCAAGGTCTTTTCCAACCTGAATGATTCCATGAACACATTTTATCTGCTTTTATGGTCCTTATCACAGCAGAAAACAAGGTATGCAGTACTTTGTCTATTGGAAGATGTTCCTAGAAGTCTATAAAGTAATTCTGTAACCCTCTTGCCTGCAAGTCTTTGTCTTCTGAAATCTGAAGGTGTTAGGGTGTGTTGCTGTATCTATGAACTAATCCATTCTCTTCTAGATATGGCAGATTTACCAGCCTAACACTTCTGAAAACTGTTGGTAGCTGGACTATCTTCGTTGATAAAGTCTGAGTCTGTTCCATGTGATAAGGTTTGCATAGTTGAAAGTGAAACTTCAAGTTTGAGACCAAGAATGCAATTCAGAAAATGACGGACTAAATTTGTAAATGTTTGAAAAACAGTGTGTGGTCTGAATTTTTACCTCTAAAGTTCCTGCAGTATCTATAGTTCTGCTAGTGTGAATGCCCAGAATTACTAATATGGGCCTCAGTTGAGTCTCAGGGTGCTTACCTTGCATCTGTGGCCAATTCGGAATCCTTGAGGGTCAGTAGCTGAAGCCCTTAAAAAGCCCGGACAAATAAATGTGGTTTGAGTATGTTTGCAGCAGGAGGAAAAGATTAGGTTCAGCACAAAACGTAACAGCAAAGGCTACTTTAAATTCAGAGACAGATGTGTTTAAATTAGTTACACCAAGTGCTGGGGCAGGCTGTATGACAAGTTGCAGGGACTTTCTGGTCTCAGTGAACATGATGAGTTGTCCAGGCAGGCATGGGCACGACAGTAAAGTTCCACTTGGCCTTTGAAAAGAGAATGGCAGGGAACACACTGCAGGCTACCAGAACAATTTAATTACCTACCTGTTGTGGAGGGCCCCTTCGGGGTAAAAAAAAAAGTCAGTATAAAGTTGATAATCCATGAGAATTTCCTCGTGACCATGTCTGGATACCACTGAGGTAGAACACTCACCCAAGAATTTAGTAGATCCATGGTAAGCATTGTCCTCTTACAGGATGCAATCTAGGTTCTGTAGCTTTCTGAATAGAATTTTAGCCATTACACAGTGAAACTGTGAGAAATGTAGGGCTGGTGTATCTAGGGAGATTGTCCTAAAACAGACCATGACTCACTGTGTTAGTGCTTAAAGGTGCTCCCTGGGGAGAAGAGAGTGCTTGTCCCCAGAACTTGATGATACAGAATCCAGGTGTTCACACAATCTTCTGTTTGTTTGCTTCCTACTGGCTGATTTTGATGTTACTCTGTTTGTCATGAGGGACAGCCCTACCTGTCATTCTTCACACAGGCTTTGCTCAAACTGGGATATTAAAGACAGGGATTACCAATTTTTGTATGATCATATCAGCCAATAGTTGCTGGTCCCTGAATTCCTGTGATGTGGCTATTCTTATGTATTCAAAATACTTAAAATATTAGATACTTAAAAGTACTAGACCATGAGAGCTCGGCTCAGGATAGAAGAAACTCTCATGGGCCCTGTGTTCAGATTAGGATCTCCACACTTACTTAATCTGCTTGGAAGCATGCTTTTTTTGGGAAGCTGAAGGAAACTATGGAAATCAAGACTCTTACATCTTTGATTTTTGAAAAAAGGAGATATATCTTGCAGGATGAGAAAATGGTTGTGCTTTCCTCAGAGTTGTAAGTAACCATTGTTTAAAATTTAGCAATGTGTAATTGTTGCTAATTTGGCCTTTATTTAACCTCTACAGTAAAGTATTTGTGCACATATGTGTGCATGCCTACCTATGATGGATGGCAAATTGGATGGCAAAACGAAGTGCCAAAGCAGAACACACTAACTTTAGAAGAATAACATAATAGCAGTCTTTTATTCAGGATTCTTTTTTTGTAGGGGGACGGATTAAAGCCATCCATAGTTCACTTATTACTACTTCTTATGCTCTTGCAACTCTTACACCTTTCTAAGGAATAAGTTGTGGAAGACATCTGCTCTGTCTGATTTATCAATAATGGAAAGCATTGATGTTTCTTCATCACTTGTGGATGGTATTTCCCAGTTTCCACACCGGTATGAGATCTTGCTTTTTTCCAGTCTTTTTACTGAAGTTACCCATTTTTGGCAGCAGCCACAGAAATAGTTCTCTCCAGTAATGGTAGTCAGATAAATACGTAATTTCAGGTTGCTAGACCACTCAACTTCTGTTTCTCTTTTTTTTTCCTTTCTTCTTCAGATTAAACTGGTAAAAACTAATTTAGTTGTAAGTGGAACAGTAGTTGATTAGTGCAGGTTTGGAGTTCTATAGTGTGGTTTCATTGGTGCTGTTTTACTGATAAGTTCAGATCTTTTGTGTGGTACGTCCGTGTGAATCAAATTAGGAAATCACTTAGGCAGGTTGAGACATTCTTCTCTTTCACATACAGTTGAATATTTCTACTTGTTTACTGCTTCAATTTAAGAAAGTGTATTTACAGCATACTAAAAATACCACCAAGATATAAATGATGTGAAATTATTTTATTAAAGAAATAGATTTAATAAAAAAAATCAGAAGATAGTATTCTGTAGCACTAGTAGTAAAATTTATTTTTCCCCATATAAAGGCTCATTTATTTTTATAGCAATTTGATGACACATCTGCTTGCTTTATTCAGCTGAAAAGAAAATGTTGGTTCTTGGTGTTTTGTAAAATTGCTTTGTTAAATTATTTTCGAAATCGTTCAACTTTTAACAAATGACATTTGATACTAACATTGGAAAGCAATTTCAGCTAATTAAGTAGATCCTTCTATAAACCATTGGAACATTAAGATGACAAACTGTTCATTCAGGATTATTTTAATTGGTACAATTATTGTAATTTTGTTGCAATTATGTGTTGAGCTAAAAGCTTTTGTCTAAATCATTTGAGGGTTTTTTGTTAATATACATAAGTAAGAAGAAAAGAAGTAAAATAAAAACTGAAGATAAGCATTATCTGTCTACTTTTTCATTACAGTGCTTTAGACAAGTATCTATTAAATTATTCTTTTAAAAAAGTGTGTTATGTGTTTTCAGCAAATCTCTAGCAATGTTAAAATTGAGCAAGATCATTTGAAATGTAACTTCTCTGGAAGGTTATTATGTTAATTCCAGTTTTGACACTGTTTAAATACCTTTTAATAAAAAGGGTGAAATTAACTTTTGAGGGATTTGTGTGTTGTATAAAATCTATTGATGTATTAATTTAAGAAGTGTAGCTTTTTAGTGATTATAGACATTAAAAATGAAAAAGCTGTGGAAGGTGCCACATCCATCACTCCGGTTATAATATTCTCTGCAATCTTCTTTTGCCCAGGCCAGGTTTAAATAAAACACTTCCTTTAAGTAGACAATTTAATATTCTTCTAGACCTCACGGTGATTCATTACTTCTAAATATTTAACCTGCTTTCTGTTTTTCGGTTTCCTTTCATTGGCTCTTACTTGGAACGCAGGACACGAAGTTATGGGGTTACTTACTGCACTAACAGTGTGGTCTCAACGTTAAGAGGCAGGACACCAGTTGAGGAGTAGGTGGTTGTTGTGCCCAGGCTGTTGGAAGGCAGGGTGTAAAAGAGAAGTAGAGAGTACCAGAGGGCATGCATGACAAGGAAGGCGGCAGTTCAGATGAAAAGGTAGTAGGGAGAGAAAATGGACTGGAGCAAAAGCTGACTGGAGCAAGACAGAGGAGTAATTTTGGCTTTTCTGGTTACCTTTGTAATGCAGAATAATAAGTCATATTTCTAAAATACTTTCCAGATAATTTTAAATGCTTGCAGTATAGTTAGTGTGCGTTAATGACATCTCTCAAAATTGCTCCTGTGTGTATTTCAAATCCCTCCAAGCACCACTGATTGCTACTAATTCAAGGTAGAATGCGGAAGTCTTAATTTTAACAACACTAAACAGTTTCAGGAAAGAAAATTTTTATTTTTTACCTGTGTAAGTCGATTCATGAGACTTCTGTACTTTTTGGGGGAACTGAGATAAGTTGAGAAACAAAATGGGAGATTATGGCTTTTTGTGTATGCTGAACTTTTTTGTCAAAAGTAGAGTATTTATTCAAAACCTGAGAGTGTGAGAAAACATTGTGAGATAAGATGATAAGCTGGAAATGCAACTTTTGGCTAAATACTGCTAGTGGCCTATGTGCTGGCTCTTACCCCACAATAAATGTGATGTAGCCTTTCTCACAGGGTAAAAGAGGAGATAAAATACTTGCTTCGTGTTCAGGAAAGACTTGTGTCTCATTGCTGTAAAAGCCTACCACTGAGCACTAGCACGGAATATCAAGTTCTTTGGAAGCTGATGCTCTAGTATTTCTTGCAACAACTTGCTCATATGCCCGTACAATAAATTTGCCTATTTCTGGCATAAGGAACTGCTTTAGAGGGACAGGGTAAGGAACAGAGGAGGTAATCCAAACACTCTGTAAATAAGGGAAGCAATGTGTCTTTGGTCCTGGTTGACTTGAATTTTGGTTATTAACCCAGTATAGCAATTGTACAGTTTTTGTCTTCCATTTCTGGATAGCATTTGCAACAGATTGATGGATTAGTCTTTGCCTTACTCTGAGAAGTGGAACTTGCGCTTCTTTGAGTAAAGTGTTTGCCATGGACTTTTGGAAGAGGAATGTGCTTTTGCCTGGTCCTGAGGTTTAACTGTGTGCCATAACGTAGTCCCAGAAAAGACTCTTGTGCTGAAGACTGGGACGAACCGTATGGCCATTTCTAATGCTGGAGAACCTGCAAATGTTTGCTGAATTTCTGAAGTCCTACAGGTGGAGATAATGAATAAAAGAATCCCTGCATAAAGCCATGAAGTAGCTTAGTAACTGGTGTTCAGTAATGAAAATACCAAACCCAGATTAATACAGTATTCTTGTATTTCACTTGTGTGAGTGATCTTGTTGGACTTGTCAGTTGGTGAGACATAATTACTATTTTGTTTACAGAGTGGCTTTGAGCAGTCTTAGATTATCCTGTGCTACTCTGTTTCATTGCTTTTCCATTTATGTAATAACTGTATTGATTTTTTTTTAATATTATTCATTTGCCTTATGTAATTCAAATAGTACTGCAAGACTGTGAATTAATATAGGCACTTGTAACTGTATTAACACTTTCTTAATTATAAAGAATGCTGTTGTAGGGTATGTTCTGGAAAGTTGTGTTATAAATAGACCTTTTAAATGTGGCTTAGTGACAATGCATGACACTGGATGTGGGGGATTAGTTAATAAATATCAATATGTTAAGGATCAGAACAGTTTTTCTTCCTGAAATGGTCAAAAGTAGGAACACTCAGAAGAGGTGCTTTATCCACTTGAATTGGATAGAATCAGTTTTGCAAAGCAAGCTTTCCTGAATACCTACAGTAATATGATTTTTTAAATAGCTATTGCATCTGTTCAGTGAATCTCTGTACTGTTTAATATGCACTGAGGGGTTTATAATTTTTGTCTAGATAGATATATCAAACTATAGCTTTCCCTTTTTCGGCCTTTATTAAGATAAAACATTGATTCCCTTGTGTTTTAGTATTGAGCATGATGACTTTTTTCCTGCCTTTATACAAGGATGTATATAAGCAAATGCTGGTTTTCAGTAACCAAATAGCCTGTTGCAGATTTCAGTATGAAACAATATTTTCAGTGCTATTCTTTGTATGTTGATAGTACTGCAAATTTTCTGGAGCATTTTGTGTGAGAAAAAATGTGCCCTTGGGAATAAAGATACACTGTCACTGCAATGACCACTCGTGAAAAGAACAGGAAAAATACAGAGCAAAGCATTATATTATTAGTATATGATTATTAGGTATTGGAGATAAGTTATTGATTAGCAGACTGTTAAGTATCAAATTTTCATACTGCATTCCAAAGTGGCCCAGATTTTCTAGTTTTCTGTTTCTTTGTCAAGCCATTAGAAAAAATATGTTGTGTCAGTTATCTCATTATTTTAACAACATGTTTGTCTTAAACTGTAGTAAAAGAAAAATTCTAAAGGCACATGATAGATAAAACATGACATACCTCCATACTCATGCCTTCTGTTGCTCTATATATTATTTAATAACAATTAATTAAGTCTGTTGCTTTTTGTGGAGTGCAAAAGTTAAATGATTCTTGCCCACATAGCTACTTGCTCTTGTAAAATACAGGAGGAGAAAAATTTAGATATGCAAAGAGTAATTTGTAGACTTTCTTTGTTTTTACCTTCAGGGAGGGAGGTTTGGAAAGAGTGGGGAGAATGGCCATTCTGGGTATGAGAACTTATCATAGAATCATTCAGGTTGGAAGAGACCCTTGGGATCATCGAGTCCAACCATCAGCCCTACTCTACAAATTCCTCCCCTACACCAGATCTCCCAACACCACATCTAAATGACTCTTAAATACATTCAGGGATGGAGACTCAACCACCTCCCTGGGCAGCCTATTTCAGGGTCTGACCATCCTTTCTGTGAAAAATTCTTTCCTAATGTTCAGCCTAAACCTACCCTGTTGTAGCTTGAGGCCATTCCCCCTTGTTCTATCGCTAATCACCTGTGAGAAGAGACCAGCACCAACCTCTCTACACTGCCCTTTCAAGTAGTTGTAGAGAGCAATGAGATCTCCCCTCAGCCTCCTCTTCCTCAAACTAAACACTCCCAGTTCCTTCAATCGCTCTTCATAAGATTTATTCTCCAGGCCGCTTACCAGCTTTGTTGCCCTCCTCTGCACTCACTCCAGCACCTTGACATCTCTCTTGTGTTGAGGTGCCCAGAAGTGGACACAATACTCAAGCTGTGGCCTCACCAGCGGTGAGTACAGGGAGACAATCACCTCCCTACTTCTGCTGGTCACACTATTTTTTATACAAGCCATGATGCCATTGGCCTTCTTGGCCACCTGGTCACACTGCTGGCTCGTGTTCAGCTGCTTGTCAGTTAGAACCTCCAGGTCCTTTTCTGCCAGGCAGCTCTCCAGCCACGCTTCCCCAAGCCTGTAGCCATGCATGGGGTTGTTGTGGCCCAAGTGCCAGGACCTGGCACTTGGCCTCGTTGAAGTTCATCCCATTGACATTGGCCCATCCATCCAATCTATCCCAGTCCCTTTGTAAAGCTTCCCTGCCCTCCTGCAGACGAACACTTCCCTCCCCTCCCTGCTAGATGAACACTAGCTTAGTGTCATCTGCAGAGGTGCATCTGCTTGACTTGCGGAGAAGTCAAGCTTCTACCTGTCCAGAAGCAGCAGGGTAGACTGCTCCATGAGAGAAGGCAACTGGGAGCTGAAGAGGACAGCAAGACAAGCAGGTCTTTGTCCTCGTGAGCAAAGGGTACAGTTGCACAGCAGCCAAAGGGGAAGATCAGAGCAGGTTCAGGGACAGCAAACAGCCCAGTGGTTTGTGTAGCCATGGGGCATGTCTTTGGTAATCTTGGGAAGTCGGTGAGACAAGGTCATGACTGGTAAGGTACATAGATGTAGTTCAGGCAAGGACCGAGGGTGAAGGCCTGAGTTTGGAGGCAGTTCTTGAATCAAGTGAGAGAGGCCTGCAGTGAGGTTTCTCGTAGCTCTTATCGCAGCAGTCTGATGCCAGGCTTCCCAGCTGCACTCTGTCAGAGCTGGCCTCGAGCACAGGCAGCAAAATCCCTGGCTGGGGACCGGGGGAAAAGGTGATAGAGCTGTTGGCGTACTCCAGGACCTGACAACAAACCAACCACGGAATGTGAGCACAGCACGGCCCTCACTATGGATGAAGGTAGTTATTGCTGCTGCCATTTTACCACCACCTGGTTGGGTGGTAAAGGACCACATCCTCTGGTGGTGACCAACTCCTGCAGTAGGCGGTGAATAAGTGGGCTGTGTCAAGTATAGCCCAGAAGCCTAGCTATGCATCTAAGCCATGCTGGCAACTTTCAGTGCTGGACCAACTCTTGGACCATGGTGGTTATTTTCCAAGTCAGTTGTGGAAGTGCAGTGCGAACATAAACTACAAAAAGATTTGGAGCAAATTCACAGTCTCTTGAATGGAAGATAAGGTGATGTACTTATGTGTACTCGTAGTAAATTATTTTTGAGGAAAAAGCCAGAAATAATTCATCGTTGTTGGAATATAACTTAATCCACACAGAAAGTAGTTTTTAATTTTAGCTGTACATGGAAAAGACACGTGCAGAATAGCAGAATGAATTTTTAAGGTTTTCTTCTGTCAATGTAATGTACTGTTTTGGATTCATTCCTTCTAAATTCAAGTAGTTTCTCACGGAAACAGGTAACTCTGTAACACTGACAGGTTGTGATGTTTCTGATCTAAAGAATAATCCTTCTGCCTCAGGAAAATCTAGCCCCAAAAAGAGAATGGGGTGTTCACAGTGCTCTATTTTTAGATCTGTGTGCTTACATTTTAGAAGAAGTGCTTTACATGCTAACCTTTTAATTTTTATCTGAGAAGTACAGGCACATGCGATCCCCGTGGCTCTTTGCGAGAAGATTATCATTTACATAAATATTTCTTTCAAAGGCGTAGTTTAAGACATTGAGCTCAGGAGGTTAGAATAGAGACTTCAATCTGCGCACCAGCAGTGGGCTATTGGCTTCTGAACAGTAGCTTTGTTCATCATATTCAGAACACTGTTCACATTCAGACTTAAGTAGAGCTGGCATTAAAATTCAGCTAATTTGTTTCATGTGATTCATCAGCTGTGTGTTTTATTTAAATCTATGTCACATTCTCTTTTGGCTTTTTATTTTGTAGATTTAAGTGTTGAAGTAGGCCACTCTTTAACTCTTCAATCCCTGACTTAAAAAGTGACTTAATTTTCATTTTGCCACTGTTGAACTCTTGTCTGGGATACTCATGGTAAATACATATAACTAAAGCACTGTAGTGGGTTTGAGTTCTTTACATTTCTAGTTTGAATAAAAGCATACATGTTTATAGTCAGTTTAGTCATAGTTTTATATAAGGCAAAATAGAAGATCCTGAGGTAGTAGCTAAATGTTACTGTAAAATATACACTAGTGTATTCTGTTGAGTATACAAGTTTTACTTTGATACTGCCAATTTTGTTGTTTGGTTGGTCTTTTTTTTTNACTTCTAGAGGTGAGGACCATTTTTAGCTCCTATTACATTTCTTTAAACACTGTTGGAGGGTGAATTGTCTCCAATCTTTTATTCTCTCAAGGCTGAAGCTTGTGAAGCTCCCTAAAATGCATTGAGCTTCTTTAAAGTGGATAATCCTACTGCCAGCTGGACGACTGCTCGTAAAGACTTGTAGGATCAGAAGCTTTCTTAGAATGGGCTACACCTGCTTTTATGTTTTATGTTTGTTACGTTTTCCTGTGTTGTAGAAGTTAACATCTCACTCTGAATAAAGTTATTCGTAGATAGTGCTTAGGGCAGCATGGTACAGCAGTAGCCTCCCTCTGTTAGGTACGTGGCTCATTCAGATGTTTTCTGGTAAAATTTATAGGAATTCTACTTGTACTGTCCTAAAAGATCAGATTGAAAGATAAACACACACTTAAAATACCCTTTTAATGTAAAAGAGTTGCAGTTACTTCAAGCATCTAGCATTAATCCTCAATTCTTCTATTTCTCTAAACATGCTAAATATTGTGTGTAAATCTGTCACTGTTGTGTCTGGAATAATCCCATGGTACATAAAATCCTACTTTTTATGGAGATCTAAAAATAAAGATCAGAAGAAGGTCATTGCTTTTAAAAAGCTAAGAAATTGTGAAATAAGGTACAATCGTTCAGCTAATGATAGATGATAGTTCATTAGCTGAATTAAAGATACAATTCAGTTGCAACCAGATATTTTTGTCTTTTCACAAACATGAGTGTATATTTATTTAATATAAGAGATTTTTGATTGCCCTCTGATAGGTTACTGAGTGTGCGTGAGGGCTCCTTTCTCCCTTCCTGTGCATTCGTCTGTGCGCACCCTCCCCCCCGAGGGCGCTGGCAGTTGCCCCAGCTGCTTTAACTGCCCAGAAATCAGAGAAAACTCTTTGTGCTTTGCTGACTTCTTTTTAGTAACTTACAGCCGTTGATAGGGCAGTCAATATGTCTGTGCTAAGTCATCCCTTTTCGTGGAACTGGAACTCATATAATATGTCCTTGGGAAAAGCCATCAGCTAGTGGGTTTTTTTTTTTAGTTTTCCTCACAACTTTTTTCCATTTTTATTTTAAATACAGCATGGTTACTTCACTGGTATCCATACAGAGCGCTGTCACAGTGACTTTATAGTCATTACTGTTAAAATGCCAACTATTCTCAGTGCATTCTTTCACTGTTTCAATTTTTATTATACTGGGTTGTGAGAAACATTTTTTCGTTGTAGTAATCTTTAATTTACATTATCATTTCTCATTTGATATGAGTTGAGATACCAGTCATGATACTATGAGATGAGATGTCAAATAAAATAGATCCATCTGACCCATCATACCAGCCTCCATCACTTACTTACATTTGGTAGGAGCTTTTCCTAAACTTAGACAAGACTAACATTTGATTCTTCTCTATGTTCCTTCCTAGAACTATCCTTTACACCAACGCTTACAAAAGGTGCCCACCATTTGCTGGTCAATAGTCGTGATGCGTGACCAGTCCCTTACTCTGATCATTTCTCATTGTTTTGTTGCTTGTGGCTTCTCATCTTAGAGGGTCAATTACTTGAAAGCAAGCAGTTTTTTCACTTTCTACCATGAAATGATGCACAGTTGGGTTCTGATCAATGTCTGAGATGCCTGACTGTTCTTGTTACAGAAATGTTAGTTTAAAAATGGGACTTCTAAGCTGGAATTTATGATTTGGGATATCAGAATCTGAATGAATGTTTGAGGTTAATGTTGACAAATGTTAAGTTCCTCCTATTTGGGATTTGATGTTATTGATCTGAAAATTCCTAATCTGATTTTAGTCTTCTGTATGGCTTCTTTGAGGCTTCTCTGAAACATACAATAAGATCAGATTACTTAGCAGTTTGAGAATTTTTGCATGTTAGAAAATGTTAAATTGTTCTTTCTGCAGACAGTGGAGCTCTTTATGGGTTCTCTTCATTTTCTGGAGAATGGATGCAAGTGCACTAGTATTTCACCCTAAAATATGACTATGCAAATGGAAGCCATACTCTAATAAATATGGTTTATGATTTATCTATTTTTTTTTTTCCCTCTAGAATTTCAAAGAATATTCCTACAACTAAAGATGTTGAACCTCTTCTTGAAATTGATGGAGATATCCGGAACTTTGAAGTATTTTTATCTTCACGAACACCCGTTCTTGTTGCACGTGATGTAAGAACCTTTTTGCCATGTACTGTAAACTTAGATCCCAAGCTACGAGAAATCATTGCAGGTGAGTATGCTTTCAAAGAAATAGGAAATGACCAAGTGTATTATTTCTTTTCATTTTAGATACAACTACTTTCCTGCACAATCCTGTTTGTTCATCGAATCAGACTTTGTTTGATCACTAACAGGACCCTTAGTTTCACTTGGTAGCTTTGCAGTAAAGGCCAGATCATACAAGACCAAAGCATCTCCTTTGGAGGGGGGAATCCACTGTTCTTGATTTAAAGACTGCTTTAGCAAATGGAGGAAACCAGTACACACAATAGTACTTCAGTAGTAGAAATGCTACTTGACTTCTAGATCTTTGTTAACAATTTCGAATAGTGTCAGTAAGGTCCTGTAGAACTGAAACCACTGAAGCATAGTGGAACGTCTCCATTTCATGTATACCTCAGTGGATAAATGTGTGGCTGATTCTGTAAGTTACTTTTTAATCGGCTATAGTATGATACTTAAATTATTCTCAGGGTGATTGTTGTATATTGGGCAGTGGTTGTTAAGCAGTTACCTTCACTGCTAGTGTCAAAAAATACAGTCAGGTTCAGGTTATGTTCTGTTCTGCAAAAATGCTCTGCTTAGCATTAGATGTTCTGACTGCTCACTGCTGCTGTGGATTGATGTGACACGTGGCGTGGGCTGACATTATATATGGTATGGCTCTTCTTGTCCGGTCTTAGGGATGGCTATTGGCTTTGGATGAATGCTATGGCATCCTAACATTACCACCTCTTAAGAGATGCTAAAGCTTTGAAGAAAACCGGAAGTTATGAGCCTTTGGTATGACAGTCAGTATTTTAGGTGGGAACTGAATTCAGGTATTAATAGTGCTCTTTTGCCTGTCTTTTCTGTCATGACACTTTTCTTCAGTCATCAACTGGAATCCTTTTTGCTCTTGCTTTTTTCCATCTTCCTTCTCTGCACTTGATAGCTGGAGTGGGATGGCCTAATTTTCTTCAAAAACTCTGTTTCATTAATCTCTTCAGAAACAGTATAGGTCTGGCTGTCACATCCAACACACTTGCCATCAGAGAGGTACTTGACCTGCTTTTCTTCCCATTTGAGTTGGGATCTGTAATCTGTTCTCTCTAAAAGAGAATGTTTAGAGGCATTTAGTGTGGTACAAAAATTTATGCAATAAATTGTCCTAACTGTCCTAAAGACTCCTGTGTATATGTGATCCTCAAGAGAAATTAACCAAGTGTAACTGAAAGTGACATTTAACTTTCTACTTGATGAGTTCTAATTGGAGTTTAATACATGACAACGTACTGTAATGAATGGACAAACAACTTTTTCAAATATTTCAAGTAAAATCTCGTTCTTTTTTACCTTTTTATTTTTCAGATGTTCGTGCTGCAAGAGATCAAATGAATATTGGAGGACTTCCTTATCCCACGTTGCCTTTGCATGAGGCACCTGCTAGAGCAACATCTCTCTTCAGTCAGCCTTCATCAGCTTGCTCTTCTACAACATCTTTCAATGGACCTTTCAATAGTGGAGTTTTATCACCACAACCTCATAGCAGTTACTATAGTGGTATGACAGGACCTCAGCATCCATTCTACAATCGGGTAAATAATCGAGAACCAATTAACAACCTTCTAATTCATTCTGGTAATATTGAGGATGTCATCTATAAAATATTGAAAGACCTATGCAAGTTTTATTTAGAAATGAAAAAAAGTCCATAAGTCGGTAAATTTCACAGTAATGTTCAATCATTGTTGTCTCAAAGAAATGTGGTAAATTGCATCAGAAAAAAAAAAATTACACAAGAAGAAAAAGGTGAAATCATTTTGGGGCACTGCTCAGTTGTGGGGTAAACTGTACACAATCACTCACATACTTGTTTGCAGACACTGGAAGGGATCCTGGATTTTTTTTGCTGACTTTGGTTAAGAGATACAGAAACTCAAATGAGGAGCTACATCACAAGAGTCTGTGCAGATGTCTGTCTTCCCCTTTGTCTCAGTTATTCTGGGATCTTTCCCCTAAACCAGTGTTGCACTAGTTTAAAGGAATTAACATAACTTGTATAAAACATATATTTTTGAGCTATTTGTGAGCCTGAGAAAACATAGTCCTGGCCATGGCTCACTTGAAAATTGAATGAAATACTTTACTGTATAGTCGGATCAAGTCTAAGTCTTTTTGTGGGATGTATTCAGTATTTTTAAACTTTATTTTTTGCTTTTTTTTTTCCCTACAGTACTGTCATGAAACAAACACAAAGCATAGAAAGCTGATGTGTCATAGCTTACTTCTCTATACTCTCTGTACAAGAAACGGCCTCAGCTTTAAGTAGATTTGACAGTAGGTAAATGTTCAAGCTAATTAGCTGGAAAGAAAATTGAGTTATTCCTAAATTGGTGTTTGTTAACCAAGGCAGAAAGGAGTACACATAGCACAGAACTTTGTTATCTGTTCTAAAATTATTCTTGTATGCCCTCAATACAAGACCAATATAAAGTTTCGTTGAAAATAACTTAGTGACATATACTTTGAAGTAGTCCAACACTGTTAAATGCTTGTCACATGAATCTTTATGCTGAGACTAGCTCAGCTGTGTTAAAAGTGGGTATTTAGTTGGAAGCCCTGGTTTTGTATGTGTGTTACTGTACATGACAAGGTTTATGTGTGGGGTGATACACAGTTGAAACTTTTATGGTTTTGTGGCTCTAAAAAGTATTACAAAAGCAATTACTGGTGAATCATAAGCTATTCTTATCAATCACTTTATTTCTTTGGTTGTATTACCTGCGTACACAGACTTCCAGCAATCCTTACTTTTTCCTTTTTGCCTGCTGACGAATAAGATACTTCTGTTTTGGGCTTTCTCGCTGGAATTTTTTACTGCTCTTTTAAGGTATCATTGGTTTTAGTATTCCACACTCTCAAATACTGACTTTCCTCTATGGACTATCATGTACACCACATACTGATATAAGTGATGAGGACCTTTTAATAGTAGAAAATTCAGACTGAAAGGCTGTTTCCATCAGCATTTTCAATCATTTTTGACTTCTCAATGTTTTTTGTAAGAACGGTGCTTAAAAAAACCAGAACAGCAGTAGAAGAATAGGCTCCCCCCAGTAGGAGTTTCTGAGAGAAGTCTCGAGTATCTGAGACAATGTAATAAGTTTAAATGCTTCTGTGGAAATACCTGAATTTTATGCAAAAGGTTCTGGGGGTAGATGCCTTATTCTGACCAGTAAACATTTCCTGGGTTTAGGCATCCATTTGTGCTTAAGAAAAAAGCCTTTGAGTTGTTGGAGGGGAAAAAACCTCAATGTTACTTTTTCTTAGGAAATACAACTTTTTTATTATATATTTTTCTACTTTGTTCTTAAGATGTTCCTATGTTATGGACCTTGAACTTCCAGTGATATAATCTACTCATTTTTGGTTTTAAACTCCTTTCTGTATAGCTGTAAAGCAAATATAGTCCCATTTAGCAGCTCTTCAACTTGGCACTTTGGCTCCCAGTGTAGGACTATGCTGGAAAAATACACTTTACCACTTGTCGAATGGCCTGGCTACAAGTTGGATTCAAATTCATCTTCCTAAAATCACTCTCATGGATCATTGTGGAGACCGTGTTTCTTGCGGGGAAGGCCAGAGCTGTAGGCAAGTCTAATTGGGGTTTCCTGAGTGGGAGCTAGAAACCATAGTATGTGAAGACTTTTTGTTGGGTTCTTTTTATTTTTTCAAATGTAGCAACAAAGTCTTAGATATCTTAGAAAAATAATAAACATCACACTTATGCTTTCTAAGCTATTTGCAAACTTGGAGAACAGCTCTACGCTGGTTTACACCCAACCATTTATATCTGAGCTCTGTATTTATATCTGAGCTTGTGTTTTCACGATATCTCTATCACTGTACTTCAAATGAAGTTTGAGTCTGTAGAGTTCAAACCTATAATGGAAAATTAATTCCACAGTTGGGAAGTGGTGGAGTAGCTGAAGCAGGCTCAAGGTGTAATGAGAAATTGTGAAAGAATTGTGGGATAATTGCCTTATTGGACAAATTTTTTTTCCATTGCTTTGTCATTTGATGACTCGCAACCAACAAACAGGTGCTCACTCTGTGTTTCAGAGGACAGCCTTTGCACTTGAATGTGGTATGATCATTAAGCATCTCATGCTTGCGGGTTTTCTATGTGGTTTAAGCTGTTAGTGGAAAACTGAGGCATTTAATTGTTTTAGAAATAACATGATTTTTTTGGAAGATATTTTCATTTCTAAAAATATGCCATAGAAGCTGTGTCTTATGACAGTGAAGCAATTTTAAATCAGTGAATTTTCTAAATCAACTTATGTTAACCAGTAAGTGGAAGGCAAAGGCTACTTCCCCATTTAGACTAATGGTTACACTGCATTTCATGTAACTTCATGAGTTGGAAGAACATACGAAATTTTTGTGGTAATTGTGTGAAAGACTGCGCAGAGATGACCTCTAGAAGCTAAGAATATGGAATCATTTGTATTTTCCATAAATGACTCAAAGTTGTAGTGTGTACCATCTAAGTAATTGACGTGTGCAGGTATTAAACTTTAATTTCTCAGTTCATTTACAGCTACTTCTGAACACAGAGGGTTTTCAGTCTTTATTGACAAGTCCAAAGTGGAATATTTCAACAAATTTTGCTCCTCCCTCACAGATTAGCCCTTGAATCATAAAATTACCTACTCTCTACTGAATTTGGTGCAGTAGACCAATCGGAATCTTGTCATGTGCAGAAACACAAGCCAAATGTTAAATACCTGGATAATACAACTTTGAAAATACTATGTACAGAAACATCAGAAATCTGTAATAGAGATGTTGAGATTTGTAGGTTTGGTTTCATTTGGAGAATTGGATAATGAGTTGAAAGCAATGAGCACTGTAGTTCTGCTTTTCCTAAAGGCTAAAGACTCTCTTGCTTTCCATTATGTTGCCTTCAAAGGTAATTGATAAAGAAATGGAAATCTTTATTTCAAATAATAATTTTGTCAAAACAAAATTCCACAATATTGGAAAAGCAGTTTGTAGTACTTAACTGTGTTACCTCTTGTAAGTTTCGTGACTCTCAAGTGCACACTTGTGTACATGCACACAATTTTTGTAGCATGTGAATTTTGGGAAACGTGTTTATACACGTGATTTTAGCACTTGAAAGATTGGAGCATGTGGAGTGATCTGCTATAATGGAAGTGTATCTATGTACTAGAAGCTACTTTATTAAAAGCCCAATTTCTCATGTAGGCACTTTACAATGATGTGGTGCTAAGACTTTGGGAAACTTGGGTAGTGTTTGTTCTCTTGAAATTCGTTAGTAAAAATGGATAAAAAGGAGCCTGGTTATAAAAATTGAGCTTAGAGTTAACAGGTATTTGTGGGGCAAAACTGTATTTCTGTTTTTAATTTTTTTTTTATATTTGTTTTATAGTAATTAACATTATCCTTTAAAATGGTATTTGTATTGAACAACATATGTTGACATTTCCAGCAAAACAAAGCTCAAATATTGTCTGCTATAAAAATCTATTTATAGATTTATAAAATATAGCATTTGTGGAAACCTTCAGATTCGTTACCACAAATACAGAAAATTCTAGTGATGCTCTTGTGTATCACAAGAACACAAGATTTTTCTTTTGGTACCGTTGGCTTCAGTATTACGAAACACTGTATGTTTTACTGAGCATCTAATTTTGAGTTTAGCAGGTCTGCGAGAGTGAATTCATTGGTATTGTCCTTAAATGATCCTTTTCCCATACTTGGAACAGATGTTAGAGTGTAGCTACTAAACCCACTCCAACTCTGTTCCTCCAGGAAACTAAGCCAAAGCAGTGTTGGCTCTGAGGGATTTAAGAACTCCAGAGCTTTTAATTGAATTCTGTTCAATGCATAAAGTAAATAAAGCTATTAGTAATTGCTATTTTAGACTTTATTAAACTCAACTAGAGGATGTGTTTTGTTTAAATAAGTTTTATTTTATTATTACATTTTGATTTGTGTAATTGTTTGTCCCTTTTTTGTTACATTTTTTTTTCCATAGCCATTCTTTGCCCCATATCTTTACATGCCAAGGTATTACCCTGGCAGTTCTCATCTCATCTCACGTCCACCACTAAAAACGAGTTTGTCCAGAGATCAGAACAATGGCCTAGTAAGTATTTTGAAGGATAATTCAAATACTAACCTAGACAATAAATATAATGAGTAATAAAAGTTAAGATTATTAATGATGATTCACTATTAGACAAGTACAAGCTCTATCATTGTATTGGGTCTGGCTGAGATGGAGTTAATCTTCTGCAGCCCTCATACAAATAGCTTAAGCAAAGATGTTATTACCAGGTAATGTAAAATGTATTTTGTTTTAACTTCAGAAATTAATGAGAGAGAAAATCAATTCTAACATCCGAGTATCAAGATTAGAGGAGTTAAGACCTGTAATATTGGCAGGAAAATGTTTTAATGAAAATGCCCACTGTACTGCAGTAAAGAAAGTGATACAGTGTAATGTTGTAAGAAAAAGAGTGCAACTTGTAAATTTATGTTTAAATTTTATAAGATAAAGTTACATTCTTTAACATTGTAGAAAATACTAGAAATTGGAAGGCCAAAGTAAAAAGCTTAAAGGAATTCTTTAAAATATGTCAGTAAAACAAAATACATTTGGTCTAAAGTATGCATCACTTATAGCTTGGTTTTGTAAGTACGTATAATTCAGCATTATTTACCCATTGAAAAGGAAAAACGAGCGGGCTTTTCTAGCTTCCTATAGAATAATAAATACCTACTTAACAGTATTTATTTTACTGACAGCTGGTGGATCAAATGGAATTAAGAGCTAAGGAAAGCTAAAAAAGTGAAAGCCTCACTTACCAATCAGTTTATTTCTAGGATATTGATACAATGAGCAAAGCTATTAAAAGGTGGTAAAATCTTCAATCACTTAAGGAAAACAAATGTGTTTATGTTGAATTTATGTATTATTACGAGCTCATTCTCTCATTCACTGTTTACTTCATATTTTTTGTTGAGCCCTTGATTGTTTTACCCAAACCGCAATATTTTGTTGTTGTTAGGATGTTATCAAGGAGGATGCTGATGAGGGGCTTCCTTCACCCACAGACCCCTCAATGGTAAATGAGTAGTCATGTGGTGTGGAAATTTTAGCATCTCATTGCTTTTTCAGCAGTAATGAGTCTGCATTAATCATAACTGCAGTTCACTAACACTGCATCAGTGGCTTTGGTGGGCAAATAGAGTAGTTGAAAACTAATGTAGTTCGTGAGTGGATTTAAGAGCTAATATTTCACTGATAAGATGTATTATATTTTCCCTGTAGTTTTTCCCCTTACCTTTCTCAGTAGCTGTGGTGAACTCTCAGTATAAATAGTGCTGTGGTAGCTAAACAGAGTGAAGAATGACAGCTGGTCATTCAGTGCTTCGATTTTAGAATGAACTGTGTTTTTCCTGCTTGAGTTAGCTCTCTCATCTGAACTCTACTTCTTTAGTCGGTGGCATAAAACTGTTGCAGTTAACACAGTATAAAGCAGCTGTCCGTGCAAATCTTAAAAAGAAAACAAAACCCCCAAAAATTAAATTGCCAATCATAATAAGCTTATTCTTCAGTCAGAATGCTAATCTACCTCTTCCCCGACTTCTTGTTTTATCTTGTGTTCACACAAAGATGTCGTTGTCATGGATATCTATTTTAACTCTAGCTGTAGGAATTGATGGAAAATCATAATTTATTACTAAAGCAAAGAGGTTAATATGATTGTCATAATTTTCTTAATACTTGCTGCCAATAGTTTTTGGCAACAGTTACAGTTTGATCTCGGTTATTTTTTCTAGTAGATCGTTGCAAAAATGTCTTTTCCATTTTTGTGCAATGGCAAAAACCCCACACAAATTCCAGAACTGTATTTAACTGCACATAACCTTCGCTGAGCACCCGTATGTGGGCGATGCAAAGGAAAACGTACCCCAGAGTTCTCTCTTCCAGGTGATTAGCTACCTTGTGTGACGAGATGACTTTGGGGTAGGTTTTTCTGGTATTTATTTTTGGAGATACTGATGTCTTCGCTGTGTTTGGTTCAGTATCTCAGTATCCCATTCCCTTCCCAGTCCTTTGCAGCTTGTCAGTGCAAGGAGAAAAAGTGAAGACTTTTGAGAAAATAGTGGAGTGATGGCTGAAGTGTGAGGGTATCTGGGAGTGTGAGAAGGGGCACAGGACTGGAAAAGTGGAATTTACTCAGGCTAAAGTAGTGAACAAGCTCCAGCAGCAGACTTGGACCGGGTTGCTCTTCTGCCTGCTGCTAACAAACTGCTTAAGCACCCATAGGCTTCAAGCAGCAATTTAAAAGATTCAAGTTATGTAGACTATTGACTGTAGGTAAGAAAATGCAGGAGTTAGAAGATTAATAAGGATCTTTGTTTGACAGAATGATAATGGAGGATTTTGCTAGATCCATTTTTGAGTTTAATTTATACTACTGTGAATATATATAGTACAGCACATCAAATCATACATTTTTCTAAGACTTAGCAATATTTAACCTCGAGTCTAAATCTAAAATTTTGAATTTTCAAAAATTTCTTGGGTAACTTGCAAGGATGTTGTTAGTCAGTGTATGGTATTCTGTGTGCCTGGCAGGATGCCTCATTAGGGTTTCATCTATCCTACAAAACACTGTTCTTGTAGACGTGGCTGAAATGTCTTTGAAAGTAAATGCTGTTATACTTGCTTTAGGTGCTACAATTACCCAGAGGCGATGGGTGCAATAATTTCATCCAGCTATTTAGTTAGCTCTTAGTCACTGGCTTATTGACACTATATAGATGATACAGGTTTTACTTACTAAATAGATCAGCACATGCAAAGTAATGAAATAAATGAAAAAACTTTACCAAGTAGGTAACGAACACCAAGAAGTGCAAATGGTTTGTTGACTGAAAGCTAGAGGAGCGTGCGGAATCAAAAGTCTTTCATGCAAACCTGGCAAGGAGCGAGAAATGTTGCAATTTTACATCGGTGTACAGTAGAGGATAATAATTTGGAATGTTTTAAGCCTTCCAGGGCAAAACCTGGTTTCTTTGTTTTACACAGGTCATTGTTGCTACTCATTGCCTGAGCTGGCAGAACGGCAGGGAGGGTGTTGCATGGGTTGGTTAAGGCCCTGCCGTTGTTGTCGGTCTGACGTTGGAATTGATCAATGTCTGAAATTTCAGATCCTAATCCTTAGTCTTGTAAAATCAGAGTGAGTCTAGGTTAGCTTAGTAGATCACAGGATCACAGAATATCAGGGATTGGAAGGGACCCTGAAAATCATCTAGTCCAGTCCCCCTCCCAGAGCAGGAACACCTGGATCAGGTCACACAGGAAGGCGTCCAGGCTGCTTTTGAATGTCTCCAGAGAAGGAGACTCCACAACCTCTCTGGGCAGCCCCTTCCAGTGTTCTGTCACCCTCACCGTGAAGAAGTTTTTCCTCATATTTAAGTGGAAAATGTCAAAAATATTTTGAAAGCAGCCATCCTGTATCAATAATTTTACTTGCGCCACCTTCTGTATTTGAACTCTGTTGCTGATGATAAAACTTGTCTGTCTCAGACTGTAGCTTACTGTTCTTTACCAAATGGATGAAAACAGATGTCAGAGCAGTAAGTTTACCAGTACCCATCTATTTAGTTGTATCCATGTGAAGGTGTGTTGTGAATTTTAGGGTATTGGCTTAAAATCATTAACAAAAATAGACTTAAGATGTCAGCCTTTGTGCACCTGTGGTGGAGGCAAACATGCATTTCTGCTGACTTTACTATACAGATGGCTATTTCTGACAAGAACCCCAAAAACTTACAGAGTGCTCCTTGGATTGTAGTGTTACCAGTATCTGTTCATAGCATCCCCTGTTATGGTAGAAATCATTAGCAGTGGTTATCCATCATAAATTTTATCATGTGCTTTAGTTTGCATTGTTAATTGTGACTTACCAGGATGCAGCTTGCTTCAATATCATTAACCTTGTTTAAATACATTTTTTTCATACTGCATTGAATGTATAGTAGCTTAAGCTGTAGTATGGGTGCTTTGAGTGAGAACTAACATGTCCCAGAGTGTGTAGTGTAGATAAACATACAATACTTGCTTTTCAAAAGTTCGAGCATGAATGG
This sequence comes from Nycticryphes semicollaris, assembly GCA_013400055.1. Lineage (NCBI taxonomy): Eukaryota > Metazoa > Chordata > Aves > Charadriiformes > Rostratulidae > Nycticryphes > Nycticryphes semicollaris. The sequence continues at coordinate 362,987 of VXBJ01002360.1, forward strand.
AAGTGTGTGTCATGGGAGTTTTTGTGTATGGAATTTTTAGGTGCTTTTATGTAGCATTTTTGTACTTTGAGTATTTGTTCTTAAAAATACTACCTTTTCAGTTCTGGAGAGTTGGTGGTTTGTTTTTTGGGGGTTGGGTGGGGTGTGTGTGCTTAGAAGGTTTCAGAGTTACTTGAGATAAATCGGTGATATAATGTGATCTTGAATGTTTGGTTAAAAGCAAGATTTTCCGTCAGAAACAAAGCAAAACCTTTATGCAAAGAAAATACAGCAAGTCTCACTTTTCTACAGGCGCGAAACAGAATAATCTGCTCGTAGGAAAATAGTATTTGTGTAGCATATACTAAATGTATGTTCTGAAGGTCTATGTTAAAACTTTGATCACTTTATGAAAATACCCTGTTTCTGTCCTAACACTGATGTCCTCTGTTTACTTCAAAGCGTGTCATCTGTATGTTCGACCTTTCTAATGTCGCTTTAAGCTGTTGTTTCTTTTCATTCTGTTTTGTCCTTTTCCTCTAAGCCGTGTAAGTCTGGGTTAAGCAAAAACAGACAGGTACAACCACTTTCTGTGAATTATCATTCACTTGTTTCGAAGTCATTTCAGAAGCTATCATACTGGCGCTTCATGCTGGGCTGTCTGTAAACTAATGCTCATTACTAGCCTTGAGGTTTGTTTTGACAAGCTGCTTTTAGCTTTTGCATGGCAAATAGTTTTCAGACTAATGTTCTCTAAGCATCTCTCACAAAACCACTAAAGGCTGAAAAATGTGTCAGTTTAAGTACAGTTTTAATTCACTTACATGATGACAATATCCCTAAAGCTATTACATTACTTATTCTTAGGAGAATGCTTTTTATAAAGAATGATTTGGATTAATGTGCATCTATTTCAAACAGTTCACACTTTAACAAAAATAGTCTAAATATTTTAGCGCTTTGCTGTATTTTTTTTTATACACAGAAGAGTTTCTAAACTAACTCTTAATGCATGCAGAAAGATTAAGTTGTTCTTGATTGTTCAAAAATATTTTGATCTCAAGAAGAACTGTTAAATAAGTGTTTAAAACTTTTCTTCATTTATTTGTAGATAAATGATAGATAATGTATTTAACAGATTCAAAGAACAAAGGCAATTGCTTACACGCGCTGCTTGAGGATCATTAATTTTAGTAGTGCCACAATGTACTTTTGGCTGTAACGGTTTCTTTTAGTTTAATTGATAAGCTTTCTTTCAAAAAAATAATTAAGATTTGAATTAACTCAATACCTTTTCTTTATTCGTGTATTATCTAAGTTGTACCGATAGTAGGTAGTGTGTTTATGGGGAAATAATAGACAAAACTGGTTCTGAAGAAAATCTTACAGTGATTTTTTTTTTTCTAAATAAAAAGAGACATGGACATAAAAGAAGTATAAAATAAATAGTTTATGGATGAAGCTTTTTCCTGTCTTCAGCAGTTTAATGGCTGGCTTATATCCTTAAAATTATTTAGCTGTGCTAAAAATCAGGGTAGATTAAGGCCTAAATATCTTTCTTTAGATGCCTAATATGATAACTAATTAGGTATTCTGGGCACCTAATTTAGGGAGACATTGCAGAATCTGAAAAGTAACTGTTTTATCCTCAGAAGGAATACCAAGCCCTGAGTTAGGTGCCTGGACTGTAGCTTAATTTTAATGCAATAATTTAGATAATTTATTGCCTACTCAGAAAATGGGGTATATCTTTTGTTTGTTTAGTGCCCAGTTGACATCACTTTTAAAAAATATAAATGGTCAAGGAAACAAAGATTAGTGCCCCAGCTCTGTTTTCTGGCAAGTGTGTGAACTGCTAAGCTTAGATTCCCCACAACCTCTCATAGTGTTCTGGAGTAAGGTTGACATTTTGCCAATTTTAAGTCCATTTCAAGTACATCTGGCAGAAAACTTCAAGGGAACTACATGTTATAGCATCTGAACTTTGAAACTCGGAGTAGTTAAGGTAGGGAACGTGCCTCCCTCCCCAGATCAGGATATCTCCCATAAAGTAAGTTAGAAATAATTCTGAGGTTAAATGGTAGTAAATAACGGGGCTTTTGGTTTGCTGCCTTGGAATTAATGGTTGAATGAATTCTTCTTAAATAGCCTGGTTTAGTTAATTCAAATATGGTTAATGCCAGTCTGCATGATAATACTTTGTTTTCATAAGCAATATATTTGGATTTATTAATTTATATTAATTCTGAAAGATTAAATCACTTTGAAGTAATTAAATAAAAATGGGGAAAAAGTATTGTGACTACGTATAAAAAGAGTCTTCATTAGTAAGTTGAGGAATATAGTCAAACTTGATTAACTGAACTCTGGATAGTCAAAATGCACCTTAACATGCCGGGGTTTACGTATGTGCTGATGAGCTGTGAAGCTGTAGAAGCTCTTTTGCATCCTCCCAAAATTGAGCTTAATTTGGTGCATGGTCTACAAGTGCTGAAACCGAAACTCCGTGTTCAGAAAAAGGAGAGGGTGCAACCTCTCTCCCAGGAGGAAGGAGTACAAGCATTTCATAGCTGATATGAAATCACTGGTTCTGATTTTTGCACTTAGGAATTCAGAATGGCTAGCGTAAAAGTAACTGTGTAGAGCTTTGCACTTTGCTCCTACTTAAGGCACAAGTCCCCATCCAGGGAGAATGGGGGGCGGGGGAGACATGGACAGCTTGAGGACATACTCTCTCAGCATCCCGACCACCTACAGTTGTATTTGGTTTGGTTTTCTGCACTTTCTGTGAAATTCCCAAAAGTTGGCAGCATTAACAGGACGACTTCTGCGTTACAGATCTGAGTTGTGAAAAATTCCTACATAAATCTTGCCAAAGTTTGAGGTACGTGAAGCATCTTCGTAGGTTCTTGAAGGGCAGTGGCAGGGCTGCCCTGTGTTTCTGTACTGCAGTGCACAGCCCCTTGGCTGATCTTGCATTGTCAGAGCTGAAGTAACCTCTGGAAAACAGTCAGGTGTTGCTAAAATTACCCATGAATCCAAGTAATTTAAGTGGTTATGTTTTAGGTCATCTTAGTCTGATACTAAATCAGTTTTTAAAACAGGAAAAAAACCCCANAAAAAAGCCCCAACCCCAAACTAACTACTAAAGTCAGGGAGGAAACTGAGTAAAGGTGCATTTGAAGAAGTCAATTAACCCTTACTTAATATTTCTGATTTTTATATTGCTTTTCTTAAATAACATTATTTAAGAGACTTATTTTCTCCCACAGGCAGGACTCAAGATGCTGTGGTTTTTCTAATAAAAAGAACTTAAATAAATGTTTCCCAATATATAGATGTTCTGATAGTAATTGAAAATGCCAGTGCATTCTTATTCTCATCTCTTAATTTTAAAATGTGGCAGAACACAGCTTGATTCGTGTTACTGTATTTTGTGAAATTCTGACTGCAGTGAGTACTTGAGCAAATCTTACGTGCATGTTTTCTCACTTCTTACAGGGAGCAGGAGCGGGCACAGGATCGACCACAGGAGCCTCACACGTGTCCCTGAGCACAATGAGTGTGGAAGCTGTGTGTGAGAAGCTAAAGCAGGTAGATGGTCTGGACCAGAGCATGCTACCTCAGTATTCTGCAACTATAAGAAAGGTATCATCTGAACTCTTTTATTGAAAATACTTATGGAAAGACATCAAATGTCAAAACAACATCCTCACTTCTATGTGTGCTGAGTTTGGAGGACATTTTAATACAACATCTATTTGTCAGAAAAAAGCGCTCTCTCAAAAAAGAGAAACAGACTCAAAAAAGGAAATGCTGATGAGACTGGTTATGTTGAGGCCGGGGGCGGGGGGGGGAAGAAAAACATCCAGAGTTTCAAAAGTGGTAGTAACACCCCTTTTTTTCCCTGAGAAGCTGACACATCTGTTGAAGTGGGCAGTGACGAAGGTTCCGTTTCTCTCTTACCACATTCCACATCCAATATATTTTTTCTGTTACTGCTCTTTTCCCTGAGATACTAGCACACAATCATTTTTGTCTCTAATTTTTTTCCCCACCATTTGGTGGGCTCCTTTTACAAAGAAAGAAGGGGAAAATATAAAGGTTGTCATTAAGGAAGGTTTTGCTGAGCTCACTTTGTCCTAGTACCTATAATATCTTTAAAAAAAAACAAACAGGGAGAATGTTGATTCAAGGATTGAGACAAGTTTATTATAGAAAACTTCAGCAATTAGTAACAGAACTAAACAAGCTAAAGGAAGAAGTAGGATGTCAACTTGCAGCTCATTAAGTGTAGCTGCAAAAAATTCCAGTTGCTTCAGTGGCTTGAGGGCTAAAAGAATGTGCTCATTGGTTATCTTTAATGAGATTCCTTATTCACGTTCTTGCATTTTTTACTGCAAGTGATATCATGGGAAAAGGAGAAATAAAAATGGCTCAGCCTGATCTTTTTCCTGGTTTGATTAAGACCATCTGGTGGGATATGGGAACAAACCCACTGAGATCCCTCAGTCTGAGCAGAGATCACAACTTGGGTCTTCCACTTTGTGGCCACTCTCCGAAGACGGGGCTCCTCTTCTACATTCTGTCCATCCACTGATACATGGTATATGGAGAAATACCTCTCGTTGTTAGCTAATGAAAACAGTTCTGCAATGAATTTGGACTGTTGGAAGTTAAGCTCTATATAAACATGCCTAATGTGAGGAGTCACCTTCCTGGAATGTAGATGGTCTTTAGGCACTTCTGTGTTAGTCTCTGAATGATGATGAAAACAAGAAAGAAGCCAGTCTTCTATCCCGGGGTATTTCTGATGATGGGAGGAATGGAAGCCTGTGTTGATGGAGGTAGTAAGTGATCTTAGATGCCTCAAGCCAGGGTTCAGATGGTGCTTGGGACTTAATTGATTATTTTCAGATTCTTGGGCGTCTGCAGTCCGTTTGTTTTGCGTTTGAGAAGCCGATGCAGATGAATGTGGTTTATTGTCCATGAAATTTTCTGCCACTGATATGTTGTTTCTTTATGTCTGTTCATAGAACACAATCATATTGCCTTTCATACATACATTTTTGATAGGTTTAATATTTTCATTATTTTTCATGGTACATAGGTTCTTGTCTATCAGCAATCATCAATAAATAGTCTTTTATAAAAACATGTTTATTATATAGGATTGGACTTAAGAGTGATGTTGGGCAGTTTCACTAGTAGTCCCCTCAATATATCCAATTTTAATTAGTCTGTTTTTAGTCTGTTACTGCCACGCCATAAGTTTGGGTTTGGTAATTTACATTACTTAGTTTTATTGTTTTAGGCAAATATAAATGGCCGTGTCTTGGCTCAGTGCAACATTGATGAACTGAAAAAAGAAATGAATATGAATTTTGGTGACTGGCACCTGTTCAGGAGTATGGTAAGACTTTCTCTTTTGTATTCGGATCATTGTAAATTAGTCTTCTTCATTATGAACCTTACCTTTTTTCTTTCCTGTTGCTTTCTTGCTATTGTCATCTCTAACATGATAAGTATCCTCTTAAAACATGAATGTGTTTATTCTTTTGTTACTTTGTCTTTTTGTCTTGAGCACATTAATGAAGAACTGGTTACTTGTGGATTTGCATCTTAACTGATTATGAACTCTGAAGTTTTGCCTCTTCTTGTAAGATCTGTTTTTCCTGAATGGGTTCCCTTTTGCCTTTTTAAATTTCCCTACTGGAATGAAATCGTCAGAACTAATTCTTTTTGAAGCCTCTGCCCTTTTGTTAAAAGTCAGTGTGGGAATTCAAAGCATCTTAGTGTGAGGATGTGGATAGCCAGGCTGTTGGAGATGCGTGGCACACGATGCCATAAGCATAATTTTTAAGGAAACTTAAGCTAAAAGTCAAGCCAATGAGATACATGTGCAATATTACATGGACACCTACTTGTATAATGCAAGAATGCTGCATTGCATACTATTATTGAAGCATATAGAAAGGTATCTCATTTGCCTCATTTCTCTCTTCCCGGTTTGAAAGTAAATGCCAGTTTCACAGTGAGGGTTATGCAGTGCAGAGAACTGTGTTTTTTCTTAAGTATTTTTAGTATATTGCCAGTTTTCTTCCTGAAAATAACAGTACGTCTCTCAACTACTAAATCAGTCTTGAAAGCACTGAGAATTACAGGATGAGATTTATTGTTAGATTCAGGTTGATTAAGCTGTAAACTGAAGTGTTTGGTTTTGCTTTTAAATCTGTGATTTATCACTTCTCTAGTCTTAAAAGAATGTAAGCGTTTTGTGGCAGTTACTGTAAGGGTCTGACCAGTAATATGAATAATTTGGAAACATAAAAAAAAATTCTTAAATATTAAGTGTGATTTGCAGTAAAGACAAATGCAGTAGATCTATGAACAGGTTCTTCTTCATACTTTTCTATGATCACAGCCACGTATGCAACTACACTTATACTGTTGTGAATTTCTTGTTCATATTTTTAATAGAATTAGTCTTTAACAATTTTGAGAACCACTTCTATTTACGTAATTACATTTATACTGTCTCTTTTTGTTCATTTTAAGATACTTGAAATGAGAAATTCAGAAAATCAGGCTGTTCAGGAAGATCCTCGTGGAACAACTGAGCATGTTAATGCCACGATTCCTCATAGTGAACTTACTCGTCGGCCTGGGCATAACACTGAGTTGCCTCACACTGAGCTGACAGGTCTTTCTGGACAAGCTCCCTACACACTTAACTTCAGCTTTGAAGAACTCAACACAATTGGTCTTGATGAAGCTCCTCCACGCCATAGTAACTTAAGTTGGCAGGTATTTAATAGAGAAATGTATCCTGTTTGCTTACTTGTATGATAAAAGGTTTTATTCAAGGGTTCTTGGATACAGACCAGCCAAGAAATAAGTCTGCTGTGACAGTTTGGGTACTTTCAGTTCTCAGTCTTGGCAAAAACTAGGCTTGCAGAGGTGTAAACTCTAACCATACTCTCTGAGTCAAAGTCTTTAGTCTTTGCCACCTGAAAACGAGTCATCTGATCCAGTAGCCACTCTTCAAGAGAGAAATCAAAGCTATTGTGCTTTTCTCATCTAGCTTAGGGCAACATCCTGCAAGAGTTACGTTTATCATAGCCTTCAGACTTTGTGTATGGAAGACTTTGGCTATGTGCTAGACAGATGTTATGTCATTCAAAGGATTCCAGGTACATTTATTAGGGGGTTTTTTGTTGTTTTTTAAACAGACACCTAGAGTAGTCAGTGACGGCACCTTGTCCTGACAATGCATAATCTGTTCATAGACTCCAGATCTGACATCCTTCTCTAACTACGATTTCTGCCATAGGTTATGGTCAGTTTTCTCCTGTATCTTACAAAATCACTCTAAGTGTGTGATTTTTCTTTTGTCCTTTTTAAGAAATAAGACAAATCAGTTATCTTAAAAAGAATTAAAAAAAAATAAACAACACTCCCAAATATATAGTAGTTTTTCCATCTGTGGAACTTTCAATTAGAAAATCTTGAAGCTTGCATCACAAGAGGAAGACAACCCAAATTACTAGATATAAGTGATATTTTTATTATTCTAAATTATCACTGGAAAGAGGTTCAGGATACATAACCCAGAGAGAGATTTCTATCCCAGATACCATTGTGTGTGTGCGTACACACTTGTGTGTGTTTGTAGGATCCTGATGATCCTTACTGCTTATTTCCAGCAACAGAGTATCAATGTATGTTTTTCCAAGGCAAAGTGGTATCACTCAGACTTCTTGCATTCTTTTTTGTGTCAAAAGCACAGAAAGAAGTACAAGAAAATATTTGTAGAAAGATTCCATAAAATGCAAATTTAAGTAGTTTCTGGTGCTCATATAGTTATCTGAATTTGAATTAAAAGAATGAAAAAGGGAGTTTGCCCTTAAGGAAACATTAGAATTTGCCTGTGGGAATTTTTGAAGTTGATACTGATAAAAAAAAAGAATATTGCTGCTTCTCTGTAACAAGGACTAGCACAACAAAATCAAGTATTTCTCTTTTTGGTGAGGAACCATAGCTGCTGTGAGTAGGGATAGTCCTCACTGCTGAGGACTCCAAAGCTGGATGCTGTACTCCAGGTGGGGTCTCACGAGAGCAGAGTAGAGGGGTAGAATCACCTCCCACAACCTGCTGGCCACGCTTCTTTTGATGCAGCCCACGATGCAGTTGGCTTTCTGGGCTGTCAGTGTGCACTCCTGACTCATGTTAAGCTTCTCCTCCACCATCTCGTCCCAAGTCCTTTTCCTCAGGGCTACTCTCCAGCCAGTCTCCACCCAACCTGTATTTGTGCTTGGGATTGCCACGTCCCAGGTGCAGGACCCTGCACTTGGCGTGGTTGAACTTCATGAGATTTGCACTAGCCAACCTCTTGAGCCTGTCCAGGTCCCCCTGGATCCAGGCATGCCTTCCCTCCAGCGCGTCAACCATGCCACACAGCTTGGTGTCATAGGCAAACTTGCTGAGGGTGCACTCTATCCCACTGTCCATGCCTCCAACAAAGATATTAAACAGCACTGGTCCCTGTACCGACCCCTGAGGAACACCACTTGTCACTGGTCACCACTTGGACTGCAACCCTTTGAGTGCAACCAGCCAGCCAGTCGGTTCCTTATCCACTGAGAGGTCCATACGTCAAATTCATGATTTTCCAGTTTTGAGACCAGGATGTCATGCAGGACAGTGTCTAATGCTTTGCATAAGTCCAGATAGATGACATCTGCTGCCCTGCCTCTGTCTACCAAGGCTGTGGCAATATCATAAAAGGCCACTAAATTTGTCAGGCATAATTTGCTCTTGGTGAAGCCATGTTGGCTGTCGCCAGACACCTTATTTTCCATGTGCCTTAGGAGAGATTCCAGGAGAATCTGCTCCATGATCTTGCCAGGAACACAGGTGAGACTGACTGGCCTGTAGTTCCCTGGGTCTTCCTTTTTTCCCTTTTTGTATATCAGGGTTATGTTTCCCCTTTTCCAGTCAGCGCGAACTTCACCAGATAATGGAATGGTAACTTACAGATCTTGTGTGTGTTGCTTGCTGGAGGGGTTATGAGCATCTTCTGAGAAGGAAAGAAACATATTGGTTTGTATTGCAAGAAAAAGGCAATGATGATGAACAGAAGCAAGAAAGATAAGGAAGATAAATATAAGAACTGGAAAAAGGGAACAGGAAGAAGAGAACAGAGGGTGAGAAAGAGAAGGATGGACCATAAGGGTATATCTATAGGATTAAGCATTTCTGTTCTGAATCTTCAATTCATTCACAGGGTTTGAATCCATGCATGAGTTTTTCTGTTTACATTTAGGTCATTAAAATGACCCAAGCCCTTTTAGGTTAGTGTTTTCTAGTGGAAGGTAGGTTTTTGAAATGTGGTTTATTTTCGGTGTTGCCCCAGATGAGACACAATACCTCAGCTCTTTCGAAGTCCCGTCTCTTGTGCACTGCAAAGTTAAGTAGGTTTTGTAAATTACTGGCTGCTTGAGTCAGTGACTCAGCTCCAATGCACTGGGCACTGTACACCTTTTACTGGGCAGTAGTGAGCAGCCTGTTGTATGAATGACACGAAGCCATATGTGCAGCCACAGTTCGCTCCTTTACTTTGTTCAACTCTGTGCTAGACCTCGGTTCTAGCGTCTGATAGGTGGCATAGCATCCTCTGTCTCTGGGATTCACTGCACGGAGGTGGGGTCAAAGAGCAACATGGTTGTCTGAGATCTGATTTTTCTGAAATCAGCTATATGCAATGGAATTTTGTCAGGATATATTGGATTGTATTAGGATGGGGGTCTTCTAAAATGTTTTTGAGAGATGCTCAGTGTTTAAATGAACTCTTACTGTCTTTCTAATACAAAATGCTGATTTCGTAAATGTACAGGGATGTATTAGAAAAGCCCATCTTGACATACAAATTCAGTTGTTATAATTATATACTCAAAAGAGTTAGCCTCAAATGCGCTGGATAAAATGCTAGTTTTCTGGAATTCCTCCATTATGGGGACCAATAATGAGAATACTTTGTGAGTTTGGTGAATGTGTGTGTGATTGCATATATGTGATTATAGTAAGCATAGTTAATTATAGCATTGACAATTTCACTTGCATATTCATAGCAAGAAAAAAAATCATTTAAGCACAAACTTGATGCTTTGAGTTACTTAATTTAAAAAGATCAGTAAAAGTAAAAATAGTTAATTTAACTGTTATCTCTCTCTTTTCTTTTTTTTTTTTTTCTTCCAGTCACAAACTCGTAGAACTCCAAGTCTTTCAAGTCTTAACTCTCAAGACTCTAGTATTGAAATATCAAAGCTCACTGACAAGGTACAGGCAGAATACAGGGATGCATATAGGGAGTATATCGCTCAAATGTCACAGTTAGAAGGAGGTGCCAATTCTACTACAGTAAGTGGTAGGTCTTCCCCCCATAGCTCAAGTGCTTTCTATATGGGGCAGAGTACATCAGGGGGGTCCTTGCATTCCAGTTCAGAACAGGAAAAAGCAAAAGATGGTGAACAGAAACAAGATGATGGAAGAAAGTCCTTTTTGCTGAAGAGAAATGATGTTGTTGATTACAGTACTTCAGGTGTTTCTACTAATGATGCATCTCCTTTGGATCCTATTACTGAAGAAGATGAAAAATCTGATCAGTCTGGTTCCAAGCTCCTCCCAGGAAAGAAGTCTTCGGAAAGAACAAGTATTTTCCAGGCTGCAGATTTAAAGCTTAAGGGAGTTACACTCCGGTATCAAAAACTTCCAAGTGACGAAGATGAGTCAGGAACTGAGGAATCAGATAATACTCCACTTCTTAAGGAAGGTAAAGATAAGAAAACAGATGGCAAAGTAGAGAAGCAGCCCAAATCTCCAGAACATGGATCTGAACCTATTAGAACCTTCATCAAAGCAAAGGAGTATTTGACAGATGCCCTTTTGGATAAAAAAGATTCGTCTGACTCTGGTGTAAGATCCAATGAAAGTTCTCCAAATCATTCCCTCCATAATGAAGGAGCAGATGATTCACAGCTTGAAAAGGCAAATCTCATTGAGCTTGAAGATGACAGTCACAGTGGAAAAAGAGGAATTCCACACAGCCTTAGTGGTCTTCAAGATCCAGCTGTGGTTCGCATGTCTATTTGCTCTGAAGATAAGAAAAGCCCTTCTGAAAGCAGCTTGATAGCAAGTAGCCCGGAAGAGAACTGGCCAGCTTGCCAGAAAGTCTTCAATTTAAATAGAACCCCTAGTACAGTAACCTTAAATAACAACAGTGCTCCAAACAATCGAGCTAATCAAAATTTTGAAGAAACACAAGGTATCGGAGATTCACCTCAAATTATCCTGCACCCTGGCTCGGGTTCCACTTCAGCTGCAGTTCAGAATGAGAACCTGAAGACCGTTGCTCACAAGCGGAGCCAGCGTTCCAATTATAGCAGGCTTTCAAAAGATTCATCAGAGCTCCACACGGTTACGGCCTCAGAAGGGGCTGGCTTTGGGGAGGAGAGAGAAAGTATCCTGTAAAAAGCACCCAGGTTAAAACAGAGTATGCCCATGAATTGTAGCTTGCTTTGTCAGTGTGTGGTTACATTAAGCTCTGTAGTTTAAGCTTTCAGTATTGTAGTAGAAGGTCTAGATTATTTTCAGTCATTTTCCTGGAGACAAGAAATAATTTGTACCAGAAGCAGATTGCTTCAGACCTTCCCCATGTATAAAAGGAGTACTTGTCAGCATGGAAAACCAGTTCTTTGTTAAGATGCTGTGCAAAGGTTTGGTCAGGGGCAGATGTTATGGAAGTAAGTATGGTTTAATTATTAAAATTATGATGTGATTTTACTTTTCTTTTGGGATCTGTATTACTTGTCCCTTCTGAACATTCCAGTTAAGTCTTGCAAGTAAAGTTGAGACTGTGCATCTTTGCCATTTGATGTAAAAGATGCCAGAAGATTAAATATCACACCCTGTGACACCCTTATCAAACTTTGTGCTAATTAGTGGATTAACGTGTGCAACATATATTGCATATGTTGAAATTTGACTATTAAGATACCTGTTTGGCTAGATGTACACTTCCACTCTCTGTATGTTCAGTAATTGCAGTCGACTATGTGAACTTTGGGTAGAGCAGTAATAAGGTTTGTAAGGAATGTTTTCTTGATGTGTCATTTGAATTGGCAGTTATTTATAAGGTAATACCTTATCATTGATTTAGTGGATCCTTTATTTATTATAGGTACATAATTTCACAGTCCCTGCCTCTAAATAGGTGCAGCCTACATTAAAAAGTTGTGAGGATATAAAGTGTGAACGTGATGTCTGAATTTATGGAATATCTGTTGCCGTGCGTGTTCTTTCCTTGGTACAGTGTTTATCATTTGGTTATGGAAAGAAAAATAAGCAGTGTTTGCCGTTTTTAAAATGATGCATACTTCTTGGAATCTTGTCAGAGCTGTATGCCAGCCTCTTTAGTTCTGCAGTACAGCCTTCGAAGATTTTTATGTCATCTAAGTGATGTACCTGAATATTACTGTAGCAAATACTTGTACTGTCCAGTGAAATCTGCATGTTTTTGAGGAAGAATTGTTCAAACCAGATTTGGTAGTACAAAGAGAATAAAAAATAAATCGGCATGTTGGGTTTGTCTCCAGATTTCTATTTATTGTGGTATTTTGTTTCTCCACTTGATAAAAATGTTATGTCCATGTTGTTTTGGTTAAAGTACTTCACGGATTTAATTGAAAAGAATGCATTAAACCAATACTATTATTAATACAATACTAAATGAGCATCAAGTATAAAAATACATTTGGTAAATGGAACTGCCCAAGCAGATGTTTCTAAAGGAAGTACTGTGAGCTGCAGAGATGTGGCCACCTCCTGCAGTAATCCTGCTGTGTGGGGCCATTAACATGTGCTGGTGGTTCTGTGCAGCTCTGCGTCTCTCCCAGCGCATCTCCAGCCAGATGCCTCCAGCAGGACTGTGTGGTTGTGGCCTTTGTTGTCCAAATCAATAGGATGCTTTTCTGTAACAGAGTCATCAGAGAAAAATTGACTTTATCTAGGCTCTCTTTTTTCATTCAGTGGATACTTACAGACCTGGAGATGTGATCTGTACGTGTTTGGATTCTGTTCAATAGGGGCGTTTTTTGACTTAAATCAAAATTTGCTCATCAGAGTGTTAGGGAAGTACTGGAAACTTCGTGTGCATGTCTTTATCTATTTTAAAGATTAGTAGTTGAACCAAAAAGCTTCATGAAGCAAAAAAAGAAGCCCCCAAAGCCTCTGTAGCTTCATGATATTTTGCTAAATCTTTGGGAACAGTTTTTCATTTAGAGTCTTCCTATTAAAAAAAAAAAAAAAAAGCACATCACTGCTTTCTGAAATTTTTGAGATGCAAAAGCTTTTTGGAGAAAGATAGTTATAAGCACTCTTTTGTAAGAGAGGGCAAGAAGTGTAACCTTCTTCATTGAGGCATATTTGCAGCATTGATGAAAAACACCACTTGTTTCAAATTGGTTTGTGTGTTAAAGTCCTCAAATAATCCAGTTGGATTAATTTAAAATTTTCATATGATTTTGAGTTATTTTTTTCTTCGTGAAAGTTTTATCCCTTGAGTCTTCATAAAGTACCAAAATTGGGATGATATTAGGCAGTTGTGTGGAAAACTTGTCAGTGTTTCTATCTGGTATTAATTTATACCAGTGTAATTGCTTACCATCACTAAGAAATAATAGATACAAGCAAAGAGTCTATGTAAGATTGTACAGGGCTTAATGTCATACCCTTTGGGTACGTAGATCCAGGACCCGGCATAGGATGTGGGTACCTAAAATCATTTCAGTTCCCAGCAGTGGTTCAGTCCTGCTTCCTTGAACTGTGTGGTGTAGGTCATATAATCAGACGTGTTCATGGGCTTGTTACTTAATGCCACTTTAGCAAAGTTCATAGAATCAGCAAAATAGGAGTGCTTCATAGCCAGGACTGTCTGCTACAAAAGCTGTTTGTTAATAGGACAGTAAATATAACTGACACTTAGAATCTACTTGCATAAAAATAACTAGAGAGTGTGCATTTCTCTTCTCTGTTTAAGCATCTTTTTAATTTTTTTTCATGCAGGTTTTCATAGGCAAACAGAAGGAAGCATAGTACTCTGCTAATGGGAGAGAGGAAAAGAGAGAGGAGAGGGAAATGGAGTACTTAATACAGCACAGTAGGAAGAAGTGTCTTTTAGTACATAGTAGATATATACGTTAGTTACTGAACATTTAATGACTTTTTCACATGTAGAATATGAAAGAATACCATTTGCAGGAATTAAAAGTTTCATATTTGTCTTTTTTCTACCACAGTTGCCATGGTTACTTAACTTGCTTAGTTTTTTGCACAGTTCTTGGAGTTAAACCATAAACAATTTCCAGTGCTGAAATATTAAATGTTAGCTCTGTGACTTGTGGGAATCATGGAACCCAGGAGTTCCATGGAGAATGGAAATGAAAGAAGAGCATAAAAGAGTAGGACAACTGCAAACTTCTTTCTGGTACTCGCCACTTTCCAGAACTCTTGTAATGACAGTTTATGTATTCACTGTAATTTTGGGTGACTGAACACTACAGGAACTTCAAACTGTTATTTCTTTCCCTAACTGAATCCGAAGAGCACAGTTTGGCTTGTTCTGATGCATATGTTTGTGTGGTAGATCGAAAATAAATTGGTTTTGAAAGAAAAAAATTGGATGCAAGTAACATTCCAGGATTTATGTGAGACTCTTACGGCTATTTGCCAATTTTTTCCAGGGTTGCAGTTTATGAGGAAGGCGAAGAGGGAAATTTTTACATCCCACTTGTAAAACTTGCAACAAAATAATGATCTAGTAAAATTCTTGGAGATTCTGGATAAAGGTTTCCCTTGTATGCCTGGGATATCTGATCACCCAGTATGACTTTGCCCAGGCAGCAGAGTACATATGTGGTGCAAGTTTTCAGTTCTTAACTTTCTTAAGTTTTCTTTTCAAATAGTGTTAATTTTTTTCCTGCTTTTACTTTTTTCTTTATATAATCTTTGCAAAACTTTCTTGGGACACATTTTGCATGGGTTTAAGCAGTAGGCTGAAAGTAGGTGGTTTCGTTTGTGGTCTGGGGTTCAGCTCTTCACTTCTGTCCACAAAATCCTTGAAAGCCTGTTTTTTTTCCCTTCGCAGCTCTCGTGGGAAGCTTTCTGGACCTCACGGTAAGAATATGTAAGTTCTTTGTACAGCCAAGAGACACACAGGCAGAAGATCTCAGTGGGATCTGTTATCCATAATCCAGCATGTTGCAGCCAGTGGCCTTGATGCTAGATAGCTTTATCATCTGTGGCAGGTTTATTTAATTTTCTAAATAAATTACTAAGAAATTGCCAAAGAAAATAATACCTGGCTGTTTGAGGTCTCTAAACTGAAAGCCACAGTGTTAATACCCAGTAGTGAATTTTCAAGCACGTGAGAGAAATACAACGTGCTAATTAGTGTCAGATAAAGCCTGCTGTTAGGATTTTTGTCTTTTCTGTGCCAAGTAATAGCTATAGTGGGGAAAACTTGGAACAAAATTCAAATTCCAGTTAAGCAGAGAAGACTGGGAAGACTGTGTTAAGCTTACACGCTGTTTTCTGTTAGCCTCCTGTATTATCTTTTCTGGATTTTTATTATCTTTATTAAGGTCCTTTTCATCAGCATAAGGGTGGGGTGGTGATAATTTTACTTAGAATCTCTCTCTGTGGGAATACAGGACATTTTCTATTGAGTTTGGCATGTTCTCGGATCTCTGAATTTCAACAGAAAAGGAGAAAAAAATAGGGAAGTGGGTGCTCAACATTTTTAATAACATGAAGTATAAATAATATCAAACCACGTTTCCAACAGAACAAGGATTTTTGAAAGACTAATTGGCACATGGAGACCTATCAAACTGTTAAAAAGATTAATTAACTATATAACATCCAGGTAACTCATTAAAGACGTCTATCGTGCAAGCTGAGTATGCAGTATGTTCTGCCCTGTGGTTAACAAATGTGGAAGCAGGCTATCGAAGCCAAAATGCAATTTAAAGCTGATGAAAAGCTGATATTCTTTTGGCTGTAGCATTTCTTACTTTATTTCATTTCATTGATGTTATGCTTAGGTTGCATATGACGGCTTTGTAAAGTCTTCACGTGGAATTCTCTAATAGGGGTGTGTATTCCTTGCGGCTTAGCACAGCTTTTGGCACTGTACTGATGCACTTCTTGTGGTAAAACACAGGACTAATGGTACGAGGAGCTTTTCTTCTTTTATTCAACTTTGAGAGAAATGTTTGTATTTT
Source organism: Nycticryphes semicollaris (assembly GCA_013400055.1). Lineage (NCBI taxonomy): Eukaryota > Metazoa > Chordata > Aves > Charadriiformes > Rostratulidae > Nycticryphes > Nycticryphes semicollaris. The sequence continues at coordinate 379,306 of VXBJ01002360.1, forward strand.
CATTTGCAGGTCTGACTCTGTGATGCACTTAATATTTTAGTTAAGTTGTGTTTCAGAAAGGTATGCCTTGTCTTCTGGAAGGACTCAGAGTGGCAGGTATTTCAGCAATATTTTCTCAGTCATAAGTGATTGTAGTTCCTTAATAAGACCGATACTCGCAACACCAAATGTTTGGGCCTCAAAAAACATTAAAAAGGGGTTTTCCGCCCCCAGAGAACGTTTTATTTATGATACTGACACTGGATGAATTTCAAACAGGGATGCTGTTGGCTAATCTCCACCTCTTGGTTTATCATATCTTAGAGATCACCTTCTTCTGAAGTGGAAGTCAAAAAAAACTCCTCCTGGAATATTTTAGAGGAATTTGGTCTTTTGGAGGAAAAAAGGGAAAAAAAAAAAAGTTGAGAGGTTGTGTAAGATTTTATGTAACTAAAGGTTGTATTTGAGAGTCAGTGTGTATTTCTTTTAAAGATGGGATTCTATCAAGAGGGCATACTTTTTGTTACGTGAGTTCTTGGTGTTGCCACTACATAGCACAGCGTGCAGGGCTCTTTCATGGTTTGAGGCTCCTTTCAGAGTTCTGATGTTGCGTATTCTCATCGCTTCTCACAAAAGTAATGTGGATTGCACAGTTATCTTTGTAACTAAACCAGAGTGTCTGTGTGTCCTTGCTTCAGTACAACATGTTTATTGTTTATGGAAGAGATGGGGAGAAGAGGAGTAATGGTTGTCCATTATAAGATTTTATTTGTTTCCAGGATTTCTCATGACAGAAAAGAACAAAGTTTGGATGGTTTGTATGTCTCCCTGGAACCTGGAAATAAAAACTAAGGCATAAAATACTGACTGTGGGGAACAGTAAAACTAAAATGGAAATTCTGTGATGCCTTAATGCCTCTCCTCACTAATTAAACTACAGGGAAGCAATCATCAGAGATTTAACTTTCTTGGGTTTTAGTATTTCTCTCTTCTGAAATAATGTGATGGTTTGTGCTCGGCTAAAGGCAATACATACTCTTGAATCTATTTACAAGTTGCAGCACCTTCAAATCTTACTGAATTTGTCATAGTACTTTTAAGAGGCAGCAGAATTTTACTAGCCTCATTTTGGACACAGGAAAAAAATCCTTTCCCGCCTCAGCAATGTAAAATACAGAATTGTACATATTTTCTAGGAGAGTCAAGAATTGAGTCCTGAGCCAGTCAAATCGGACTTTTATTGATATCAGAGGCCCCCTTTCTTTTATGTTCATTTAAACCATGAGAAGTCTTGAAATCTAAACTGAAGATTACTTTCTGTCACTGACTGAACCTTCCAGCCTGTTTGTGGTCCTCTCCTTTGGGCAGAAAATGGTGAATTTAATTTTGAATGTCTTTGGCGTGTCAGTCATTTGGGACTAAAGTATATTCTCTTTCCCGTGTTCGTACTGGACCTGCTGATGTCCTGTCTTGTCCCCACGCACCATGTACATCGTGTCGAATATTTGGAACAGTTTCTGTTCTGCCCCACTGCCTGACTGGGAGTTGGGGCTGTTTGCTGGTGCTGTAAATCACCTTCTCCAGCTTTTTCATCATAACCTCGGAACTGCTGTAGACTGAAACTTTTCTTTCTTCAGCAATGGCAGAAAATGCTGTTCTACTGTGGTGGTAGTTTTTGCTTGGATAGTGATTTTTGGTTGGTTGGTTTTTTTTTACCCTAGGAAGGTTTTACTACCTAGGTTCTACAATCAGTTTTTTTCCTCACTTCTTTCCATCCTCTTCCTCATGTCCTGGAAAATTCACAGGATATACATATCCACAACCCACCAAACTGGTTTTAAAATACATTTTGTCAGATATATTTGTTGTGGACAGTAATGGTCACATTTAAAAGAGAAACGTGCAGTGGTTCATATCTGCCAATGGAAGGAACTTTCAAACTTCATTTAATAGTGAAAAAACCTGCTTCTTGGTTCTGTACGGCTATTCCTGCTACATAATTAGGCAATGCTTGCTCATAAGATAAGCACAGTTGTCAGCTTATCTGTTTTGTAAGTAGTATGTTGACATTCTAGAAGAAATTTAGGGCTTCACTCAGGAAGGCTTAGTTTTCCTCATGCACCTCTGTAAGTTATGCATGATGCCGCAGGTCTGAATGGCATTGCAAATAATGTACTGTGCAGGAGATTTTAGCTATCGCTTTGAAATAATCCAAAGAAAGACAAACTTTAAAGACTTATGTTTATGAGTGTTGATCTAGAGTGCTAGGATTTATGAAGTTCTACATTTACTTAAAGGCTCAAGAGCCAACCTTTGGTGTTTGGGTATTTTTACTCTGAAATATAAAAAGAAATCTTGGGTTTTTTTTAATTTTCTATAAAAGACTAATCCTCAAACCATAAGCCTATTTAACCTCAGGACATATTTACACCTTTGGAATATAAAGGAGGGTTTAGAGGTTTTGTTCTTCCTGGATGCCTTCTGGTCTTAATTTTCAACATAATCTTTTCAGTAGTTCCTTTCAAGGTGTGATGAGGAACCATGAATAATTTCCTCTGTTTTCACCATCTGTGCTACCTTCTGCCTCTCTTCCATCTGATGATAGACTAGCTCAGCTTCATCAGATCTTTTTATATGCTAATATGAACCAGAATCTTTAATTTTTTAGTCCATGGCTACAGTGTTCAATAATTATCTTTTATCGTTTTTTCCTTCTTTTTTTTTTTCTCTCCCATCCCACAGTCTTCACATCAGCTTTCAGGCCTCTCTGTACAGTAATTTCTTTAAGCACCTGGCAGGTTCTTCACAACACTGGAACCACAGAACTCATTTTTCTGCCTCTACAGTACCCACACTTTACTTGCAAGCAGAAAGTCCAATGGTGATGCATTCTGGATTTGCAAACGAAGGCGTTTATGCTCAAAATTCAGATTCAGGAAAGTAGTCCCGCTGCTATTATTTTTCAGTGTAGGAAGGGGACTGTTATTCTCACCCTTGAAAATGTTTTGACTTTCAGAAAAAAAAGGCAAATTACTTTTGTTTACACTAGTTGTCTTTTATCAAACACATGACGGTGATGATAGCTCATCTGAGATGGACCAGGACTCCTTTGCCTGAATGATTGGCTTATAAAACCATAAGACCAATTTACTTGGGTTCTGTGAACTACTTTATGGTTCTTCGGGTTTTTGTTTGTTTGTTTGTTTTTAATTTAAGAGCCAGTAGAAAAAAGAAAATCACCTGTACTTAAAATAGCCCCTGGAGTTCAAGAGAGGGTAGGGAAGGAAGAAAGCTATTAGAGGGTTTTTGTCTCCTCAGGATGCATTTCAGCCTGTGGAAAGTTGGATAATATAGTTGAACACTCACCCTCCTACTATGATGAGCTTCTTTCTGGAAGCTCATGGAATACCTGGAAAAACAACCCTAGGGCTTTTCTGGTTTGGGTTGGTTTTATATCAACACCTATTTTGAGGTCTAGCTATGAACTGTGGCATACTTCTAGAAGCTGAGAAGTCCTTGACTAGGATACTGAATTTCAGCCACTTCATGCAAAGAAATGTCCCTTTCTACAAGTTTTCATTACAAGACCATAACATGTCACTTCTCGGAGACATGCTCAGACTGAAGAGGAGTAAAGAGGCTCATCAGTATCTTAAAACTTATGTCTGGAACACATTCTGGGCATTTCTTTCACATTCAGATGTGGCACGTTCAGGTGACAACTGATAACACCAAAGTGATGTATTCTGTCCATGTATAGCATGGCACAAGGTCTACTCACAGTCAAGTAGTCCTTGGTTTTGATATGTCCAGTACCATATTCATCTGCCCATTCCTTTCCTGAGTGCTTGAAATAATGGTAGGTGGCTTGAGTCATGATAGGGAACAGAATCCTAATTTCTCTGTCCTGATTTTGTGTGTGCGTGTATATACGTATATGTATATCCTGATTTATTGCAATACATACTTTTTGTCTTTAATGTAAGAAGCAGAACTCTTTGTTCCTAAGGTGTCCTTAACCTTAATCCCTGTCCAATGTGTTCCCAGGCCAATGGTCAGAAATTCAAGTATGTGCATTTCTGGGATTTCTTACATCAAATCGTCAGAATTTTTCACTGTCAGTAACAAATCTCAACATCTGCTCTGATCAGATGAAAAATTCTTTACCTATCCTACTTCTCTCAGCCTTCCTGTTTCAATGTGAATACTGGATGTCTGTCAGTGTTGGAGTACTGATGTTCCTGTGCTATGGGAGAGATCCTTGTCAAGAGCACAAAGGGCTCTGTGAGAGAGTTATCTACAAAGCCGCCTGTCTGTTCGCTCTTTTGGCCAAAGGTCCAGTCTTTGGATGTTTTATTGGAGCTAACGACGCTCAGCCCTCCCATAGTCTGATCCACGTTCACATGGGAAAGTTATCTTTGTGCACCAGCCACACATTCAGTGTTCTCAAAGGTTCTCTAGGTTTAATTAAACTGTTTGCAGTGTGGAAGACCAATGGGAACAAACTGGGTAAGTGTCAGGAGTAGGACTGCGGGGCAGGACCTGGATGGAGTTCACAACATTGCTGTTCAAAACCACATTTCCTTTCAGGTTGTAACATTATTCAGGAGAGCAGGTAAAATCCACACTTGGGGCTCTCTCTTGCCACTTCCACTTCTTTGGATAAAGCATCCGTGTAGTCCTGTAGCTTCCCGTCTTTCCAAGTGATTCTGTTTTAGCTAGGGAATGTAACCTAGGCCAGTCTTCCACGATCAGAAGACACAAGACTTTGATCCGACATCCAGCAAGAGTTATGCCATCACAAAGGAGTGCAGGAGCTAACACTAAGCTTGTAGGATTGGTCTATCAGTCTTAGGGTGAGGACTTGGACACCCCTTTCCAGGACACGAGTGTAATGCGTGGAGATGTTTAAATAGACATTTTTAAATGGAGGGGAAAAAAAACCTTACTCATAGTTTACCCTGAAATGTCAGTCTTTCTGGAAACAGGAATTCTGTAGTGGAGCCAGGGCTGAGACGACAAAGCACCTGTACCTCAAGTTTGAGCTGAGGATGTGGTATGAGCGCAGGCCATGGATGGTGCAAGGGTTGAAAATTCTTAATTGCACGGGCACATGTGCAATTACAATATAAATACGTAAATGAATACCACTTCTACAGAAGTAATTAACTGCTAAAGAAAAAAGATTTCAGAAAAATATTACTGAAGGTAGTCATTAAAATCTTCCAAATTGATGCTATGTAGCGCTGGAATTTGTGCCATTCAGGTGTCATAAAATAATTTGTATTTGAAAATACCCCAAAGAAAAGGTCATCAAAATGCATTCACGTTTAACTATTGTAAAGTTTTCTGTTTAATGCTCTCTGAAGAAAACCAGACAAAACCAGAAAAATAATGAAAGATAATTGACTCCATGTAAATGTTTGGCTTCTTTAAGGACAGTGCCTGGGTGTCACCTTTGCATACATTTTTCTTCTCTCCAATTAACTTACAAAGCTGAACTATGCAGGGAATTGTGCAATCCGAAGAAAAGAATAATTACAAAAAAAAGAGAAAACTTCTGAGATCAGAAACAGGAGGTTCTGAACACAGGTCTGTCCAGCAAACCAACGGGTTTTTGTCTAGATAGAAATTTAAGTGTATTTGTTTTTCTTTCAATGGCTGGCTCCAGGTCAGTATGGCCCAACTCTGCTTCCTGTTGAAGCAAAGGATTCAGTAAAAACCATCTGTAAACCATGATCAGTTTTCCTGGATAAAAGGAGAGACAGCTGGGTCATGGAGATACAACTATTTAAAGATAGGAGAGGACTACCTGGAACCACGTTTAAGGGAAAAAGGGAGGGCCTGGGGAATTCCAACGCATCTTTACTGTGATTTCTGCAAGAGTTTTATTCATCAAGCTCTTATTACTCATCAGGTGTTTAAACTTCAACTATGAAAGTCAACAGGGAGTTTTCAGGGATGATCCTTATCAAATTGCTTGAGTTTCCTCCTTTGGCCGAGTAACCGGCCTGCAGAAGGTGGATACAGCACATGTGAAATATTTGACTTCAATAAGACTTCTATCATCAAAACTCAAGCAAGTCATGCAGTGAAGTGAAAGACTGCTTGAAAAGGTAAACTTGGAGTGATTATCAATTATCTCATGTCAAAGGAGAGTCACACGGGAGCCCATTTTTACTCAGTAATTTTATTAGCAACCTGTTTGGTGAAATTTCAACGTTTACGCCGCTCTGAACCTACCTTATCCCAAAGGAGAGAATTACTTGATGCATGGAGGACTGTAAATAAACACAGTGTCATTGAGTAAAGGCAAGTATAAAGTGATGTGTGTACAAAAGTGAAATGAAATGCACGAATATAAAGTGGAGTATAACTCACTAAAATACTGCAGAAGACAATGGGGTTTTAGCACAACGAGTAAACCAGTACTCAGCTAACGAGACAGGCAATGTTGTTGAGGGTAGAGGAAAGAAAAGGAAATCTCTGAGGGGGTCATACAGTCCAGGAAAGGTATGTCCTGGTGCTGAAGGTGTGCTGTGTCCAGACCTGAGTACCTTCAATAACCAGCTGGGGAAGATCGGCAAAACCAGTTAGAAAATGTGACTGACAGGTAGGTAATATTGAAAGGGTTGGATTTGTTGAGTTTAAAAGGAGGAAGGCAGAATGGATATAATCTCTTTATACGTGAAGTGTTGTTACAGACAGATTATAAGAAGCTCTATCAGTGGAGCACAAAGCAATCAGCTTCTAATTTGTGGTAGAAAAGGACAATATTCTGAAAAGACAAGTTTTCTAATAAATTAGCATCAGTGTTACCTAGGGAAGTTGTGGAATTTCATTCATTGGGAGTGCTTGAGAGTAATAGAAGTGAACAAAAAGCATCATGAGGTGACCTTCTGTCACTCTGGTCTGCACTTTTTGCTTTTACAAAACAAAATGCACAGAAATTGGTTTCAAGCAGCAGCTGTCACTGCTTTTGCCACCGATGGGACTCCCAGGTGAAAAAAATAGCATATGCAAAATCATTTGTTTTCTTGGGAAATTCACTGATGGAGCAGGCCTGGGTGTAAATACCTGTGAAGGAGCTAGAGTTGCAGAATTCCCCCCTCAGAAGGGTGGAAATAGAAGTTCAAATGCAGAAGGTCACACTTTATACCGCTTTTCCTTACAGAGATACGTGTGGCTGCCCTGCACTTACGCTTTCTCCCTAGCTTGTTTTTACTTTATAACATAAGCAAAAATAGGGCTTCAATCTACATTAAAGTCCCAAGGGGGTAAGCACCATTCTTCGGCCTATTGTGATGGAATCTCTCCTACTAATACTGATACCCTCTCTTTAAAACATAATAGGAAAAGCAGTGGCTACTCTGGGAGGGCTTCTATGCCGTGTAACTCCCAAGTCATGACTGGCGACTGTTCGAGCATGTGGCAGGTACCATTTTGCAGGATAAATGACCAATTTTAATGCCCAAGAATGTTGCTGCCACTGTTTAGTATTACAAGGTAGCCCAGTATCGTACCATTTCAGACATACTGGTTCATTAGAATTCCTAAGAGGGAGAACTAAATTTCCCATTTTTACAGATGCATAGAAACGTGAATGAGTGGAGTGACTTGCCGAGGTCACATACAAAGTCTGTGGGAAATGTGGACTAAGAGCTATGTCTCATAACTCCCAGTGCAAAATCGTAGCCACAAGATCATTCTTTTCCCCCCACATCAGTGAAGGCCTGTTTCATCACCTTCAACAGCTGATAAATTACTTGCTTGAGCTGCTTAAACACCGGAACTTTAAAGGGAAAGGTAAGAAGTGTTTGTAGCTTTTAAATGTTTTCATGGACATCTGAAATCATTCACCAGCTTTATAGGCATCAAATGAAATGGATTTTCTTTCCTAACTTGTAATTAAGTACTTAAGAAATGTGTGGAAGTGATCAGTTGACAAAAACCTTAAAAATAGATTTCAGCAATAGTTCAGAGACTAAGAGATAATAAACTAGTACTTTTTAAACTTGAAATTTATTACATTTGTAATGCTTTTTTTTTTTTTCTTCTCCAGGAAACTGAAGAATGTCTATAAATGCCTGCTCAGTGAAATACTCAGTTCCTTGGAGGCATCTCTATCTTAAGGTCTCTTTGCCAGTGGTTTTTTTTGAGACCTTTTTCCGTTCCGACTCATACCAAATTGCCACATGGTTACCTCACATTTACCTTTAGGTCCTACATGTCAGTGTCTCAAAGATAAGGAGAGATAGCCAGTAATTGATTATGTGAAGAAATAGTTACAGGCACGCCTCCACCAAAGCTCTCTGGCATTTGCTTTTTGGGTACATCTGTGCTGTAGTGGACGGTGTTAGGTGTGCTCACATGGATGAGGATGGCTGACCCAGCTGTCCGAAGCATCCAGAGCAGACGGGTTGTGAAGATTTAGATTTTAGTACTGCTTTGTACATTTTTCATGGCTGTCTCCTCTGCTGAAGTCTGTACTGGAGAGTCTTCTCTGGTGTTGGTACCCAGTCTAACAGGATGAAAGCTCGCTTAGGTTCATCTTCATGCACCATGGTCAGGCCTCCCAGTTGTACTACAGATTAATCCTTTCTCAGGTTTTGGGAAAATACTGCATCTTCATGTCCATTCTCTAACCTTTGGGTTGATGCATGAGGTAGTGGCCTCCAAAATAGCATCTGTAGAGTTGTTTTTCCTTCACATGCCTGAAAATGTTATATCAAAATAAACTTGTTTGTGTTTCTCGGTGAATGACTTTCATTGTCAAATCTGATTGATAGAGAAATTTAGATCACAGAACTCTTGGTTTTAGCATCAGTTCTTTTCTCTGCCATTTACTGAACTCTGCTCATGATGTATATTATATTTTATATAATAGTTGTCCTTTTCATCCTTTGCTGCATAGAGATCTGAAGGAAAAAACTCCACTTTTTATTCCTTATGTAAGCAATATATATTAAAAAATCTCCAGATTACTTATTTACGCATTAATTGGTAAGCCCCTGAAATCATATGTGAGGTCATGGATGCTGTAAATGCATAGAATTTAATCAGAAATAAGATTATTTAATGAAACAGAATATGGGATCTAAAAAAATAAATTGTCAAAGTTGACCCATTTTTCCTCTCCATGTTTTAAGTGAATTACATGCTTTCTATGACAATATTTTATTGTTATAGTATTATTGGTAGGAATTGAGTTACTGAAGATGATTAATTCATAATTTTCCTAGCAAATGAACCTGCAAAAGGAAGTTTTTAAGAAATACTTTTACAGATAATTGTTTTATTTGTCCTTTAAAAAAAAAGGTTAAATTTGGTCACTTATAGCAGGCATAAAGAATCAAGGGCTAATATCCCAATTTACGTTCCATAGGTTGTGCAGCAGGAATAATCTACAAATGGAGGAAAAAAATTAATCCTTTACATTCCGATTGAGGTTCAAGGCCAGCTGCAACTAGCGTTTTATATTTGTGAATACCATGGAATTACAATAGGTTTTTTTAGCTCTTTGTTAAAACTCTTCAGTGAGGCTGAAGGATAAATCTGTCCATCCCCTTCTTTAGTTCACAGAACAAGTAAACTTTCCTTTATTCTAATATCTCAGATTCTTGCAGAATCTGTGACTGCATTCACTTTCTACATTGTAAAAATACTTTCTTCTGTGATGTGTCTCTTACCTGGACAGTCCTTCTCTGTCTCATTCAGTGTATTTTCTGTTTTTTTCTACTACCCGTGAATCTTTGCACAAAATGTGCTTTTCTTCCCTTCCCCTGGCAGAATCGGGGTGGTTTTCTTGGGGGGCAGGGAGAACACAACATCACTCATTCTTTCTGTCCGCTTTACCCACCCTGTCTCATTCTTCCTCTTTTAGTCACATTTCCATCGGTTTGTGACAGGCTGTTGCCACTTCACATTTTCCAGTGGAACTCCAATAAATCTTAAAGTACTTGCTTCATGTTCTCACTCTTATGCCTGGCTTCTGAGTTTCTTTTTCCCTTTTAAAAATATTGGTTATTTTTAGGCTCATATCTCACAAATCTGCTTTCCTCCAGGTCTGTCATGGTCCACGGATACATTTATGCCTCTCTGTAAGTACTTCCTTTCTCCTGGCAAGTCCTCTTCATCCACCATCTTTTTTGGACAATATTGTTGACCTCAGGGCACCCTGAAGTAGTAATAAAAATAATAGTAAGTACTTAAAGCTGCCAAAAAATAACACACCATTCAATGTTTGTGATAATCTGGTTCAGATTTTCAAATTATGAGAATTTTCATCATGCTGTCAATAAACTGCTAATTGCATGTTAAATGTGGTATGTATGTAACATACACAGTTTTTACGTACATATTTACATAAATATATGTATATATTTAAAAGGTCTAAATTTGTAAGCAGTTTTAAGGTTCTTTCTTCTCTAAGCATGGCATTTTTCCTAAATTATACTTTAATTGGAGGGATAGAAAGTTCCAAAGATCCTTAGGTAGGTGCATGAATCAAAGAAATTCAGTCAAAAAGTTCAGTCTCCGAGGAACTCTTAAAAATTTTGAATAACTGAAGAAGCAGATTTACAGTGGAATTTAGAAATTTAATTTTATAGGTACTATGAAGTTTTAATACTTACAAGATGAGGTCCAACAAATACTTCCAGCTTTTTCTGTGAGAGTGGTAATAGCAGTGGTGGGATAATCTGAGCAAAATGAGAGTTGATATGGATTAGTAAACAGCATGCATCCACGTGTGTAGCACCTGACTTCGTATCTGTTGGGTGGAAACATTGATTTACAAGAAAACAGCTTTTTTTCACAAGGGCTGGACTGAGTTTATAGAGGTGGCATGTACTTTACTCAGGCTTCTAACGGTTACATCATTTGAAAAGTACTGATGGGAGGTTTCCTTAATGTGTGTTACACACACTTTTTAATGAAACAAAGCAAACCTGTAGCAGTGGCACAGATTTTTCATCCTGGTACAAGCAGAAATACAGAAGCACAAGTGAGATACTTTTCCAACAAGTAGTGATATCTGGCTTAACCATATTTTTTTTTTTATTATTCTGAAATAACCTCACCAATTTTATTCCTATATGTTCCTACTTTGTACCTATATATACACCTATATATACCTATATGTGCCAATTTTGTTCCTATATGTTAACTCGTTTTGAAAATGAATCTGGACTTTGAAAAATGTTTACATGATCATATTCTTGGTCTCTTTTTGCATACTCTTGCCCTGGGAGCAGATACCTCCCACCCTTAATAGATTGTAGATGAGTAGCTTCTGTCATCTTCCATGTTTCTTGTAGTTAACCTCCTGTAGGAGGAGCTAAATCTCTGAGCCTTTCTGGTACTGTTACAAGTTTATGCCTTGTCTAGAGTGCATTAATATGTTACGGCTGGGCATGAAGTTACTGGTCTGAACATGGCAGAAATCTCAACACCAGTGCCTGCTGTGAGCACAAGCTCTCCTGTATTCTCTGCTGTCTGCATTGGTTTCCAGTAGACTGTAGAGTTAATCGCATTACTTCCCTTTGAGTACTGGACAAAATTCTAGAAGATCTCATACAGCTTGTGGGTGAGCATGAGGTTTACAGAAAATATGGCTGAAGGACACTTCCAGAGGTTGTCTAGTATGTTGTATTTCCCTAGGGCGCTGGTATTAGATGTAGCTAAACTAGCCCAGTTCTGTGGGGCATAAGAAACCTTCTGCTTGAATGAGGTGGTTGATCTGGGCAGGGGGCTGGGCACTCTGCTCCAGGTGAAAAAAACTTCCCCAAGAACAAAAACACAGCTCAAACTTCAACCTCAATATTTTGTTGGTTTTTTGGGGTGTTTTTTTTTTTTTAAGGCATGATATGCTGCTCTTGATCTTTCCCAGTCTAATACATGGGAAATATGTTAGTCTTATATTACCTCTGCCCTCTCTCTCCCCCTTCAGAGCACTACTCTCTTTCCCCTTCGGAGCACTACACCTCTTCTCTGGATGAGAAAAAAGATGGGTATAACTAAGGTAGGATATTCAAGTTCTACATGCCAAAAATATCAGGAAGGCTGTTCTGGGAGAACACGAAATGCTGAGAGTACCTGGAGGAAGTATCACCTGATGCTGGTCTTATGGCTCTTCCCTCAGCATGGGCTACTGCAGCTATCAGTGAGAGGGTTCCATGACGTGGGCTCCAGTGAAGTGATGCTACTGGTCCCGTGTCTGCTCAAATGCAAAACAGTAAGTATTAAAATAATGTGCTCTCTTCCAAATGAAAGAGAAATTCAGCAGATTTACAGTCCAGTTCTCTTAAAAAAAAGGAAGAAAAAAGAACTTTGTGTGAGCTTTTGAAGTTCTGCCATCAGTAGTGAAACTTAAGAGCTGGCTCAAGCCTTTAGTTTTAAGTAGAAATACCTGATCTATTCATAAAACTGTTCACCACAGAAATGCTGTAATTTGTGGGGATATTTAGTTGCCAAAGAGAGTATGTTGTTATAATTTTCAGTAATGTAGATTAATTGTTTCAAGTCTGGGTAGGTCCTGTAACTTCATATAATGTCATATTATCTGTCAATGCATCACATTGAGTGAGGGGCTGTCTTCTAGGGCAGCTCTAAGTCCACTCCAGGACTTTCTGTGCAATTCATTTTTCTCACTCTGGCCCTGCTTAACAATCTTTGTCCTGTGTCCCCCACCACTTTTAATGTTTTTTTTCAAGGCAACCAACCAACTGAAATATTAATTCCTGTCAGTTACTGTGATTGACTCCGAAAGTAATTGAATTTGTTTTTTTCCTCTTTTGTTTCCTCCTTTGATTTACTTTAGCAAGTGACTCACACAAACAGTGACTATTGCTGTGCAATACCAGCTTTGTTTTATTGAAATAGTGTTTGCAGCTGGCTTTTACACTTTAGGGTGGTGGTAACTTAGGTGGTTGGTCTAGAAAGGAAAAGGGTAATGGGGATAAAACAAAATAGATTTCAAAGATCAAGCGTTTTCATTTCTCTGTAGAATCAGAAAATACTGATTCTTTGGCAAAACAGTAGTTTTAAAGTGTACATTTCTGAAAACCATTTTCTGAATAAAATTAAATATCATCATTTATGTAGTTTACTCAGTCTTTTATCTGTGACTGTCGCATTCTGTTATCCCTCTTCCTTATAGCTTCCTGTAAAAGCTGTGTAAATAATTTCTTGTTGCATGTGAGTAAGCAAAGACAGTGGGAAACAAAGAGATGCTTACTCACAGGTACGATAATTCTCATTAGTAAAATATCTTATATCTTTTCCATTTTGCAGGAATTGATTCAGCCTGCGGACTGTTGTCTGGGAGAACCTTTAGCACATACAAGATCGTTTAGAGAGTACCACTTTTCAGAGTCAAATACAAACTAGGGCTGATCGGATGGTGCTTTTCCCGTAACACTACGAACAAAGTACTTATTATTTTAATGCAGCTTTTTCTTCAGATTTTTACAAACCACTTTGCTTCCTAGGAGTGAAATTCCCTGCTAGCAGAGCTGGATTAGCTAGAACATCATTTCCCAGGTGCAACTGTCAAATGTGGTTTTAGATATTCCAGGGAAGACTTAGGCTATGTTGATTGCTCGTAACATGTAAAGAATCGAGCGATGTTACCCTTTTAAAAACCCGACTTTGCTTTGCGTGCGGGTAGGGCGAGCGGCTGCGGCTGCTGTCCCGCCCGGCGCCGGCGGGTGGCAGTGGCCATCCATCCATCCTTCCATCCATCCTTCCATCCCTCCTTCCCTGCCCGCGCTGCCCCAGCCCCGCCGAGGGGGACCGGCCGCAGAGGAGGCAGCTCAGAGGTACCGAACGCGTTAGCTCCGAGTCCGCGTTCACCGTAGGATTTTTGTCTCAATATTGGCGTTGATTCTTGAAGTGGCTTCTGAGTATTTTTGGTGCTATAGGCACAATGCTCTTTTCCCAGGAGAGATTACACAAAACCCAAAGGTCTGTTCCCTGCGTTTCCCTTACCTGGTGATGGACTGGAGGGAGTCCTACAGCCCACCTGTGTGAGACGGGTGATTCCTGGACTGCTGTGACAGGTTATCACCAGGGGTGCATTGCCCCCTTTAGAATACAAAGGTGTTCCCTGAAAATCCAAATGAGACATTTCAGTGGACGTTCACGGCTTGGGCAGCTCCATGTGTTGTTAAGGGCAACCCACAGGCAAAGCCAGGTTTGGAAACCTGTCTTTTAGAGGGGAGAGTCCTCTTTAGTCTCTTGTTGGATCCTTTTTTGTTGTGGGGGAGCATGGGGAAGTGTCTATAGGTACATTTGCAACTTTCAGGCACGGCCTACTCGAGAAGATCTTAGAGTGTTTAAGCATGACTGCTGTCAAAAGGATTTTGCTGAGTGTGGGTCCTCTCCATCTACCGTGTTCCACCTGTCGGTTAGCAGGACTGCTGGCAGCAGTGGTGTTCCAAGACAGAGGATGCAGGCCAGGGAAAGCGGTGAAAATGTCACAAATTTTTCTAACGTGTACTGGAGAGACAATGCTATAGAATAAAGAAATCCCATGCCTTCAAGGAAACGGCAAGAAATAACGCTAAGGCTTTGGGCACTCAGCACTGACCTTGCCGCTTATCTTTGTACGACAGAAAATCTTAAGGGCAAAGCCAAAGAGCAGCTCTCTGAGCAGAGCACCTCGCGTAAGCCCCGTGTTCTGATCCAGGGAACGAATTGTGGAGACGATGAATTAGTTAATCCTGAAAGAGAGAAAATTTTTTCCTGTCTTAATTTACATTTTTAAAAACATGTTTGTTTGTTTTCCTGCTCGGCTCCCCACGCCTTGTAAATTGTGAATTTCTCTTTTGGCTATGCACAATAAGGAAATTGGTTTCATTCTACAAGTGCGTTAATCATCCTCCAGCTTCAAACTATCAGAGTGCAAATGCCTTACTTTCTCAAGGGGTTGATCTTAAACTAATTACAATGCTCTGACTGCTGCAGCTCTTTAAACCCAGGGTTCAGTTTGTGAAATTGAAGTGATGCTTGCTGTGGTCTCACCCTAAAATGAACAATAGGGTGGAAAATTAGTTTTTGCTGGAGAAGTTGGGTGGCAATTACATTGTTGATTGTTATGGGTTTGGAAGGACGCAGATCTCAGTACTGCGATTAAAAGAGTCAGGAAAAATACCTAGGAAAAGGAGTATTTGGGGACTGAGGTGTGCTGCTTTGCAGCAATGAAATTGTTTTCCACCTAGGTCACCAGGATTAAATCTTCATTGCACGGAGCTGGAAGGAGCAGCTCTCTCCGGGTGTGGAGACAGTAGCCAGGCTTGGCCACAGGAGGCTCAGCCAGTCTGTGCTGCCCGGAGAGATCTCCTTAATCTCCGCAGGGCTGGAGGTGGAGGGGCACGGAGAGAAGCAGTAGATCAGCTCGGTCCCCTGTCTGTGTCACTCAACCCCCCTTCCCAGCCCAGCTCTTACTAACCCTTCTTGTCTTCTGATGGCACCGATCCTCTGAGAAGGGTGTGCTTCTGCTTGGGCAGGGCAGCTTCTGCACTCAAAGATCAGAGCTGGCTTTCTCCCAGCCTACGTGGACGGTTTTGGTGTCAAGGGCAAGGAAAGGCAGTGGCTGCTGCCCCACAGCCCCACTACTCACCTGCCTGCTGGTGGAAGTGTCACTGGCCCCAGGTGAGGCTCTTGCCTTTCACTCCTAAGAACCCCTGGAGCACAGAAACCCTAAATATGCTCCCCCTGGCCCCTAAGTGCGGTGCCTGACAGAGCCCTGCTTACCCCCGTGGCATCTGTGAAGTTCCCTTCGTTCCTATGGCAAGTGATTCAATTCATATGGACTCAAAACTTCCCGTTTTAGGCAAGTTTATAAACGAGCTTAAATTAGAACTGCATCTGATAAGGCACAGTTCCTGCATCCCCCCCCCCCCCCCCC
>VXBJ01002360.1:399463-700341 GCA_013400055.1 Nycticryphes semicollaris
AGAGTAACGCACGCGAAAATATTTAGTGAGAACTTGTGTGAAAGGCAGCGGGCTCTAACAGCATTTTCTACTTTCACAAAGGATTTTTTCCTGTTACTTTTGTTCCGGTCACAAAATTTAGAGAGAAAAAAAAAAGCGAAAGAAAAAAAAAAAAAAAGGAAAAAAAAAAAAAAACTTGGGGGGAGAGATAAGGTCTGGAAAACAATCTGGAATTGCCAGGCTGTTGGTGGGAGCTCTGCGGGGCTGGCGTCAGGAAGTCTGCGCCGCCTTCTATTACTGTTGATCCAGCTTTGTGCAGCTGCACTCAGTACAATTAGCTTGTAGAAACAATCCTGCTGTAGGCAGCCTCTTCCCTTCAAAGTGCTTTTCTATACTGATCCCCTCACATCATGATGCTGGAAATCAAGTCACAAGCCGACCACTGTTTGGCCAACATCATCTGTGGGAATTCATTAACCTCCATCCCAGAGATGCAACAAGAGATTGTTTGTCCAGAACTAAACTTACAGCTTAATATGATGTAGCCCATACAGGAAAAAACCTGTGTCCCCATTTCTTTTTTTTTTTTTTTTTTTTTTTTTTTTTTTTTTTTTTTTTTTTTTTTTTTTTCCCAAAGGCTGGATCAGCCTTTATATTTTAGGAATAGGGAGGTTAAAATTTAGTCTTTCTGAAATNTTAGGGGGTGGGGAATGTAGCTGAAACCAAGTGAGAGCCGGCTCCTGCTAAAACTTTGCCATCAAACTGTTTTTTTGGTTCATCGGGCTGCAGTTTCCATAGAAGCAACTTATCCCCGCGATCATCTTGTTGGGTGCACTTTGCAAGCTCATTTCCCGTCTGAGTTTGCTCTGCTGCTCTCAGATGCTGCAGCTGACACATTTCCTCCCCGTGCACTTTGCACCCACCTCATCCTTGCCCAGATGCTCAGGGCTGATTGTGCCTAAAAGGGGGTTTCATCGCACTCTGCAGCTGCCTTGGGGGAAGGGATTCTTAATTTATGTATTTATTTTTTAAATAATTTTAATTCCTACTTTCCTCAGCGCTTCAGTGCTCAGCTCCGCGCCATCCCATCCTTGTCTCCCCTGTCCGCTCTGTTTGCAGGGACACAGTGGCAGTCACAAGCCCTCTGCCACCCGCCCATTGCATGCTGCCGTGAGTGAGCGCTTGCCGGTGGCTCGGCGCAGTCTCGGCGAAGCTGCCGGTGGGACATCACTGCTGGGCACCACCGGCCAGGAAGCAGGCTCCTGGCATACCCTGTCTGCGTGGGCAGCCCTGGAGCAGCAGCGGGGTGACATCTCCCTGCTCCCCAGGCTATTTGGGAACTGCTGGGAGCACAGGTCCTGCTTCCTGGCACTCCCATTCTGCCTGTGGCAGGACTCTTCACGTTGTCACCACCTGCAGCACCTCTCAAGGTAGCAGGGCTGGCATCACTGCTCCCCCCCACTTCCAGCTACCTCACCTGGACATGGGGATGTGTGGCACCTTGCTTCCACCCATCCAGCTCTGAACCTCTCTGTGTTCTTCTTCAAGGAACGGATGCACCTTCTGAGTCCCAGTTCCAGACTTCATTCTTTTCTGGTCCATATGTGCAAATACCATGGACCTGCCACCTGTAAGATCTCTTTTCCTCTTCCCTCACTATGCGTTTGAATAACATTGCTTTTGTACAATATCACTCCACTTCTAAACATCCCTCCTCTGGTGCTGTTGCATTCCCAAGATGTGTGTTGTTGGAGGCTTGGGAAGTGTTGTGATAAAACATACAGGTTTTCTCATTTTTCCTAGACATCTGCTTTTTGGCCAAGTGTCGGACTCTAGGATGGACAAGCCTTTGCTCTGATTCAGTTTTATGATCGCATTCTCATACTCAGCTTTTGTGCAGGAATGCCTTTTGCTCAGACTGTATTTTCTAGCACCGCCCTGCAAAGACGGGTGTTTTGACACGTATTGTGTGGTATTACCAGAACATTTATGTCAAGCCCAAATTCAGACACTTTAGTTCCACTGTTTTCTGCTGCATCCCATTTCTGTAAGCATTTCTGCAGCATTTCCTCGTCAAGTCCCACCTGCAAAGGGCTGTTTCTTACGTGATGCTACTTGAAGAATACTGCCCGCAATCTTTCCGAGAGCAGCATCTCTCTGGCATAGTAAGTGTTACTGGTGTGAGGTGTATCAAATCCGTATATTCACCCTTACCTCTTTGCTCAAATGCAAATGCATTTGTTTCCTTTTCTAAAAAAACCCAAAGGCTTTAACTATGGGATAATTCCTACTACTGTCATGTCTGTGTTTTAATTAGGTTACGTAGCACGTCTGCTAGAAGTGTGTATGGTGAACCAGTTAGGTGGCTCTTTAACTATAGGTGGTTGTGCTAAAATCTGGGATTAACTTCCCTTCCTAGTGCATGGTGTTACATAGCAGATGGTTTTTGTCCAGTCATACCTTTAAATTAATATAGGTTTAAAATGTTGCGAATTTTGCACCCCCCAACAATTCTCTGGAAAACCCATTTAGAAAAGAAAAGGGAGATGGGCCAGGAAGGAGGTTACTGGCAGTACCTCGCGTACGGTAAGGAATAGACCAAGGAACAAACTAACGGGCTGGTTCTTTCTTTTGTTAATTATCGGGCTGGCTGGTCCAGCCCCTTTCAGCCTCTCACTTTGGCCATACTTTGATTTTTAGGTAGAGACCTGTGGGATTATGATCACAAAATGCTTGCCTTAATTCTGCTGGAAAAAGGAGGAATTGGGAATTGGACTGGTGGGAGAAGATTTTGAAACCCCATTCCAGGTATGGTTTTAAACGTCCCCTCTTTCTTCAAACTGTAAAATGATGATAATTTCAAGTATAGGTGTGTTTGCATACTACACTCTGTGTGTTTGTTCTTGTACAGTAATAATGCTTCATGAACACAGAGGAGAAGTGGAGACTGTACTGCAACTGTCACCTCATTGTTGGTCAATCTCGCCTGTTCACTTCAGGCAGACAACCTCAGTTACGTGATGAAAGCCTTCTAGTATTAAATGGGCAGTACTCATCTAGTGTTTTACCACAGCTATCGTTATCGGTTAAATTAAAACAAGACCCACAGCACTCTCAGTCCCCTTTAACTAACATATAGAGCAAAATGTTTGGGTACTGGAAGTTCAATTTAGCAGAATGTGTGCAGCAAGTGTACCCTCACGAGTCCTGCTGAACCACGTGAGTTCCAGTCAAGTTTCATAGGCTTTTAAAACTTTGGTTCTTTATAGGCCCAGGTTGAGCGTTATCTAGGTTAAGCTGACTTTCTTAGTGACTGTCGCCTGCATAAACCCATCTGGGAATCACAAAATAGGTATGTGTCTAAATCTCTTGAGAGGCCTGGTCCAGGAGGTGTGCTCAGATCATGCTTAAATGCACCTTGACAGCATGGAGCTTAGCGCAAAGCGCAGCAGCTGTAGCTGCTGGAAAGTTGAGGGGCAGAGAAGGAAAAGAACTGCTGCTTTTTTATAAGCAATTTTTCTCGTGAGAGCACTTGCCCCGGAAATGAGAGACTCAAATTCAATGTTCTCCTCATCAGAGGTGATATAAACTCCCTCCTGCTCGCAAAGCACCCTTAATGACCAGCGTGAAGGTAAGGCTAAGGTGGAGGACACCCACCCATCCTGTTCAAGCTTGCCACAGTAAAGAAACAGATGCAAATTTCAAAGGGCCAGAGGGATTATAAACAAGAGGGAGCCTGACACTGTAGCTCAGGGGTAGAGGCATCTCCTGGATGGCAAGAAGCCTGAACACTGAGCCTGGCCTGGCAGACTCACCCATTCTTGAGGGTGAGGTTCATCTCACCTTATCTTAGCTATTTAGAGGTTTGGTGTCTCGTCTTTCTATAGTCAGTGGGAAGAGAGAGCAAAGAGACACCTGCAGAGAGTGATTCATTCTGTGCCTGTTCGACACCTCTCTCCGGATGGAACGTATCTCCTCGCTGGGGGCCATCGCTCCCCATCAATTCTCGTCAGAAGCTAGACAACCAATTTCAACCAGAAGCCTGACTTATAGATGCCAAGTGAGGTGAATTCCACTGCAGATGACTAATTTTTCTTGTTCATCATTCATTTTAGCCTTTAAAAGCTGGGTATGTGAAAAAAGTTAGTCATTTGAGTTCTGTCTCTGTACCATGGTCATTCCTTCCAGGGGTGGAACTCCTTCCTTGGGAAGCTGGAGATGGATAGCTGGGGTGAATTGTCCTTGGATGATGTGTGTCTTTCACTGAACCTGGAGAGACTAAAGGTCACGTGTGCCCCTAGTTTGCACTCGTGATTCCTGGCGCCAGGTGTCTGAAAGTTAAATGTGGAACTATTAAATGTCATTGTGCAAACTTCTTTTGTGGATAGTCTAAGTGACCAGAGGCACTACATACTATTTTTAAGAGAAGAGCCAATTGCATAAAAATATAAGTAAAAAATGACTGAAGATATAAACAGGCTTCAACTGGGACTTTCAGAAAGCTGAAAGTCTCCTTATTTAAATCAAAGAAAGGTGACTACTGTGGAAAATATCACTAAGTATATAGTGCATTTTATGGACTTGCATACCCAGAGAAATGTGTCTCTAACTTCTGAAACTGGAGGTCATATGCCTTTAAAAAATGTTACCTTTAATCCCAGCCCTGAAGAGATGAACATGTAATTTTCAGTTTTGAAAAGCTATAGTTTTTCATTTTTGATAAGGTAATGCTGAGGTGTGCTACAGGATAAATCCCAAACATGTACTTCATTGTTTCATCAGAGATCAGCAAAAGGTCAGCCAGGCTTCATGCCAGGATTTCAGGAGTGCAAGTGGGGTTTTTTTGTGCTAGTCTAAGTTTAGTGCATGTATGTTCTTTGCAAATGGATGATTGCAGGAAAAGACAAGCTATGTGGGTTTATAATTTAATATTTATCAAAGGTCATCAATGGGTTACGTCTGGTCACTTTGCAAAATTTAGGTTGTAGAGGTGGTGGTGGACAGTAAGTGTCCAGTTTGGCAAAATTAAAGCTATACATTCTCCTGATGGGTTTTTAGCTGCAAGCATAGCTGGAGATGATTCCTCCACGTTGTTCATGTCAATCACTCCATAAGGCTGAATGCCTTCAACTGTTACAAAACACATGCTTGAGAAACCCTTCTACTTCTTTTATCAAAATACTGAAACTATGTGTGCACCCAAGATATTTAAATTTGGCAACACAGAAGTAATTGAGAATGGACTCAAAATTAAATTACTTAAAGCCTCAAGCTATTGTTTCCAGCAGAGACAAGAGGTCTGAAAACATTAAAAAGATGTGCAAACTTCTTAGAATATTTTGGGCCAGAACAAAACAGCTGGTTTATACCTGGCTGAAGATCTCAGTTGTTCTCTGTTGAGTAGTCAGAATTTGGACTTTTTGCAGTTTCTTAATTTCCTGCCTTCTCACTCTGCTTTGTTTTCACTTCAGTAGCAATAGTTTTGTGTTCCTTATTCTCTTTTACAACTCTACTGGTCTCTTGGCACTGGCGATGGGATTCACTACACTTGACTTAAGGCATGAGTCTGGTTGATATCTACATCTCAGCCTGTCTTTACAGTTGAGAAAATAAGTTATTCTGTGGTGACTTAGTTCTTCCCAATACAGAAGCCTAAAAGACTGTAACTCTACCCTGATACACCCTTGACTTCTGAGTCCAGCTGTCCTTAGCCCGGCCAGCATGTGGTTTAAATAGACACCCTGGTCTTGATGTGGATGGTCTATGCCAGGGCTTGGTTCTCAGACTTTCTTGACAATTCTCCACATTTTTTTTCTGTGTGTGACTTGACACATTTTAATTCTAACACTTGACAGCAGCGAGAAAATGAGCAGTGACTAATATACTTTCACTAAGAAGTTGTTCTGGCTGTGGTCTTGTGGAGTGCTGGGGATTTACAGGCCACAGGGTGTAACCTCTAGTCTAGCTGCTTGCAGTTGTAAGCCTTGTGCATTTCTGTGCCATGGTTCAGCCTCTTGTTAGCTGTGGTAATCTCCGATTGCAGGACTGCTTATTCATTTGTGGCAAAGATGCGACTGACATAGCAAGGGAGGCCGCTTTCTGTGGGAGCCTTGCCTCTGTTGTTGGAGAAGGTATGCAACGGGTTGTGAAAGAGGCAAGACACTCCCATAAAACAGATGAATTCTGCTGTGGAGGACTTAATTCAATCCATGCCTTTGCCACAAAGTTTTTTGTGTGATGATGGACAAGTCATTTAAAGCAGACTTGTCAGGAGACTGTTTACCACATGGGAAGTCAATGGGAGTTGTTCTTAAATATCTAAAGTGTAATGAAAATGCCAAGCACTCTGAAGTAACAGGTCCCATCTATCACAAGCTTGGCAGCCAAAACTAGAGTTATTAACCAGTACGTTTTCTGGTCAGCTGCTTCGCAAATGACTGTCGGTTTACAGTTAACAGCTTATAATTTATTTATTTTTTTTTCCTTGGAAAGGGAATATCCCTTTTGATGGTAGGACAGAATATATTCTAGTAAGTGTGGGAAATGATTCTGGGTGGCAGAAGTTCATTGTAATAAGGGACATTCCAGTCTCCTTTCCAGTAAGCTTTTAGCTTTTAGCTCCTGCTCTGCAGCTGGGAACTCGCAAGGTGGTACAGGGACAGTAAGGTGACTGTCAGGGACCAGGTGATGCTGATGGAGAGGGGGAGAAGAAGGATAATCCTGGGTTAGTTGGCTTGAGCTTGATGGGGCTGGAGGACCAGGGAAAGTACCAGTCACAGCTGGATGAGCACTTGGAGCCGGAACAAGGAAGTTTAAGGATTAAAGGGGAGCAGGGGAGAGGGAGAATTCAAGTTTCAGATCTCTCTTCATTGCTTTAGGTTTCTTTCATTTGAAATGACAAGCCAAAAAAAGAAAAAATATCCAGAAAGTGAATGCTTCTGAAGAAATTTCCTGTATTTCGGTCTCCTGTTATAGGCAGGACAACTTGTGAACTGCGGTGACTTGAGACCTAGCTAGATACATTTGCTAGCTTATGGGAGATACAGGTTCAAGACTGATCATAAGGTCCTTATAACCCTCACATAAGGGACATTCCAGATTTGGGACATTCACCTGGCGCAATGGAAATTCCGAGTTGCAGTCTGAACTGGGAAGAATGGGATACAAAGCCTTAGTTTTCAACAGGCCTTTTAAACCTCAAACCACTTCTCTGAGAATTTTATGAGAAAATATTCAGGAGAATACTCTTGATTTTCTTCTGAAGCATGATAGTAAGACTGCTGAAATCCTGAAAAGTTTCACAGGATGAGAGAAATGAGTCTTCTGTATCCATTCAGTATCATTTGAGGTATAGAATCTTTTCATAGGATACAACATCCCCTTAAGGCCATATCGGATGTTAAAATTCTGATGAATATTTGGGGATATTTGACTATATATCAGAAATTGTTTAGTACAGAGTGCCCATATTCTACTTCAACGGTTTTGACTTTTTTTTTTGTTTGTTTGTTTAATGTGAACTTCTGCTTTGTTTTCTATAGTGCTTGTGTAGGTTCCAGCAAGGAAAAGCAAATGTCATGGGAAAGTTTTAGGTAATTTTTTTTGTTGTCTGGGTGTTTTTTGCTCTAATGCAGATGTTCCTTTTTTAAACTTGGTAAAGGCATTGCCATATGGGGAGATGATACTCTCTGCTCTGTACTGAGAGCAGCAACACACCTTGCAGAATTGTTTTAGGGAGCAATCTGTGGTACATCAATTGCTCTCTTTTCTGCTATTTTGGTAGTGTTTTGTCGAGTTAAGCGCATGTCTATAAGCTGCAAATGTACATTCCTGTATAGAATAAGCAGGCTGTCTGCATGGATCAGCTGTTATGGGGGTGGCTGTGGGTAAGACGTGAAACAGGCCATGGAAACTCCTTTGATGGGGACTCAGTAGTCTTTACGTGCATGGGGCCTGATGCAAATCTAGTGAAACCCAGCAATACTCTCCCTGTTAGTTTCACAGATTTGGATGCAGCTTCAGGTGTGTTTGTGAAGGTATATGAGGGATGTAACTGGTATTTGGCTAGTGTAGCAGTTGCCCGTGAGAGTGGAAAGGGAATTTTTTTCGCTGCTCTGGGTTGGCAAGTGAATTTTATCTAAAGCTTTCCACTTGCACGTAGCCAGCCTGCTCAGGTTCTAAATAGATTCTGCCCTCAGACTGTAAAGAACAAGATAATCACTTTATGTTATGTACTTGAGAGCTAAATTATTTTAAAAGTCTGAAATTAGCAGATGAGGAGGAATTTATTTGCCAAATACATTCAGAAGCAGCTTGGGAAACCTGTCAGAGCTCAGCTTTAACTGCTTAACTAGTGGCTGTTCAATTTAATAGCTCTCAAGCATTCTTACATTACAAGGGACACCAAACCAAAATCCCAAGATGTGTGAGATTTTCTTCCAGACAACAACAAAAAATGCCATCAATTCACAAACCAGATAGTTAAAGAGGAAAACCTGCACCTACAGCCATGAACCTCACATTACGTCCTGTGTGCTCCAGGTGAAAACCAACCTTTCTCTTCTCTAGGACTTTATCTGTTCTTTCCAGCTCTATTAAGTTAGTGCATTGCTGAACATGACCTTTGCTCTCTGAGCGATGCTGGCCTTTACCACGCGTTAGTCCTTTTCCCACCTAGATATCTTCATGCTTTCCTGCATCCTATCCTCCATGCATGGAACAAAGGTCTGGAAAATTCTCTCCAGCTGTTCTCCTTCAAATCACTCCTTAAGATGCACTTTTCGACCCTGATGCCTATGGGGCATTGCTGATAATGGCTAAGCAGAGTGGAAGTTAAATTGTTTTCTAGGCAGCCTGTGAGAAAACACACTCACATGACTTCTACTGTGGTTTTACTATCAACCCCTTTCCTGGAGGGGAGGACAAGGCCATAATGCCATTTTAGTAATCACCAGCTGTCATTGGAAGCTGATGTAGATAAGAGCAGCTCTCAGCTCCACTGGTTGTTCCCTTCTCTCCCCTTCAGTCACGACGCTACAAGTTTGCTTTTACCCGCCATGCTGCTTTCATTCTTCATGACTTGCACATCTGTGAACTCATTTCCCTCACCTTGCAAGGGGCTGATGCAGGGTCCACGCTTTCAGAATATGTCGCCACATTTTGGCTCCAAGCATCAAAGGTCTATCCTGGGGAAGTGGCTTTCTTGCATATGGAGCCACAGAGCCACCCTTCAAAGTAGCAAGAAGGCTTCTTTCCCGGTTGCTATTACTTGCCTGACTGCGTATGGAAGGGGCAGGCAATCCTGGCTAATCAGGGCTTCAGACAGGCAATTCTTCAAATTGTTTTAGGGTTTTTAATTAAAACTGTAGGCTCCGGCATCATGTGGCAGAGAGCCAGTATCAGTCATCTGACAATAGCCTTCACCATCTACCAACAATAAGGGAATTCCTCAGCGTATGCTCCCGAGGCTTCTGAAATGCTGCGAACGGGTGAGATTGCTGTTTGCAAAGCACACTGCAACATTCAGCCTTGCGGGTCTGCTGATTTTTAAATTATATAAACAAAACCCTATAAGCCCCACATAGCACAAAGATACTAACTTCTGTTTATACTGTCCGGATCACAGATGCTGAGCATGAATGCATGAACAGTCCTTTTGTATGGTGTTTGACACTTTCTGCGGCTGTCTGCACTGTTTTTTAATAT
The DNA here is from genome assembly GCA_013400055.1 of Nycticryphes semicollaris. NCBI lineage: Eukaryota > Metazoa > Chordata > Aves > Charadriiformes > Rostratulidae > Nycticryphes > Nycticryphes semicollaris. The sequence continues at coordinate 409,148 of VXBJ01002360.1, forward strand.
ACAGAATCCCTGATTCTCCACTGCCTTGCACCCTGTCTATTCATTCTCACCCCTGCGAAGTGAGGGTAAAACACTATCAAAACAAAATGGTACCATTTTGTATGTTTTCCACTCAGTTTGTACAGGTGTAAATGACTACAGAAAGAACGGGGCAGAGCAGAACCTGACCTGCAGTCTGTCTCTCAATGCGTCAGGGGTCTTGAAGTGGGGGGATGACAGAACAAACACAAGCTGTTACCTTGCCATTTTTGCTAATGTTTTAAAATCAGGCAGCTTGCGAGGATGACAGATGCAAAAGTCAGACGCTACTTAGTTCCTCTAGTCCTCACGTGATGTCTTCTCCTAGAGCAATAAAAGTGTTACCCGTGGCATGGATAGGTGCTCATGATAGCTTGCATGGGAGCAGACTTACCAATGAGAGTCATCTTTCCGGGCTGTTTAGCTGTTGCATTTAGTACTGGAGAGAGAAAAATCCTTTGTTCTTTCTGCCGATTGTTACATGGCTGTAGCTTTTATAAACCCTTGTAATGGAGAGTGAACTCTCCAAGCTGTGTTAAGCCTGCTGCTTTGTCTCCTGGGTCCTGGACTTCAACAGCACTCAAGTTTTTTTTAATTTTTTTTTTTAAATGTTTATGATTATAGCAACAGAAGACTGTACTTATCCTAACTGATTTTCAGTCGTCCTCTAATGCTGCCTGACACAGCTCTGCAAGTGAGCACCCAAGCCTTCTTCCAAATAATGGTCACTCTTTCCTCTTCTTGGCTTTCTCTTTGCACAAAGCCCCAGCTCTCTGACACCTTCCTTACTTTCCTGAACAGCACATTAGACCATCCTAGTCCAAGTGCTTGTTTTTACCAGGACAAAGAATTTCAGTTTATTTATGACTCGTTGATAAGCTACCACTATTACCCCTTTGCCAGATGTCCTTCATAGATGTATATCCTGTCTATTCCTGGCCCCAGACTATCCCAGCTTTCTCTTTGCTCATCTGATTTTTTTACTTCCAGAAATGTTGTCCAGTTATTCCATCAGCTGACGCCACTACCCACTCTGAATTCTAGTTTGAGGTTGCCTTTGTGCTTCTAATGGAGAGGTTTATCACCTTAGTGGTTCCCGCAGGTAGGAGCAAAGCTTCAAGAGAATGGTCTTGTCTCTGCAGTATCTTCTGTAGTCAGTGGGTTAACACTGCTCTGTGCCCTACTTCGGATGACCTCCAAGATACTTCATAGTGCTGTTTTTAAGCATTTTCTTTAGAAGAGAGGATAAGAAAGTCAGCAGATACTGTGACCACAAAATAGAAAGGGATAGAGATATAATACCCTTCACCTTTAATGCAAGAAAAAGAATGTTGGCTTGCATGAAAAAAAAAAAAAATCCACCCACCCTCCAAAAAAAATGAAGCTATTCAAAGCTCTGTATAGATAAATCCTGGCAAGATCTGAATTGAATGTGTGTTACATAGGCTGTTGTAGTAAGTACGAACGATGAGCAGAAGTTAAAGTCTCTTGAAATCAGAACAGTAAATATTTTTTTATCTTCAATTGAAATCTCCACCTTACCATTGCATTAACATATCCACTCATTTTTAGAAACTATGTGAATTTTCATGACTCATTTGAGTGCTCTGTAACTATTTGTATGCAAATGTGACTCATTAAACATTCCCACAGTCACACACTTTACCCTCCCATTGGAGTTCATGCACAAACAGGAGTGGCGGTGTTCGTTCTCCTTACAAAACTTACCTTTCCGAAGAAAATTTTCTAATATTCAGGGGGAAAAAAGTAAGTTCTGGCCTGAGAATAAGCATGAGAAAGTTCTGCTGAAAGGTAATGTATCCATCAATGCGTGCAGAGACTTAGAATGCAATTGCCATCTCAACCATAGCTAGAACAAACACAGCTGATGAATAAATGTATATTGGCTAGAATAAATACAAAGTGTAATGCCAGATGTGGACAGCACAGAATGCAGAAAGGCAGTAAACTGAGTAAACATCAAATGAAGGATTAGCCTTAATTGTGAGGAATCCATTCCAATGAGAAACAGAACTGTGGATCTCTTTTGCCCATGAGCAGTTGAGGTACCTTTCTAGCTAGAAGAAAAGCTGCCTGATCTGTCACTGCTTTCCCATCTCATCAGCAACAACCTGCTGCATATAACATACAGTTCAAAGGCTGCCTTTTCGTCTGAGTATCTCTGGCAGGGTTGTAGGCTTTACAGCCCAGCAAGTTTGGTTTGCAGCTTTTATCCAATTTTGCAGAATGCACCTTTGTATTCACCATGAACTTCCATAAGACCTTCCCCGGCAACATCCCCTGCAGTACAATCACACAGGGTGTCTCTTTGTCGGTGGTAGTAGGATGTTTCTGTATTTCAGTCTCTCACAACGTCAAAATTAGTATAATGGAGTCTTCCAGAATTATTTGTTCAGAAGCAATACTTTTGGAGTTCAGATGAGACACTTCACACAGATGTGATGGCTCCCTGTGTTTGTGAACTTAAGCTTTCTAGATTTCTCTTAAAAAGAGTTTTTTAGTCCTTTCCTTCTAAGGCATTGCTTGAAAATATAAAACAGTTAGGGAGGTTAATCCTGCACTGGACAGACTCTCCTCAAAAACTATGGGGAGTCTGCTGTCTCTCAGAGATCTACTCTGTCCCATGAAACTTATTTAGAAAGATGCCCACTAAAATCTTCTTACATATTTGTGTGCGACTTTCTTGTACTTTAGTGTGGGATTCACCTCGCAGATTATGACACGAACAAGCAAAGGCTTGATGTAGTTGCCTGCTTCTAGGAGTCCGGTACTCTTTGATGTATTCCAGTCTCCCACCTAGACTGCAGCCGCTGCTCTGTATTGGTAAAGAAGTCCCATAGGTGGTGTGCCATCCTCACCAGCCCTGCCTGGATTTCTTGGATGCCCAATTGCACCTCAAATCACCCTGACTATAGTCAGTGGACACCTAATCAATCTGCTCAAAGGAGTATCCAGGGGGTGTCCAGCCAGTTTCCCAAAGGTACACAGCCTCTGAGTCAATTAAATGGTTCTGTGGCCTTTGACCAACAGCACCCAAACTGACACCTACAAATAGACATTAAAACTATTTATTTTATTCCAGGGCCTAATTTCCACCCTACATGTCATTTGTTTGCTATACCATGTCTTTCTGTTATGGCCTGTGCACCCAGCGCTGGGAGAAACTGCTGAACTAAATCAACGACCTGTTACGTTGGTCTGCAGACAGAAGAGTGCACACTCAGCTGTGTACGTGCTCCTGAGCTGTGTGGCACCCTGGTCCTCAGACGTTTTGCTTATTTGGAACATTTTTTCTACTTATCAGCTCCTGGGGTTGCTGCCACTTGTAAGCAGCCCTGGCACAGGGACCCAGGCTCTTCTGTGGTTGCAATTCATGTGGCTAAATCATCTAAATGGGAGTGCACTCAACTATCTCTTCATTTACACACTTTACTATTAGCTGAAACCAACTAAAGTGTCTAAGGTGACGTGAAATTAAGCAGGTTGCACAATATGTAAACAAACTGTAAAGAAGAGAAGGTAGAGGCTTGGTACTTGATCCACCTATGAGGTCCAGAGTGATGCAGAACCTGGCAATGTGAAGATCAGGTCTCTCAAAGGAAACACTCCCTCTTCTCTTAATGACAGCATCATTAGTAGTACAGAAATATAGATCTCTTAAATTAATAGTGCAACAGATTGTTCCTGCTGCACTTAACAAGCAGTTCAATATAACAGCCACAAGCTAAAATATTTGCAAGTTTGTGAACTTCAAAGCAAACTTTGCTTCTTTCTAAAGAGTCTTACAAACAACTAAGCATGTTTTCTCCCACTTCATCTTTAAAGAAATTACAAAAGAATATATACAGCAGGCCTGAAATTCCTGCCAGTCCTTCATCTTGATTTTCTTGGCATATCGGTAAGGAATCTGGGCACTGAAATTTACTGTTAATGAGTACCTTATTTTAAGGATGTGTTCTTGTTCTGTGCACTAATGCTTATCTGAACTGTTTGTGCTCTTATGGAGGGCCAAAAAAGACATCTAAAAGATAAACACTGAAGTAACCAGTGAAAAATTTCGCTACTTTGGTTTTTGTCAGTTTGGAAAGTACGAGTGGTCATTAATTGAGATAAATTTCTTTATTGATTTACGTATGAGTTGATTATAATCCTACAAATTATCTGGAATCTTCATTTCAAGGACTAGAAAGCTGAGGGAAAAATAGGTCACCTGTGGCTTGTGATAGATTAAATGTAGAGGCAGCAGATATTAGGGAGCTGTTGGTCAATACAAACAAAAGCAGCAGGTAGTAGTTTGATTGGAAGCAACGATGAGGATGAAGTGCACCTAAATATGAACATCAAGTGGAAAGCAAGAATGTAAAGAAGTGGCAAGGACAGCATCTCCAGAATGGAACAGATGAGGGGAAGCTGGAAACCCTTGCCTTCCAGCAGTAGGCAGGAAGGATTAAAAGAAGTGAGATAAAAACCAGAAATGCTGTACACTTATTGCTGATTTCCAAGGATCACTAAGTGACTGTTGTCAAAAGCTGAACTAAAAGCAAGGACGGTGAAAAGTCGGAGGAATCTTTGAGGGGAGAGTAAAAGAATGCATCTGCCCTTTGAAAGACAAAGGTTTCTGCCCGTTTCATTAGAGCAGAACTGAGCTCCTCTGTGAACTACGGGAAAAAAAAATATCAAAGTTTTTATCTCGTGATCCTAAATTTACCAAGGTGGTTCATATGATCTTCTACATTCTGTAAATTGAGTGTTTATACTTAGGAAGATTTTCAGGACTGAAGACCCTGCAATGTCTTTCCTTCTTCCTTCGCTGGTAACAGCAGTGTTGTCTTCTCCATACTTTGTGCTTTTGTGCTTCAAATTCCAGCCCCTTCTAGCTGGGAAAAATGTTCTAGCTTCTACGTCTGTTAGTATGTCCTCTTCTGAGGGGCTAGCAAAGCAGTTCCTCACGTCGGAATTTTTTTTTCTAGCTCATTAGTAAAACTGGAATTAACTGAGTAATTTGCTGCACCAAATCTCAGAGTAGATGGGAAGTTGACACTGTTTCACCCAGGCTGGGATGTCCTCAGTAAGGCTGTAAATGATTCTGCATTCCTTTACAAACTGCTGGGAGTCTGATTCCAACCAAAATTGTCTTTTTATTTATTTTCATTTGTTACAACTCCAATAAGTGTAGTAGAGGAGCAAAGTGTCTTTAGCTCCTGGGAGAAGCGTGAGGAAATTTTTTTCCAGACATTACATGAAAGTCCATATATCAAACAGCCCATATCCCAAGTACGGAAGTTTGCAGTGAAAGCACCGTTACTTGCAAGAAGAAGCTGGAATGGAGTTTTCCGCCTGAAAATATAGGTCTGGTTGGCTGAGGAGACAGATTTACCTCTTCAGTTCCTCCTCACCCCCTCATGGTTAGGCCAGAGCTACCTGCGGGCAGGGATGAGCTGCTCTGACCGAGGAATAAAAAACAGCAGTCTTTTCCCTCCATCAGCATTACCTTTGGCTTACATCTGTGAGGGTTTATAGCTAGTCAGGGAGATGCTACCTTGCATTCTCAGAATATTAGGTGCAATGATTTTGTAAATACTTTGTATGAGCTGTTCAGGGAGGTAAATGTTTGTGTACTGCATTAAATGACTTTTGAGCACAACTACATTGTTCTTCGAAGTAGCCTATAGGAACAAGCAAGGAGGGGAGATGCATAATACCTAGATAGTAGATAAGCAATCTCTTTACAAATATTGGGGAAGCAATTGCAACACAATGCCAAACATCCATGCCCCAGTCTGCGTTTCAACTGCTATTCTGCCTGAGTCAGGAATAAAGAGGTCTAAAACACATTGAATAGTCAAAAAGCTCTTTCCAAGAAAAGATAAGTTGTCAGTAGGTGTCCCAGACACAGAGAATGCCCAAGTTCTTTAGCATCTGTCCTCAGAGACTCTGGAACAAGTGGATCTTCCTCACCAGCACTGCAAATTTGTCTCCCCTCCTCCCTGCCCTCTGCTGCTCTCTGAGGGGTGAGTCTACATCTCTGCTCTTTGCTATGGAGGAGAGCTTGGCTTCATAACCAACTTGGAAACTCTGCTGCCTGGAGAGGAGGAGACATACTGCGCTGTGGAGAGGGCATGTGTGATTTCTTGAGGATGCTGATCACATTTCCTCTTCATAAGTGCCTGGTGCCCAAGGGCATGCAGAAAACCTTGGTAGAACCATCCGCTTGGTGTGTGAGGCTGCTGTGGCAGCCTCCTGCAGCAGGACTTACTAACCAGGACTTGAAACTTGCCTGGGCTTTGCTCTCAGTTCCACATTTTTGCTGCAGCAGTTGTTGTGTCAAGGCCCAGTATCACTTCACAGGATGGAGTCCTCTCTGAATTCAGGGGGACCAGGGAGGCCTGACTGTAGCGTGGTATTTGTCTTTGCTTGGTACATCCTGCTCGAACAGTTAACATTGTGCTGGGTGGTAGAAACTTTAGTTGACTTGAAAGCTAAAACGTGGACAAATGGAGTGGGCTGATTCTAACTGACTCAGCAGCTGTTTTTCATGGATAGGTAAAACAAAGTCATTGTGGAGAAGGGTATTCTTTTGCATAATCTACTATAAAAGTTCCAGATGTTTTTTCTTTGCAATGTTTCTCTGCAGATGTTATTTCTTCTTGAATTTCTTTCTATTTCTATACAAACAGAAAGATTTTTTTCCCTCCAAATTACTGTATTTTAGGGATGTTGTATATGCTTCTCAAGTGCTTCGTTATTCTTCATGGGACTGTTGTCATGCATCCCAGGACAGGTTTGGATGCACCCATGGTCATGTTTCTGAAAAACTGCACTGGTGGAGCTGTCACTGTGCCGTACAGCTGTCTAGCCCTCCGGAATTAAAAATATAGAGGGAATATTTTGAGACTTGGACCTTTGTTTCCTGATATATGACAGAGTTAAAGATATCAGGATTAAAGATGATCTTGTTTGGCTAGTCCCACTAGTAATGGATACTTCTGAGTAAATTGACCCATGAGATGCACATGTATCCTACTGGTATTTTTCATTGCTTCTTTTTCAAATGAATAACAAGTACGTCTCAGAAATCATGATGATGCACCTTATGGCACTAAGCATGGACAAGAACACTTTTTCCCAGGAACTAATCCAGCACATGTGCTGTCACCTAGTTTTACTGCAGCATCTAGTTGAGGTGTCAGTGACTATATATGGCCTCACATCTCCCAGGGGGGTGTCTCTTGTCTGGTTAGAGCACCCTTGTAAGAGAACCATAAATGGTTGCTCACTACTTCAGTGTGTCTTCTATTGCTGAATACACTATTAGGACCAATTTTTTCACTGAAAGTGTTATCAAGCATTGGAACAGGCTGCCCAGGGAAGCTGTTGAGTCACCATCCCTGGAGGTATCTAAAAGCTGATGTGTAGATCTGGTGCTGAGAGACGCAGTTTAGTGGTGAACTTAGCAGTGTTAGGTTTACAATTTGACTTGATGATCTTCAAGGTCTTTTCCAACCTAAATGATTCTATAATTCTATGAAAGATTTGTGTCGGATGAGAATAAGAAATCTCAGTTTCTGCTCCAAAGCTGTTCCTGACTCTTTATGACATGGTCTTATGCTCCATCTACTTCTAGACAGCTTTACTTTGAATAGCCGGTCCATGTTGATGCTAGTTTTGGCAGAGCAGTCCTGCAGTCATAGTTTAAGTAGAATGAACGCTGAGCTCTAGGATCTCAGTGATGCCTGAGTGACATTCACAGGTGTGAAAAGAAGCTTGGGAATGGCACTATCTGTGTCAGACCAATGTCCAGCTGCCCAGGTGTTCTGTCTCCACAAGCAGAAACAGATGCTATTTAGGAAGGGCATACTAGCCTGGCCACTTTCTGCGTTCCACCCTCCTTGATTGCCTAGCACCCAGAACAGTTTTATTAGGGATGTTGAAGTGTAGCTCTGCTTAGCTTTTTTTTTGTATGATTCTAGAGATGCAGTCTCCCTCCACAGCCTTCTGCATCAGCAAGTCCCAGAAGTTCACCAGGTGCTGCATAAAGAAGTATTTTTACCTCTTTTAAATCAATCTTCTACTGGCTTCATCAAATGACCCCTAGTTCTACTGTTGCAAAAGTTGTTGCAGCTTTTCTGCTGCCTGTGTGATTCTATAAACCTTACATTCCCTCTCTCAGTGCTCTCCTCTTCCAATCAGATCCTTAATAATTTTTAGTTGCTTGTTCCTTCTTAGAGCAAGTGCTCTGTCCTTTGGATTGTTTTGGTTGCCATTCTCTGGACATTCATTAACTCTGCTACACCTGGCTGGAGATGCTGAGACCAGCACTGTGAGGAGTACTCAAGCTTTGAGAGGGATACCACAGGCAGTTTCTCTCAGAAGGCTCTTAAGCCACCTGCCCCATAAATCCACCAAAACTCTGATCCTGAGGTGTTGTCCGTTTGTCAGCCGCACCACTTCCCTCCAGATTAGGAGCTGGGTGGATGTTATGCAAGGGTGCAGGAGGGGGGACGGTGTGTGTTATGTCTTTCTGCTTCCCAGGCCAAAATGCCAGAGTCTGCCAGGACACAATGGTGACTCATACAGCAGAAAGTATTGGGACACATGCAGACAAGACGTGGAATACATATTGACCAACCACCTCACAAACTTACACTGACTGTAAATAACTAACTGTTCTCTTCTCTTTAGGGCTACCTTGGCCATATGCATCTATAATGATATCTGGTTTATAGGCTATATTTGTTCAAGTACATTGTCATTATGAGAAAGATATAGTTTTCCAATAAAGCTCTCTCATATTGTCATATCAAGGGAGTACCTACATATTCATTGCAGATGGCGTATCACGGAAGTAAACTTTCTCATATTTATTCTTTAATAAATATTGAACCATTGCTGTTAAAGCCAAGTTCAGATTCATACATTTTAGGAACTGAAGGAAACTGTTACAATGTAGTTGCCATTAACGCAGTCTCTCTTTAGCAATTTCTGTATTGATGGATTTACCATTTTGTGGTTAAACATTTTTTCATCCTGGAATATGTCTAAAACCACTTTCTGATAGAAATCAGAAAAATTGAAGTGACTGCTTTGGACAGCTCTATCTGGAGCAAAACAAATATAGCAGATCTAAAGTAAAAGAAAAGGGGACAAAATGACCTGAGCTAGAAAGAGAAGAGTGCAAGTTTATTTTATTTCCTTGGTTGTGTAGGAGTCTTGTTAACCAGTATGTAATGCATAGTCATGTAATAAAACATGCTAGACATTAAAAGGCAAAAAACCCAGTTCACAGATGTTGTAACGTTATGAGATAATTTTAGGGAGTGAATGGGGTGAAAAGGCTGGATTTGTTAGAGAGGAAAATACCTATGGAGGCCTTTTCTGTGAGCAATACCATGACTTCATTACCATGTCAATTCTGGGAAAAGGCTCTGATTTAACACAGCAGTTGGCTGGATCCATATGGAGCTGATGAACCTCTGAATGAATAGTGAATGGAAAAACTGCTGGAATCTGCCTTCAGCTTTGTTCCCAGGATGACCAATGTAAAAGGCCTAAGAGCAATACTGCACAGATGGTGTAAAGAGGTAAGAAATCTGCAGGGTTTAGTTTACTTTTTCTTATCCTACACTGTTTGGGGGTTTATTTTTTTAACGATATTTCAGTTTCGCCAACTCTATTTGCTTAAATGTCTTTACTCACAAAAAAATGTGAAAAAAATAAAAGCCTGCGGGAAAAGAAATGAAATCAAAAAGCATATGTAGCAGTAAACATTTACATAAAAATACAATTTAAAATGTTGCATTTTGTATGGTATAGGAGTAATTGAAAGCATAATTATGAAATCCTGAAAAAAAAAAAAAGGCGCAAGTTAAAAGTTTAACAAAGAACTTCGGAATTACTTCTTCAATTCACCCTATGTTGTGGGAATATGCAGATGTTCACATTTACACAGTCATGTATGTCCACTAGGGTTACATGCTTTTATAGTCTGAAGCATCATCACAAGTGCCAATACAGTAAATCAAAAGACTCTCTGGCATTATCTAGTTTCCTTTCTGGCTTTAAAAGTTAGAACAGATGTCACAAGAGAGGACAAAATGGATTTTACCCACCGAGAGGAGCTTTTCTTGCCATCATTAATAGGAGGCTCCTTGAAATGCTAATGTACACAGTTTGTGTTGCCGGGTTTGCATAGAGATGGTGGGAAACAGCTCTGATCCCAACAAAACCTTTTGTTATTAATCAAGAAAATCTGCTCTTCTGAAACAGCAAAGCACTGAAATGGTGTGGCTACTTGCAATGCAGAGATCTCTATAGCAATCTCCAATGAACAAAAATGTAATAAAAACTGTTCAGCAGTTCTACGAGATACGGCACATCTAGCAATTTATTTGCAGTGATTTTGCATACACCTTCTACTTGCCTTTGTCATTTCAGCATGGATATTTACAGTGGAAAGATTACACCAGTTCCGTATTTTTTCTGAATCTCCACCCTTTAAAATCATGTTTCATTTCATACCAAATCTGAAAAGCAAGCTTGTACCGAAAGAACTTTGAAAAGCAAGCTTTTCGTCTTGTAAAAATCTATCACGGAGCATGAGTTTCTGTTTGATTCAATGTTAATACCATGGAAGATATTTTTGCTTCATTAGAATATAGGATTATGAGATCTTGTGAGCACAAATATACTCTGCAATATTAGGAGCAGTGTGCTCCTCCTGTTGTAAATGCTCCTAAATAATTTTTAGCAATGTTAAGAGAAAAGTTTCAGACCCTGATGTTGCTTTGTGATATATGCCCTCTTATTTTTAAGAAATACCAATGCAATTAAATCACAATGTACTAACTGCTGTCAGACATTCATTGCCTTGTATAGGATGCCTTAGCAGAAGCCTTCTTTTCCAAAAGTATTTGGAGTATGAATTAAAGCCAAAGATTCAAGGAAGGCCTGAATTAAAATGTAAATTCTTTGCCTGGTATTACTCATCACTGAAATCTCTGGCCCAGTCTCTGATCTGAGTTACATTAAATTCCCTATCAATTTATTGTACACCAGTTCCACAACACATTAATGTGTCCTTTCACAGATTCATTGTGCTGAGACTTCAATATATGGGCACAAGAGAATGAATTAAGGATGAAGCATTAGCTCAGAGTTTAAGCCTCTTTTAATTTCCTTGCCTCTGTGGATCTAAAGCAGATACTTAACATTGCTGTAGATTGCTCCTTAATTTCTATTGTGGGTTTGTTTGGTGGTTTTTTTTTTAATGGTGGTAATAAGCAGATAGTAAAAATAAATAAAAATAACTTGTTACCATTCATCTAGGTTGTTTGAGATGACCATCATATAGTTACGGGCTAAGACATTATACGTAGTAAATTTTAAAATGAGAATGTTTATTTGTTCATAACTCTGATACAAATTTGGTAAAGCTGGCAGGAAAGAAAGGAGTGGGATGAGAGGGGACAGGGAGCTTCTGTGAAAAAAACCAAGTGAAACATCACTGATTCCATCACTGAGGAGCTGTTTCAGTAGTAGGAAATGCTGCAACAGGCAAGCAGGGAGAAACAAAGCTGTAAAAACAACTTTGGAGTCAGAAGTGCCTTTGGCATTGTAAGAGGTCTACAGATGAAATGACCAAGGCTAAATTTCATTGTGTAGAATTTTTCCCAGTCCCTATTTTCCTTCCAACTTTGCAGTTAGACTTCTGATTTCACGAAAGCTGCATTTCAAGTGGGTCCAAAGTGCCTGTACCCCTATACCAAAGGGTGTCCACCACCTCTGCTGCTGAGTGCAAGACCTCACTTGTCCAGTGAGTGTGGCCGGATTAACTTGTGTGAGGTTGCACTGAAAATCTCAGTCTGCAAGGAGGGGGTACTGTTCGTCCGAAATAACAAGCAACAACAACAAAAAATCCTACCAAGCATGCCTAGAGGGACCTGCTAAGGCTTTTGTGGGGGACTAATGACTTTGACCTCACTATCCAATCCCTCAGCAAAGAGGTAACTATGAAGACTGTTCTTGGGAAAAATCTTGATTAGGAGGGCTGAACTGTCCTGTGTCAAGAAAACACTCTACAAAACCCTCTGTCTTAACAGCGCTGAATCATTGAGCACAAGCATATTTAAGGCATATTGTCCTGTATAAGACTTTTGTCTACCTATAAAGTGTCAGTGACTTAACAAAAAGCACTTTTTTTTTCAGAAGTACGGTACTTAAAATTGCTTCAAAACTTTGCAGAAACTCCAATGTATAGATTTCAACCAGGCTGGGAATCTACCATTTAGCTTCTGTAGTTAAATTATGAGCTAAACTGATATATTGGTAGTTTGAAATAGATCCATGAAGGGGTTTTCAGATAAACTGTTTTTTAAACCAGTGTAAATTCTTTGTACAGACACTAGACTTGAGGATTTTCACCAAGGATTAAATGTTAACTGACTACTTCCCTGTATGGTCTTTGCCAAATTTTGTTCTCACTTCCTCTGCTCCTGAGTAACTTCACTGTATTTGAAGTGGTTATTCTAAATTTGTCCCAGTGTAACAGACCAAAATTTAGCTTTATGAGTCTCTTGGAGGAGCATTGTCTTCTGTCAGTGTGTTTGTGGATTTTTGGCTGAGAATCTGGAATAGATGAGCAGTCAAATTCAGGTGTGAACCCTTTCCCTACCCTGCCTTGTAAGGAAATCTCCCTGTCTCTGTTTTTTATATACCTGAAAAATGGGTGTGAATTGATATAAAATCAGACCTCTTCACTTGTTCCTTTGGTAACCATTTTGTGGCCAGCTTAATTAGGCAAGGTGCAAGAAATCCAGTCCCGTTTCCCCCACTGGAATTGCTGTTGCTGGCACTAAGTGTTTAGAAGATCAAATTCCTTTTTCTGGAGTAAAAATAATAGTCTAAAAAGGTAGGCAGTATATGTGAATTATTTAGGGATAGATCTTCAGTATGGTTTCAAGAATCATAGAATGGTCAGAGTTGGAAGGGACCTTAAATATCATCAAGTTCCAACCCCCCTGCTGTGGGCAGGGACACCTCCCACTAGAGCAGGTCGCTCAAAGCCCCATCCAGCCTGGCCTTAAATGAAGCAAGTATTTATGATCTGAGGGCCTTCAGGCTTTAAGAGAACCGTATATGGGCAAGCGGTAAAAAAGGTCAATCTTTTTGTATATTTAAATCAGTCTCTAGATTACTTTGAGTCTTGTATCATTTCTGCTTTCTCTGTGTCTTTTTCATTAAACTTCCATAGTCAGGTAGCAGGATACAAGCTGCGTTGAATCCGACACCTAAGATAGCCTTATAAACCCTGCGGACATTAAACTACTGGAAAACAGATTGGGTTGGTAAAAATAAGTGTGCATGTTCTCACAGAACCTGAGAAAATCACACCTTCACTTTGTTAAAAAAAATCTGTTTGTGCCACTCCAGTAATCACTTCATAACTGGTGGGAGAGCAGAACATATGTCTCAGAAGTGGTAGAATATAAAAACCTCTACCTCTAATCCTATTTTCTTTAAGAGAAAAAAAAAAGCCACAAAACCCCCCAACCTTTTCAGTATGTCATCTGTAAAATCGGTGCCAAGGGTTTTCTGCTTAAAAATCACAAATGAAATGTAAATTGCCCATGAAAGCAAAATGAAACAGAGTTTGGCTTTTTCTTTTTTTTTCTTTTCTTTTCTTTTTTTTTTTTTTAACGAGCTGTGTAGTGTAGTAGGATCATGCACTAAAATGCTTGCTTGAAGCAGGAACAGAGGATATAGAGAGGAGCCCAATCCTGGCCTCCTCATTCAGGCAAACTCTTTATGCGTAGATGACTTTTACAAAATGCCTTGGCGTTACTGCAATGATGTGCTGCATAACCCCTAGTCTGAAAAAGAGGAACCCTCTGAAAGTTGGGGATGAAGTCTCATCCCCGGCACTTGCAGTTTACAGTGCACAACCACCCATTGCAAAGATTCTTCTCTGTTCAGTTCTAGCAGTGTCCCAGTTAGAGCAATTATCCCTACATCTGCTGCCTTTTGGAAGAAATGTAGTTTAAAAACATTACCACTGGAGGATAAATACAAGCTATATTTTAGTAGAGCTGGTTTTACTTTGCTACTTGCATGTAGAAGGCTGCAGCAGCTGTCGCGATATCGAAACTGCTGTTCCAGAAGCATTGTGGTACCTTACCTACCTATCAGTAGCTGTGCCATCCTGCTCCCTGCTGCAAAGGACAAGGTGTCATCAGGAATTTCTGACCTGGGAGGGATGATTTATTTTACTGACGTGGATATTAATTTCCACTTTTCGTTTGTAATTTTTCTATGGAAGTTTTGCACTCAGCTCCTTGTTATCAATGAGCTTGTTGCCATGAATTTGCTATGCCTTCTGCCCCTTTCTTCTTTTTTAGGAAGAAACTTTGTGTGCTCCAAATAGCTGGTGATATGAATAGGAACTTGGCTGTGTCAGGGCAGCAAGAGCATGGTTATAAACGCTAAGGCATTTTGCAGCAATTTCTGTGAAACTCTTTGGGTAATCCTTTTGCAGTTTTTATTAGCAAGCGGAGTCCCGAAGAAGTAAGACAGTGTCAACAAGGGTGTTGTGAATGGCTTTTGTAGCCCTGCACAGCTAACGAATCCTACGTGCCTGCTGTTCCCCAAGCATGTCTTGGTTAGTTGTTTATGAGGGCTGAAATCACCTCTTTTCAAATTTACCTTTTGGACTCTGCACCACTGTGGTAAATATTAGGTAAGGGGATATTTACAGAGGGATCATTTCCATAGGGAATGGATGGGACATTGATCTGCTGGGGAGGGGAGGGAAAAAGAAAAAGGCTTCTTTTCTTTCAAGGGCTTGGGTGGTTAAATGGTCAGTAGCTTGAATGCCCTAATGTGTGGCTGCTGCTTGAAATAAATGCTGGGAAGAAATCTAAGTCTAATGCTACAAGCATAAAGGGGAGATGATGGCAATTTAAAATGTAATCAACAGGACAAATGTAACCCACTTTAACACTGTTGAAATCAGCCTGGTGACAGGTTGTGCCTGGGAGACTTAGGTCTGGCGGTGTCCAAATTAAATGTGAAAATACAAATTAACTGCTGACGTTAGACACAGGGGTCTTGGGAAGGTTGTTTTTGTCAGGATTTAGTTGCTCTTTCATCTTCCTTACAAATCTCTCCTCCCTTCTCCCATCTTGCTAATCAGGGATGTCAGACAATTGGAGATCCCGCCAAGCTTGTGCTAAGCCCTGGGGCTGTTCAGTGATCAGTGGGTTCCCCAGATTGCTGCCTTCCATTCCCAGCCGTGACCTCATCCTTCTGCTGGTTTCATGTAGGTTGACACTGGGCTATACATCTCCTCCAAAAGTCAAGACCTCCGGCGGTGTCTTGTCTTGGGCATTGTGCAGCTTCAGGTACGACTCAGATAGATAAATGGCACTGAAGGAGTGACCTGCAATGGAGACCACACCACCCACTTATCTCCTTTCCAGCTCCAGACCTCACTTCTCTGGTAGAGGCCAGCAAACAGTCCAAGGATTGAAAAAGTGCTTACCTTTAAAATCATGCTCTCCTAAAGAAATCCCTTTCAACTGATACAGGGTGCATAGCTCTTTGACAACTTGTATTGCACAGTGGGTGTTAATGGATGTACATTACGTGGAAATGAATGCGTGCACATACTGTGTGTATTCATCATTGCTAGGGACTTACTTATTCAGGTCAGTAAGATTTTCGTAAGCAGTACTCAGCTATGCTTAACCTTTATTAATAAAAGTAATACTCGATGTGGTATGATTTCTTAGAATCAAGCCAAAATAGCAGCAAAAAGAGTAGGTAGAATAGATGTTGTCACGAGGATTATAGCATTTACATTCTGGTGATGATTATATATTCTAGATGCCAAATCAGGTTGTATTATAAAATTCTAAATTAAGAAAATATTGTACCTAGTTCTATGTGCCATTATTGTAAAGCAGATCTGGATGAAAAATACCTTTTTTTTTTTTTTCTTTAGAATAGCTATTATACAACACTGTGCTTTCATCTTTTCTGCTTCTTTCACATTGCTTTTGTTCTTACTCAGAACACAAGAAGCAAGTCACCAGTTTTTGCACACCTTGAGTACAAAGAGGACCTATTCTATATTTGTCAGTGTCATACAACCCTCCTTCCACTTCTCCCTCCTTTTCAGGTAAATTCTACTTAGCAGTTAATTTCTCTGTAACCTTGATGGTTTACAGTACCCTGGAAAACCTCATTAAATGCTAGTGAATAACTAAAAAAAGAAAGAAAGAAAAAAAGTAAAGCAGAACTGTTTGTCTTGCTGTGTCTTTAAATCTGACCTTTATTGTTTAAGTAGAATTTGAAAAAAAAAAGTGTCAAGTTGTTGAAAGATGAGTGCGTTCCATTATGCTGTGCTCAAGGCACTGAGAAAATCCCACCGAGGCAGTCACACCAGCCAGTGTTTACAGTGCTACATTTTAAATGCATATTGGAAAAACAATGATAACGCAACGAATTTCCTGCATTTGACATCAATATAGTTAAGAAGGCATAATTTCAACAGATGCCAGGATTTCTTTTCAACAGCAACCTAGTTAGCCCATGGTTGTGATGAATCACGTCGTGGTTTGAAAATGGAAATTCGCTGGGGCCTGTGTGCGGGTGCTCCCGGGTCCCTCCAGGCAGGCGGGTCCCAGCGCGGACGTAGGTGGAAGAGGGGCTTTGGAGGAATGTGGCAACCTACTCTTGTCTCACCTCTTCTGCGTTTCCTCTGACTCACGCCGTTGTTTTGAGGTGGATTTCCTCTCTGCTCCCCACCTAGTATGTATTCGGAAGATCAAATGTATATAGCCTCGTTTTCCTTTGCTTCAGGCTCCTTGGCGAAGGGAGGGATCATTTAAAGCCCAGTACCGCAGTTGCATACTGGGCTTGCAGTCAAAGCAAGTCAGGCCTGCAACAGTGGCGGTGGTATTGGAAAAAAGAGGTTCTTTTGCTTGAGTAAAGGGAAAAATAGAAACAAGAGGATCTCAAATAATGAAAGAAAGCTTAGTGTGCATGAAAACCTGGCACTTTTCTAAAAGACATACTGAGTCAACTGGAAACCAAGTTACTATAGTCTAAAGCTATTTGAATGATATTTGTGAATAGTTTTTTTCCATTAATTGTTGAATAAATGACTCAGAAACACATTTGACCCTCTTTGGCCAGCTTTATGTGTGGTTGAATACTCTTCTCCAAATAAATTATTCATAAATTTTGAGCAATTGGTGCCTAATTTATTCAAAATATTTTCCATTATTTGGTCCTCCATCCGATGGACTGTAGGTGAAACTTTGTTTATGTTAAATTTGTGAAAAGATTCTGGGTTACGTGGCCGATGCTAGGACTTGACCCAGTTAAGTCTTTTGAGACCTATGCATTGCTTTTATTTTTGGAACTTTGGTTTAAATGTTATCCGTAAACTTGCCTGTTTTTTTTGTGTAGAAAAAAATGAGCAGGAATTACTGCAGCTTTTATTAATATAATTCATTTAAGTTATAATTTGAATCTGTATATGTGAATGCACAGTTAAATTGCTTTTTTTAGATTTCCACAATGTGATATTTCCTGTCATCTGAAGTCCCAGTTTATGAGTAAAATCCTGTGACAACTGTTGAAGAGGGCTCAGCTCTTGGCTAGTTTCCAGTTTTGAGTATTATTAAAGCTACTTGGGAGTGCAACAGTTTTTGCATTATTTTTTTAAAATTGCAGCAATCTTGGGAAGTGTTCGGAGTCTGGGCTTTATTTAACTGTTCTCTTCATTGACCAGATAAAAATGGTTCAGAAGTTTCCAAAATTCTGACAAAAGGAGTAATTTTTTAAATTGAGAATTTATTTGCATTTTACAGCCAGTCCTGGTAATTATAATAAGCCAGCCTTAATTCTCCCTGGATATATGACGTGGCTCTTCACTTCCTGTCTAAAATTTGTATTGTGTAACTCTTTGCAATTAAGGCATGGCTGGCGTTATGCCATTGTTCATGGGTGAAATGATTCCTATGTAAATACTTCATTTTGTATCGTTAATTGGCAAATGGTATAGAGTGCTTTGGGATCCATCTGGAGCAAAGTTACTGCATATGGGTATGGTGGTCATTATTACTGTGTTATCTTGTTCCTTTAAGATACACCACTGCTTTGTTATTTGCTGAGCTCTAGGAGAGTATTTGGTACTATACAGAAATACAGGAAGAAAATACTGCTGCTCTATGGAGCCTATGATAGACTTGGCTGAGTGAGATGAGATACTGAGCTTTGTGAAATACATGGGATGATTATTCACATTTCTTATTAACCGAGATCTAAAAATCTCTCTATAGCACTATGATTAAGGTGCTTTGTGGGAAAAATGCACTGCAAGCGAATGACAAATGAGGAGAGAAGTAACTTGGCGAATAACAAGGGAGAGCAAAGCTTAAAAGAGGAGGGCAGAAAGATGAGAATGGGAGGAGGATTCACATGGGGCATTTTAGAGATAGCTTGGAAGGAGGGAGGAGAGGCTGGGAAACGTGCTGCTTGACAGATATGATAGAGGGAGGGAAGGGAGTTGTAAAGGAAGATAAGCGAGTACAGAGCAAAGCAGAGCAGTGATTTTAGCATCATGATTTGTATTGGGAAATGCCCAGAGATTACTGGGTTGCATAACTTGGGGAAATGATGACTACTGATATCTGGGGATGGAGAAAAGATGGAGAGGTGAAGAGGAGCTGGTGAAGAATAAAACAGCATAAGGTATAGTTTCAAGAGTCTGCATAATATAGGAGATTGGATATCCTTTTTAAGAAAAGAGAACTGTTTGAGTTAAAGGAAATTCAGATGTTGATGTTGTGATATTGTAGGAACAGGTGATGTGAAATTTCACTGAAAGGGGAAGAAGAACTGAGATAAAAGGCTGGGTTTGGATGCGGCTAACTGAAAATGTGGCAACCATTTCAGGAGCTGCCAATTTGTTAATTAACTAATTTAATAGTTGGCTTTAAACTCAGTCAGACCTTTCCTTGAAGCTGGAAGATTCAGCCAGGCCTTTTCCTCAGAAGTAAAGTGGGAAAAATCGCCTACTTAAACTTTTTTTGTTTAAAATTCTTGATGGAATTTATTTTTTTCCTCTGTTGCTCAAAGATGTTGCTAAAATTGAGGCCCCAGATCAACAAGATGTTGAGGATCCCCCACCTTTGCAGGTACATGTGGTAAGAAGGCATCTTAAAAGAAAAGTACCAGAGCAGAGCTCGATAGAACTGAGAAACATTTCTGCTCTTTCTAAGGTGTCTGTTAGGGGCTTGGACAAGGCACCATTTCTGTGTCTCACTTCTTCATACTCAACGGATATAATAGTTTATTTCCAATTTTATTTCTCTTTTCATGTGTTCAGGTTATGAGCCCTGGGAGACTTTTGTCTTGGATTTGTCTTGCCTCATCAAGATTGGCACCTCCAGTCTTGATTTATATCTGAAGCAATTGGAATGATGCTCTTGAGATGTCTTTCCATCTTTATTGGCAAGACAGGGATCAAAGGGTGACTATATTCCAATGGGTTACCACACAGATATGCCTACATCGTATAGGCTCAGATCTTAATGTGTCTGAGCAATATAAAGCATAAATGGGAATACAGTCTTGGAGTGTTTGAGTTTCACAAGCCTTAGTTTAACTTATCTATGTTTTCTGCATATGGAGTCAGGTCTGAAAGCTCTGAATTATGAATGAGCTGAAGGGGATGCTATTCTCTTGAATAGGTACACTACACTGCTTGTCATATCTAAGTTAGCTATATACAAGTTGAATCAAAACAAAAATGATACTGATATAGTATGGTAACCCGAAGATTCAAAATTAAAAAGACAGGCTATTGAAATTGTTATCAGATGTTATGTCTGAAATACGCTTTTCTCTAGAGAGAAAAAGGGTTGGCTGTGTCAGTTGTATGGTTTCAGTTGTGAAACAACTTTTTAGCAGAAACTGCTGTATAAAGTCTTTTTCTGATGTGAGAGCCTACACATGAGGCTTTTTGTAAATATAGAAAACAACATTAATCTTAGCAGTAAACTGCATCTTGTGTAAGTCAGCTGTGTAGATTTATGTAGAAGCCTTAAACAAATGAGAAGAACAGTTTAAAGTATGCAGTTAAATTCACTTAATATTACTTTGATTAATGGTAGGTTTTTTTACCTATCAGATAATTTTGCACTAGTTCAGTACAACTGTGTCTGTCTAATAACAATCAATAGTAAATAATTTCTTGCTTAAATATCAATTGAAAATCAGTGATTTCCTCCTTCCAACTGCACTTGGTGTCAATCATTGCACGTAGCACAGCTCAACACAAGCAATTTGTCTATTAACCCCTTAACATACCTCTCTCTCTCTCTAAATATATTTAAGTCTGGTTTCACCAGGCTAGACTCTGAGGCGTTCCCTATGTTGAACTGTACATGACTAGTCTCAGTGCAATAGTCTCAGTCTAAACGAAGATGCCATTCTACTAGAGTGAGCATCCTCAGACCCGGCCCTTGACTTACTGTGTCAATGATTAGAACAAGCCTGAAAGTTTTTTTCACTCCTTAATAGATGAATTAAGCACATGAAACTGAAATCTACTCTAATGATTTCATTCTGTGCTAGTGGAATACTAAGCCTCTTACTGGAAATGTTGACTGTCCAAAATGTGGCAAAGAGATGCTGGTGAAAGGAAGGGTTGGACGTATTTTTCATGACAGATTTTTTCCTTGTAATGCTGTGTTATTTTGCTTCCAGTCCATTTTTTTTTTTGGTGAAAGATGAACCAAAATGGCTGACAAAATCATAGGCACAAGGCATACATGAGGTGGCATTCTGGGCTGGAAAACCATCTTGCAGTGTTGCACAGTACATCATCCCTCTTTCCATATGTCTTTGCTTACTAGTGAGGATGAGTAGGTGTTGAAGTAGGAGGCACTACCTGAATCATCTGAGGGAGAAATAAATTGCTTGGGTAGGCAATCGCCCATCATCCTACCTGCAGGTAGACAGGTATCTTGCTTTTGAAGTGCTGTGTGTTGAGATATGTATTTCTTTTGTCTGGCTTTGTTTTCAGTTTCAGAACTCTCTCTCCTAGGTGATTACACTCCTTCGAGGAGATCTCTTTGTTAGTCTCCAGCAAGACAGATGCTTTGGCTTGAGCTGGTAATAGTGCTGTTTTGGGGGCTGACAAGCTGGGTGAATTTGCAGTGTGGTTGTATACATCCTCTTCAGTCACCAGTGCTGTGTGTTTAACTTCTCAATATGTTCCATCTGTGGTAGCTAACGTGGGTATGGAATTTATGACTGCAAAGACTATAATATACCACAATACAGGAGTGCCTCTTGAGCTGAAATGATGTTTTTAATCAGTACATTAAATGTTGTAGTTGATTGACAGATGGCTTTTTCTGTTTTCTGGAATGAGTGTACTCTAACTTAATTGTAGCAAGTATATCACATCTTGTATAACACCTTTCGTGCTAACGGGTATTACAGAATTTTAAAATCCATGTGCAAGGAACACTTCATGCACCATGGAAATGCAACCACCTTGGGTAAAACGCAGAGAATTTAGGTAGAGGGAATGTAATTACCCATGCTGGAATTTGGCCAGCACACTGAGATTAAAGCCCCTAATCTTACAAAGAGTACCATGGGATCTCTAATGACCACAAATGGTCAGATCACAATTTTATGTCTCTGCCTATAATGCTTTACTACAACAAGGGTATGTTCAATTGTATAGTGCACTCATTACAATTATGCAGCTAATTTTATTCTCATTGTAATTTCCAATAATAAAGTTACAAAAGTGCCACTAAAATGTATGAACAAAATGGGATGACACAATATTATGCTAAATACATTTTTGGGGCATATTCTGCTCTTATTTATATTAGTCTCTTTCTTTGAAGCCAATGGAATTCCTCCAGATTTGCGCTGGAATAACTAACTGAAGTTGCTTTTCCAAGAGAGCATTTTTATGTACATATATTGTAGATATGTTTGAAAAGTTAAATATTTATATTCTGCCCAAATATAGAGAGCCTTTCTTCTTTTATTTTTAAAGCCATAAAATTGTTAACAGACCCATGAAAAAAAGAATATTACGGCTCTATGTCTGTTGGTTAACCTTCACCACAAAAATTGATCTGTGGGAATTTCTCACAGTGTAACATACTGTATCCAATTCCATAGTTATTACTGTAAACCTATTAGTGCCACCTGGGTTTGCATATCCGCAATGCTGTCCAAGTGAAGACAGATTAGCTCTATCACATGTTATGCCAGAGGGACAGCCTCACGAGGAGTCTGCCCTCAGGGAGAAAAAAAAGGGCTCAGACCTTTAATGAGAATACAGTGCTTTATAATAGCATTTGGTGGCCTAGAGATTTTCTGTCAAGTCATTTCAAATTAAATTGGCAGCCTTGCAATGTTCAGCCCATATGAGTTTTTGTGCAGCCTATATTGTTAATGTTAAACCAATTCTCACATAAGATCAACAGAACATACAGAGGCCACGATTGCATCGGTCCTTCTTTTTAAAGTCTGGGTCTTCACAAGTGACTGGAAAATGCTTTTTGTCGAGCAAAATTTAAATTTGGGCTGAATTATTCATGTGTAAAATCAGACAATTTATTTGTGAGATTATTTGTAAATAATTGGACTTTTCTATATAGTGTAATAATCAAATTAGTACTAGTTTAGGAGTGAACTGAATGACTTCGTTACCAATTAGAGTGACTCCACTCCCACTCCCTCAGGCTGACTCCCACTGAAAAGGTGCAGAATTTGCCCCTGAGAACTCCATTTATTTCTGATACTTCCAGGACTTTCCATTTTTAAAATGTAACACTTATGTGATATTTTAGTACTTCTAGTGTCTGAAAATTTGAAAAGCAGATGATGCTTGAAAATAAATTGCTATCATCACACGGGAAAGTTTTCCTTTAAGATTTTTGTGTGTTTTTCATTCAGGGCTCAGCCTGAAAAACACACATTGGTGTCCTCTTTCTGTGAGCATTGATGGATTATTTTGGGGCCCACGTGCTCAAAAATAGGTAAATACTGTACTCAATGCAATTCAAGAACCGGACAGCTGGATAGCTATAAGGATCCCCAGTTTGCATTTCCAATCATGCAAAGTCCTAAGAATACCTGCAGGATTTTGAAAGTTCGTAAGCTCTGTTACAAACAGGTAAAGGAAATAGTTTTGCAATTTCTAAATGAAGAGCATTAGCCATAACTAGTACAGATAATATTAGATAAAAAATTTGCTTTGTAGCTGAGCAATAGGTTTTTTTAGGGATGAAAGTCTAATGCACTGAGATGAGTGAAGAAAGGGGCTACTTTATGTGTTTTGGAACTACAGGTTGTCTTAGTTCATTCTTGTTCTGATATTAGACGAATAAGATTAGTCATGTAATAATAAAACCAATTCTTGCTTTTATTAGGGAGCCGGTATTTTCCATATTTTTCCTGGAAGGCTACTAAGATCTTCCATCCCGGATTCAGTATGTTCACATTTGTAAATCAAGCATGAGCGATTACTTTTTTTAGAGTTATCTAGGTAAAACTGAAGCATCGCAGTCATGAAACAAGTATGTATTTCCCTTTTTGTTTGATATAATCCTTGTTTTGGGATACAGTCCAATACTGTGATTTCATAATATCCCCTACCCTCTGTATTCTGTTTTGTAATTGAAGGAGAAGTGATGACAGAAAATCTTCCTAATGTGATCACATTCTTATATGTAACTGTATAAAGAAAAATTCAAATCTTACTTCTCCAAATTAGAGGAGTAGTTTCACTGCATTTGGTAGGAGATTTACGCTGCTAGAGCAAGCGTGACTTGATCCTGCATGGCGTAAACTTATTTTTTGCCTCTCTTCCAAGTATGTATCTTACTTCAGTGTACATAGTTTGGTCAGAATTTAGCTAATCTTTTTTTTTTTTTTTTTTTTTTTTTTTTTTTAATTTGCAACACTGAACCAAAGTAATCTGTGCTGCAATTCCATTGACCTCTCTGGAGTTACTAAATAATTGGATTTGAACTAATACACTTTTCACTGAGTGCTGTGTTGCTTTTCAGGGAGGTTAACACAATAACCATTTTAACCATTTTCTTTTTCTGCACTCAAACATCAACATCCTTTATTTTATTTTTTTTTTCTTTTTTGTTTAATTCCTGCTAAAGAAAAGAGAGAAGATAAAGTACTGCTGTAAATAGCGCTAAATAACTAAAGGGTATCTGCAATTGCCTGGAAACCTCACTTTGTTAGTTTATGTTGCAAGCAATAGTAAAATTCCTATTGACATTAGGATGGCAGGAATTTTGCTGCTGTTGCACCTGGTTATTTTCATGGCCAACTGTCCTGTAAAAGTGGGGTTCAGCTCGCATAAAGGCGATACCCTGAAGGGTCCTGCTTCTTTCCATTAACAGTAGAGGAATCTTAGGTGATTAACTCCAAAATAGCTACAATTAGAGTGGGGGGAAAGTGCCCAAGTTAAATGTTAAAGTACCTTGCCACTATCTCTAGTGGTGTCTTTGAAGTTCAAAAGTGAGGAGTCAAATTCTTCAGTGTGCCTTGAACAAGCTGAAGCCGATATGGGAAGGTGGATAAAGCTGCCGTCTGTCTGAGGCTACGTGAACTGGCTTAAGCTGATCTTTTTTTGGCCTGAACTCATCTATCACCATTTCATATGGTGAATCTTGGTAACAGAACAAGAGGAGGCATGAGCCTTTCTATGTCGAGTTCTTGATTCTCTCTCTTGATCTTGAAATGATGAAATATGCGTTAAGGTTTACTATGTGGGGGCAGCACTGGGGTTACATCAAATGTTTACGTGTGAAGAGTTTTTTCTTTGTGTGTAACAATTCAGAGCTTTAAGGAACAAATTCACACTGGCAGCATCAGTAAACTTGAATCTGTGTTTTCTGAGAAATAATTGACCTGGGGAGACATTATATTGAATAGGATTCTGAGAGACTAATTTGAAATTTATTTTTATATACAGACTCAAATATGTATTTAATAGACCATAGAGTTATAGTCAATTGACTTGATCAGTCATTATTAAGATTTGAGACACTAATTCTGTACTTTCCTAGAACTTGTGTGGCCCGACTTAAACTGTGTGAGACGCATGTGAGGTGTTATTTCCATTTTACACAAGTATCAGTGTTTGTATGTTATGAAGAGCCTGGAAATTTATGCGATGTGCCTTGTATCTGAGGCAATATAGGTTGCCTGTCCCCACTGAGGAGCAGCGCAGATCTACAGCAGCACATCATCAGAAGGGAACTGTGGGTGCTCCAGACCAGGTGCCCACACTGTGCACATTTCAGGAGGGTACTTCAGGCTGATGGTAGTCTAGTCCCAGGGACTGAATGTCAGTTATCTGACTGAGTAAATTAGGGCTCTCTGGGAACGCATCTCTCTATTTTAGCTCTGAGACCACCCTGCAATGCGAGCTCAAGTGCAGTGAATGGGGATGATTGGGAGGTTCGACTCAAAAGGGGCCTTGTGATCCCAGCTAAAGCAGTAATATAGATGCATTCACACAGGGAGATTTGTGCATGAGAGTTGCTCACTTCATTAAGTGACCGCTTTTACATCTTAATTTGCTTTTCTCGACACTTTGTATTTAATTATTCTGCCATCACTAACCTGTTCAGGAAGAGCCAATGCAGGTGTGTGGCTCCTGGGAGCACTGACCAAAGTTTTCTACCTCTCTGGCCTTGTTGTAGAAGTGTATCAGCATGAGCAGATTAGTGGTGATGATATGGAATGCAGCTGTGTGATCTGAATGTCCTTACTGAGTGGGCTTTGATTAGCCAGTCAGCACAGCAGTGTATTTTAAATAATTTTTTTCTCCTTGTGAGGTGTGTTGGTACGCCTCGGTTCACTGAACACATCCCAGAACACATCACCCTTGAATATCACAAATACACATACCCTGCATGGATTGCAATGAGGCTTGTGGTACTTATGCTGATGCGAACCAGGAAGAACCACAAGGTGGAAAATAAATCTGAAACTCTATCTCGCTGAGGAGTGGTACTGCAACTGAAAAAAAACTCCAGTATAGAAACGAGATCCAAACCCATTGCTGATTATTCCTTTGCAATTCTCCTTTAAAACTTCTGATGGTCTTTAAACTGTTGTACTAATGTTTCAAAAGAAATGTAATTTTATGAAGTGACTTGTCTGGGAATAGAATGAGATGGAACATCTGTCCTTCTGAACTGTTGGAATTGCTTGGCTGAAGCAAATGCAAGATGAAAAAAGTGGACATAAAAAGACAGTTTAAAAAAAAAAGGACTTGTTAATCTTTTCTCTAAAACACATACTAATCTTTTCAAGTTCAATTTACTCATACTATTCCCTGCTATTTTATACTACTATATCTTCCCACATAACAGATGAGTTAAAAAAAAGGAAAGAAGTAAAACTGGTTTCATTACTGAGATAACAGCATATGCTAGGACAATTGAAAACGTCTGATGCATTTTCTGATCATAAAATATAGTTTTATTTTTTAAAAAGATGTGAAGGAAAACATTTAATGTTCTAGACTCCTGCATCATATTGTCAGCATCTCAGCTAATTATTACAATGAACCATATTTTGTTCTAAGCTGGTGTTCTAGAAAGCATACTGGAATAAACAACCATTAAGATTTACATGCCAGAAAGCACTTTAAGACTAGTAAAAGGTAACATTGTCTTTTTTAAATGTTTTCAGCAGACAGTAATCTATTTTCATGGTGTTCTGTAAACCCTATTATCAGGGCTGCAGATTCCTACACATGACCAGTCTTCAGTAGTGAACAAAAATGGCATCTAAATCCCAAGTGACACTCTTAAGTACTTGGCAGCAGAAGGGCTCTTCTGAGGAAGATTAAGTTAATGGAAGCATTTGGGTAACATCTGCATGACTCTTTGTCCTGGTACGGCCAACTCACACTGCCACAACACGTGACGGAGGATTTCTTCGATTATCACTTAAGAACAAAACTGGCTGAAGTTCCTCTCCAAGCATTCATCAGGCTGTAATGTATGTGTGAGAGCGCATAGGCGGTGTAAACAGGCGCAGTTACAAAGGCCAGCCCGTACGGACTTCGAAGAGGACTTAATAAAAATCAGATTACTTGTTTAATGAAAAGTAAAAGAAATTGGGGGAGGATTTGTTGTCGTAGCTGCTGTTTATTTGTCTTATTTACAGCAAGATGTACTGTCTTTTTCAATCGAGTGCTGCCGCAGGCACACAGAGCCTCATTAATACAGGCGATTAATGCACTTGCCCTTCACCTTAGTTGACCTGGGTTTAAATCTGTTATTTTGTTACAAGTCAGAGGAGTTTATTGGCCTTTCTTTAGCCCCTAGCTGGTGCCTTTCCACCTCATAAAACCACTTCACAATTTGGCATAAGTGCTGTTTTCTGGTGTGAAAAGGCCTGGGGGATTGCAGCAGCAGGGAAGAGGCAGGTCCTGGCTGAGGGACATCTGTGACGGTGAGTGGGGAACCTCATCCGGGGACTGACGAGGTTGGACTGGCCATGCTTGGCTTTGCAGACTCCCATTTGACATGAAGGAGATCCTTGCCTGTCTGCATTGGTTTCCATGCCTAGGTTGAAGAGAACTTACCTGGTTTCATGTTCTGTAGGACATAATATTAAAAGAAGAAGGATGAAGGGAACATAAAGCAATTATGCTGGTATTGAACAGCACAATTTATATTTGTATTGGGATTTGCTGACTGTAAGGACCTGACGAGTGATCTTCGAAAAAATTTTTCTTCTCTACTGGTTATTCCCTCTTTCAAGCCTCTTTTCCTGTGAAGTCCAACACTGACATCATCAAGAGGTGATTTTCATCTACAGCTACAGGGGGAACCTACAGACCCATGCAAACTCTTTATTTCAAGATCTGGCTAACTGGAGAATCATCTTGACTAGCTATTCCAAGATTTGGAATAAAAGGTGCAAAAATTACTGCAAGTTTAAATAAGATCCATCCTGAGAAAAGGAAAGAAGCTCAGAAATTATTTTTTTTCCCCCACTGAAAAGGAGTGTTTTAGAGGAAATTTTCCAGAAGGGAGCCTTGGAAAGTGAATTTGAAATTTGTGTATGCGAACAGAACACTCAGAATTTTGGGCAGTTATACAGAAAAATAAAATTTGAAGAACATAAACCAGCCTGAAATTAAAAAAGAAAAAACACTTTCAGAATTTCACAGGAAAGAAACAAAAATCAAGGCAAAAATCTTGCTGTGGCCAAACTCTGCTATCATGTTACCATTCAGGTCTGAGCACTAGAGAAGTGTAATTCAGATCTATCTGCCAAAATTTACTGTCCTTTTCCTTAGCTTCAAATTCTAACATTGCCATAAAAGAAGTCAATTAGTTGTTAATAATTTCTAGAACCTTATTTCCAGAAAATATTTGCTTTCTCCACAGTATGTATTCCTAGAATTTCCCCAGATTTTGATTAGGTAAAGCAGTTTTTCACTGCAATTACTTTTTCTTTAATCTCTTTCAAAGGCAAGGCACTGGCCGGCAAAGATTGCTTTTGCCTGCAGATTTCATCTTTGAATGGTGTTTTGTGTTTTAGGATGTGGTAGACATCCACTGTTGAACAGCACACTGGTTTCAGATGTTCTTTCCTTTTTGTTGCTGGTTACCAATATTTTTTTTTTATAGTGCTGTTGCCTCAGCAGAGCCATTTGGAAAGAGACAGTGAGAATCTGCTTCAGGATGGTGTCAGCCAGCTTAAAGTAAACAGCTTTCGTTGGGTTAAATCAACCTGCTAGCCTTTGTAATAGGAACGAAGAGGAGCTTTGTGGTGTGGGCAGCTACCTCTTTCATAGGGATGGTAGCAACAAGCTGAAGGGGAGACCCTCTAAGAGCAGTTTTTTCAACGAGCAATTGACCACTGCTTGTAAAACTTTCAATTTTTAGCCCTAGAAGTTGCTCCCACTAATGACTCTGTTTAATGTGTCATCAAGTTGCTGTGCTTCTAGAGCCCTACCACCCAGAGATACATGGGTTTTCCAACTAAATGTGCAGTGAATTAAGAAGTTTACATTTCTTGAGAATGAGTAGATAAACCTTCTTGTGAATCAGTTTAGTAAAAAAGAAAAAAAAACAAACAAACAAAAAACCAACCAACCAACCTAGACTGTATTAATAGCAGGTTTTACTTTGTAAACTTTATGGAACTTCTGATCCCACTGACCTACCCATTTTAGCAACTGGACAGAAAGACAAGAAAACTGTTGTTAAACCAGAGCCTGTTCATCACATTCACAGCAGTCTTAGTAGGGAAGAAAAGCATCTACCTGAGCAAGTGAGGTGAGGAGGGAGGCATGAGAATTGGTGGGACTAGTCGTGAAGCCAGGCCCTCTCTCAGTCATGGGCCCAGTCTCATATTTTAAACTTCACTTCTATGGAGTGAAGTTTAAAATATCAACTGAGTTTCTAGGCCTTTAGTTTGGTGAAAGAAATGTAATAATTTATAAGCCCTGGACACCAGTGATCTGGTAATGCTGTGTGTTGGCATTGGTCCAAACACCTTGCGGATGAGCTTAAATGGTTGTTGCTCTATAAAAATGCTGATGCCCTGTCATGGACTACAGGATGTTAATTTCAAAAACAACACCAACTTTGTTAATCTGTCAAAAAGTACTCTAAAACTGGTGTATTTCTGTTTCTCACGGAATATGTTCAATGGGGCAGATCAATCAGATGGTACATGCAGTTGTTGAAAGCAATGGTAGTTTGCGACAGCTGAAGCTTTGGGTGCCTAGGGGTGCATGTGTGTGTTGTATGGGGCTTGGATATTTATTGTAGGGCTGGATTGCATGCAGGGGATCTGGTGGTGGTGTGCCAAGAGGAGAAAGAAAGAAAATTTTCTTTCCACAGAGTGCTGTCAAAATCCTGCTTTTGTACTTTGAATCACTGGGGCTTGAGCTATTAGGCTTGCAATTGTTTAAAGATGTCATAAATATTTCTGATATTCTGTTAAATGCAGTCTGCTTTGATTACCAAACCTTGCTTGAGTATTGCACTCAGGGGGGTAATGATAATACTGATTTACCTACGTATAGTGTGTAATATATCAGCGTTATCAGGCGTGACTTTATTTTAGTAGAAACTTTACAATACAAATCTAATCTGATAGTTTTATATGGTCTCTGGCTCTGGATGTTGGAAATAGATTGCAGCTTGTGTTGTAATGGTTTTGTTTAATACAGCACATGGCTTTTCAAAAGCGTTTGAGGGCTAACCTTTACTCTGTGTTTTGTTCTTACCCACGAATGGCCATTTTAATGATGACTTGCAAGAAACTGTTTGAAATGTTTCAGAAACCTGCTGCCCTAACTTTGATACTCTTGTTTGAAGGTCACCCTTTCAGAGGCAGTGAACTGTGTCCTACTGTCTGAAGGATCCTGAAAACTTGCTGCTGAACAGGATTCAGAGTATCTTAGGAACAGAAAATATCTTCTCTTACCTGCCGCCTGTTGAGAAGTGACCCTGCTGTAACTCCTTTCTGGCTGCTACTCCTAAAATACCATCAAGGGAGGGGAAACCTTTGCTGCAAGCCCTTCAGCAGAGTGGATCCGCAGGGGATGCAGTTGCATGGTGCAGTCTGGGGCCCAGTTTAACTTCAACTTTCCAGCAGTCCCAGAACTCTTCAAAAATGTGGGTGGAGATCCATTACACATGCTTACTATGGTTACTCGCCATGAAAAACAGTACGAACGGCCAACACAGACTCCAGGTGGTGGATCAGCATTAATCATAATAGACCCAGGGGCAGAGGATTGGCAAGATACCACAAGAAATGGTTGCACATCCATTGCCTTGAACCTCATGACCTCCCACAGGGAACAGGGGTATGAGGGTAAGTGACAGTGTCTCCATCTTCTCCTTCCAGATATCATAAACCATGATTTGCTGTATGCCCGTGTCCTTTTGTCTGCAGGAAAAAGATGCATAACATAACCCTCTGGTAGACTTAGCAATTTTGTTTTTTTGAAAGCTTTAATGAAAAAATAAAAATAAAGATAGCAGCCTGTCCTTCAAATTCAGTTGGGTTTGATCAGAACAGCTTTTAGGGGGATTGCATGTTTGTCAGCCTAAAAGACCATCTAGGTGATGAGACAGAAAGATGCATCTTTTCTCCTCTTTCCTCTCCTCCTCACTGATCTGTTGCATGTATTTCTGTTCACTCTCCTCCTCACTGATCTGTTGCATGCATTTCTGCTCATCTGAACCAGAAAGGGAAACGGTGTGGACATGGAAGAGAAGCAGGAGTGTTCAATGTGTTTGCAGTGTGCTCACAGCAGGCCTGTTGTGTGAGATACTAGTGGTGAACCAACTAGCAAGAGAAGAAGTCTGGGCTTGTGGTTGGCCTTGTGGCCGAGCTCTCTGGCTGCTGGAGCAGCTGCAGTGGCAGCCAGGGCCGAGTTGGCTGTGAGGAGATGGGGAAGTAGATGGGCTCTGGCCAGTGCCCGTCCCTCCCCCTTCCCTCAAAGCAGAGTTGTGCAGGGAGCTCTTTTGCTCAGAGGATGTTAGGACACAAGTGGTGCCTCCACTGAACCACAGAGAGGAACAGCTACCAGAGTTGCTGAAATAGGGACTGTTAGATGCTGTGAGAGCTAGCTGCACTTCTGGAGGATTTTGTGCACCCCATCCTCTTTCGTTGGAGCTCCGGCTCTCTCCTGTTTGCATCTTCCCACTCCCCACAGTCCTTTCACTTCATGTTTGCACCATGTCCTCTCTGCTTTGTAATAAACTCTCCTGGACTGTTTTTCCTTACGTCTTTCCCCATCAGTCCCTTCTTTCTTTTACTTCCACAACCCCCATTTTATCTAAACCCTGTTAAGAGAAAAAGAACGTGACTGGACCTCCTCTGAAGCTGTTGCTATCTCACAATTTACTGGTTGTGTTACTGCCTTTCCTCCAATGTTCTTTGTTTTGGCTGTGAGAGCTCCAGGCAGGGCCTGGCTGCAGCTCTGTGTGTCCAGAGCCTAGCGAGACTGAAGGCACTCCATTCTCAGTAGTCCTTAGGCACTGGTGTTCTAAGCAGAATTAATAGTAATTTCAGTGGATGCAGTTGCCAATGTGGCCACAGCTGTGGGAAAGTAAGTCTCCTGGTGTCTCTGATCACTATCTGTAAAATAATACTTTCCTTCTAGCCTTTAAATAAGAATATATGGTTAAAACTAAAATGGATTTTTAAATCTTTTTCACCATGAATAATCTTCTGTGTGATTAGCAGGACAAGTTAGGTATGCAGTTGTTTTTAATTGGTACATATTAGGCTTACCTGTCTGCTTCTCAGATGTTACATGATTCTGTGGTGTGATATACTGATTTGTAGCTCATGCATCCATGTGTGTATGCAAATAGACATTTCAGCAACACATTTCCCTTTCTGCTCTTCTTTTGGAAAGATTGCAAGAATTGGAGGATCCCATTGGAAAAATTGCAAGAACTGGGCAACTGGGAAAAGACTGTTGCAAGTTTTATATCCTCCCACCAATTTGCATATTTTGTACCTGCTTCGTAGGGAATGAAAAACAGTGGAGACACATGTACATATGCATATTCACACAACTGGCACATTTGTAGATTAGCAATAAGGCAATGGTCAGAACTAACTGCTCTTGCATGAGCCCACTTTACAGGGGTACAGAGAGCAGTGTATGCTGAAATCATACTTATGTATCTCAAGAAAATATAGTATGTCTTATTGACTATGGATCACAAATATAGTTTTTGAGATCCTTTGATTAAAGGCAGCACTGAGATATAAAGCGTTGCAACAGAACAATGCTAATTTGGACGGTTGACTGAGAGACCCTTTGTGGCTGTATTAATTTTGCAATTTTGTAAGTTAACGTACCCAGCACAGCAAAGTTCATGCATCACAAATTGCAATTATTCAGTGTATTTTGACAACCGTATATCTGTTTTAGTTGTTTACAATGCTTAATGCCTTCTGTGTAGATGTTCCATAGAATGTCTTTTATGAAAATCAATCAAATCTTATTCATACAGGCTGGAAGGGGTCAGGCATATGGAGATGTCAGGCAGAGACGAAGGTAGGGGTCCCTTTCTTCTCTCACCTGCATGCTGTCTGCTTGCCACTGCTAACTCAGCCTACTGTCTCTTCTCAGAAGTGCCTGAAAAGCCCCTGAAACCAGCACTGTGAGTTAATAAGGGACTAGTTAAGAAAGAGGCATTTTTGTATGTATTGCATGGTGTGCAGACAAGCGTGACTCGTACTATGCTGTTATTAATTGCTTGATAGTGGCCAAATAATAGATGAAAAGATATTTCCTCTATAAAGCAGGGTTTACAAATTTGGAAATAAAGCCAATGATAACATAAAAGCAAAGGTCTTTGGTATTCGTCAGGAGGTAAATTTGCTCAAATGAGACAGGTAAGGCTTCAGATGACACAACTTTCAAATATCAAATTGTCTGTCATACAGGTGTTAGTATCAAAACCACTTGCTGCTAAGTACAAAAAACACCTTACAGCCTAGCAACCCAGCGAACAAGAAAGTCTCCTAAATTCTGTGCTATGACTGTCTCATATAGTTCCCCTTTCTTGGCCTGATGGATCTGAAATTCTCAGTCTCAAGATTATCAGGAAACCATCTGGATTTCCTTTGAGCTCAGCACACAGGATTATATCCTTTTTTTCTGCCCAGCAGTGTATCATCTCCCCAATCCCACTCACCATAACTTCTGGCAGTCCTGCATTTTGTATCTCTTGCCATTCCAGGCAGCCCAGGCATATATGCTTTACACACATGCCAAAGCCAATAGTTTTTGCTGTTTCCAGGATGCTGGTGGTTGAGACTGTTTTCTTGCTGCTTAACACTTCACTGGCATTGGACACTGAGGGCTTTGCCATACAGTGTGCATCTCCTAGTACGGAGCAGGTAGCACGATCTGTTTAACATGTCATTGCTCACACTGGATGGGTGTCCCTTTTTTGGAAGGGAATTCCCACCCCCTTCTGCTTTGATCAAGGGTCTGTGCTGCTACGCTTCTCCTCCTTCCACCCACAGGGAAGTTGGCACTTCCCTCACCATTGGGCTCAGCTTGGTGTTTGCCTGAGGACCATCACTTTGTGTGGTCTCCCCTGTAAAGACCAGAAGACTTGAGAGAGATCTGTAAGACTAGGAACAATTCTAAACAAGGTATTTGAGTACGAGTGTGCATGTGATAGACCTCAGGCGTGTTCCGCAGCCTGAACCTTAGCCTCTTCTGGTGGCCAGAAGTAGACACACAAGCTTTATGTAGCTCTGCTTTTGCATCCTAGAGGAACCTGCTGGCACTCTCACCTTCTTTCTTGCTAGTACCACTGTTTATATTTTGGGGTGTATGAAGGGGAACAGCCGGTATCTTGTTTTACTGTAGTGTGAGGAAAATCTATTTAAGTGACTGAGGAAGGAACTGCTGGTTGCAGGTGTTCACGAGAGATGTGTTCCTCTTTGCCCCTGTGCTCCTGGAGGGGAATTCAGCAAAAAGGACCTGTGTGTGGACCATGGTCCCTGACTTCCCCAAAGCTATATAAACACAACAGAAACACCGGCAGACGCTGGTGAAAAACGAAAAGAGGTTTAGAAGATGTGATCTGTTCATGTATATTAACCTGTGAAACTTTTACCCTTTTTTTTCATCCATAGTTAGTGCTGGTTGTCCTATGTTCACGAGTAAGGATGCTTGCCATTCCTGACTTTATCCTGAAACTGTCAAGATGATGAGCAGAAAATAACAATAGGTGAATAATGAATGAATAACAGAGTACTCCAGCATTAATATTCTGCTGGCACCTTGCAGGCTGTAATTTCCCCACTTAAGCTCTGACCTGGTAAAACCCTTGAACACATTTAGAAGCGTCTGAATAATTTCACTAAAAATATTTTTGGTTGCTTTCGTAAAATTAAACGTGTCAGTAGTTCCCTGTGAAGATGAAGTGTTTACTCCCATGCTTATGGGCACTGCATCAGGCATCACTCTTTCACATACTCACAGAAATGCTTTATCCCTGGTGAAATATGTCACCTCCTTTCTTGAGCTGAATGCTTCGTTCCTCTCACTCGACGATCTAATACCACAGTGAATTAAATGTATTGATGAATCAGGACTAAAATCTATGGTGAATATGATTGCTTAAAAATAATTCTACCAGACGTAGGTTAGAGATGTCATTTTCTGTGGGCACATATGCTCTATGTATGGGTATATAAAACAGCATGTGGGAATGCAATGCTATTTAACTCATAAATGGAGAGAAAAATTTTATTGGTCACAGCAAATATTTGTTCAAGGAAAAGCAGAGGAGATGAGAACAATCCATATGAAAAGAAAGCATGTTAGTACCCAGAACACTGAAAATACTGTTCAAGGACAGTTTATCCTTGTGGAAAATATGACCCCCTGTAAAGCTGCTGAGTCTGTTTGCAGATCATTTCAAAATAGAGTCCTTGCATTTGCCATTTTAGTTTGTTTTGGCTGTTGGTGTCCAAACTACATTCCTAGTAAATTGCATGAAGTGCTTATTCCATTATTTCTATTGTTATGTTTCTCAATAGAATGTGGTTATCTTGAGCTAGTGTCATGCTTTAGTACATTAGCACTAAAATGCACTGATGCTCTTGCAAAGAGAGTGTAGGGCGGCTGACATTGAACTGGTACCTTGTCCTTTGTCCCTGGAGATTCCTAAGCCAGAGGCTGCTTTCAGCTTAAAGTGAAGAAAGAATATTTGCATTTCTTCATAATCTGGTCTACTCTTGTGAAACCATGACCTGTGCCAGTTCATATACATTCTGCTCAAACTCTGTCCAGGTGTCGGGATTCGCTTGACTGGTCCTAACTGGTTTTTGGATGAGAGGTGTTTTAATCTGCTCTGAATTTATATTTTGCATGGCTTCAGTTTTCACATAATGAGCCAGCTTTATCTGTCATGTGCACAGTTCTGCTTTCTTCACGTCCCAGTTCATAATTTTGTTACATGCCTTTTGTCCATAGAAAATAAAGGAATCAGGGAACTGAAATTGAATTAGAGTCAAAACGTGCTTGAGTTTCCTGTTTTTCTTGTATTAAAATACTTTTTCTATTGAGACCCAACATGCAGCAGTTTCCTAACCACAACCACAGGGACTGCAAGAACACCCTGAGTTTTGTCGCGCAGCACAGCGAAAGGGGCAGATTTGGGAGTGGGCTGGGGATGGGCTGTGCAGAGCAGCGCAGGAATGGTACTGTCCTACCGCACTGGCAGCTGCCCTGCTGCTGGTGGACAAATGAGTTATTTTTGTTCCTGGACGCTGGCAATGACTAGATTTGTGGTTCACCCCTTGTCTAAGTCGGATGTCCTCTCTCTTTCATCCTCCTTCCCTGCTTTTTTCCCCTGCCCATTCTTTTCTCTCGTCTTTTTTTCTATCCTCCTGCTTTCACTCTGCCCTCGTTTTTCTCCTTTAGTCAAACAGACCTACGTAAATATAAAGCCTGACCTCTCCTAAAGAATGGGGAGGATGTCCTTTTTCTTTTTAAATTATGCACCTGCTTAGATGTTTTCACCACGTAATTGCTGTAGTCACTATTGGGAACACAGATAGCTCCTTTAATACAACCACTAAAAGCCTTTTGATTTAAAACGATGTCTTCAGTTTTATGGCCTTTCTCTGCTTCTGGTAGTATCATTCTGCAAAGACTAAATGGAGAGACAAAAGAAAGCAGTGCAAGACCTGCCTCCAGCAGTATTTCCACAGCCCTATTACTAGGAGGGCTGCTCACATTAAGGTCACTGCTAGGAGAGCTCATCACTGAGTGCAAAATACATTCAAAAGTTACTTTATTATAAGATTAACAACTCTATCATGAGAACCAGCAACATTCCCAGGCTTGTGGGAATCAGTTCTGATGCATTCCAACCCGGGATGTCCTTCTGACACTTTTTTTCTTTTCTGTGGAAGCACTCATAAATTTGACCACAGTACTCGGAGATGAGATATAGGCACACTTGAATGTCCTTACGAATCCAGCCACTCTCCCTGCTTTGTCCCAAGAAGGAGGTACTCTCTCTCGGAGTCTTAGCAAACTAAGGGATATTTTAGATATCTTGTTGTTTGTTTTGGATTAAGTGGCACTATTTAGGGAGTAATGTTCTCCTCAGTGTGAATAGGAGGAGTGGAATTCGCAGTTCCCATCTCAAGAAAAAAGATATTTTCACAAAAGATAAAGAAGCATTTTTATGCATATGTAGGAGAGGGAGGCCTGCTACACTATCTGAATTTTGGATAGCTCCCAGTTTAAAGGAGCTGTGATTTGGGCATTGATTAAAACCCCCTAGTCTTAGTGGTAAACAGAGGGGAAAAGAACCCTGCAAACATGATTATCTTAAATTGCAATGATTTTATTTGTATTGACAAAATATTTAATAGAGAATAATTTCATAGAGATTAATTGGATCTTTAATTTAGGCACTAATTTGATGATCTATCCAACAATGAAATAAAGGCTGTTGATTATTTATCCATTATCTCATATAGAAGACAAGCACAGTGTTATTGAAGTGATTTGCATACTTTCTGAAGTCAAATATTAATACGCAGATGCCTTTCCTGAGCTTCAGCCTATCATTAAAGCTCTGTGATCTTCTTTTTCCACTAACATTTTGGTCTAAGATTTCCTGCATAGTAAGATAAAACTTTATTACACAATTAGGCAAAACATCATTGCTGTGTTGAATAATCATTTTCTGAAGACAATGAATGCAACCTCTAATATTTCATCTATGGCCAGGTTTATTCCCTTGAATAAACTCTAATAATATTACTGTCTCCCAGCTTTTTTAGGAATGTAGTTTTGAGTCTGTTTGCTTGTTTGCAATTGTGTCTAAAATGTAAAGTGTTTTAGTTACAAACCTAACAAACTGAGGAGGAGTGAAATCTTCTAATGGCACTTGGAAGTGGGCCCTGCACTGGGCATTTTTATGCTGTCTCTCCCCTTATTATTGTTGCATCACATCATCTTTATTAACTTTTGATACAGGCTATTGCTTTCCTCCTTAAAAACCTCAGGATCACAGTTCAGTTCGAAGGCTGTGCGTGTCGATTGGACCTGTTGTTATCGGGGCCTTTTCTACCAGCGCTGTTTTTCCCCTGCTGTCAAATCTCCCCCCACCTATTCATTCCTCCTGCTTAAGGCCTATTTGACACTGTTGTAATGACCCCCCTTGGGAGATGTACAATTGGATTTGTAAGTTCCCGCATGGCTCTTGCTTTTTAATGTTTGCTCCTGAGTCAGCATTGTATGCATGGCTGACTGGAATAGACTGAAAATTAGAATAATTTCTGTTCTCTTCCCTGAGTTGTACTGCTGTTTGGTTGCAGAGGAGAAAAGCACCATAAAATACTTTAGGAATCTCATACTCTCACATAAAATTACATTGTCATATTCTGGATGCCTAATTTTTCTGTATATCTTGGTAGTACCTAACCGTTTTTGTTTGGTGAAACTCAGGTTTTATCTGAGTTTTATAGTTAAATACATTGAATGATGGATTTTTTATCATATAGCAGCACTCCTGATGGACAGTACAGGCTCTGCTCCAAGTTGCACTTGGTCATAAAATATGTAGCAGCGTGAGGCTAAACTTGTATGTTGGTATAACAATGATCTCATAGCTGGACGCTGGGGTAAAATTAGCTGTGGTCAAATTTACATTTTCGAGCAGGGATGAATGCTTGTCTCCTATGTCCTAAGAAAGGGAAGGTTATTTTGGGGAATCTCTGGATTCCACAAATGCTTCTGAAGTTCAGAATCAACTGATTGCTTTCCTATAAACAAGTGTGGGGGTTAATGTTTCTTCTGCTTCAGCCAGCCACCATGAGTTCAGCCCTACCATTTGAACTACACACAGGCTTGCATCCTTACATCATGTGTTGATGATTCTCATTCTGCTGTATGCTTTGGCAGGGAGTGATGCAATCTATCAGAAACTCTAAGCAATTATTTTCTTTTGGGCTGCATACCCTTGGTCATCCAGGTAGCAATTACCCAATCTGAATATTTGGCAAGCAGTTTGTATTCCCCATGGAGAAAGCATATGCAAGGCTGGCTCTGGCCTGATATACTTACTTAGTTACCTGACTTTACCAAGCAGTACTGAACACCTAAGGGGAACTAGCATGTTCCCAGGTACCTCTGTCCTGAACAACATCAGTAAAAACTAATCATCCCTTCTGGATTTGGTGTTGCCTTTCATCTTGGGCTGGCCACATCCCAGGTGGGTGCAGCTTCTGGCAACTTGCCCTACAACGTAGGTGTTAGTCTCGGAACACAAGTAGAGGGCTGCCAGATGTCCAGTGTCACCTGCCCTAAGGAAATTTTCCTTCCAAATCTCCAAGTGGATTGTTTCACCAGGTGACTGCGCTTGTTGTTGCGGTCCACTGATGTGACCGTGAGACAGAATGCACTGTTTGCTTCCGTGTTCAAGGGAAGTGGAATTTAACTTGCTCAGTTGTATTTTGCAGCTGCATAGAAGGAAAAAAATAGAAGTAAGAGTACAGTACAGGATGGGCCAGCATGTGTCTTATTTCCTGCATTCTAGCAGCACTCTTAGAGAGGAGTGACATGGCACCCTGGGTGACTATGGGCCAACTCCTCAAGAGTTTGAGAGCTGCACTCGGGATGGGAATGAGAGCTAGAGTATTAAGACTATTTTAATACCTAGGTGACAAAAAGCCTTGAATACAGAAGGCTGTTCAGCTCATAACAATCCACATTTGTTTCATGGTGTTCCCTTTTCCTGCTTTTCAGAGGTGGCTGTAGGTGGCCTTAGAATTTTCTAAATGTTTTCCAGCTTTTTTGGACAAGCTTATCCTGCGCTTCCTTGTGGGCTGGCAAACTTAAGTGAGATAGAAACATTACCTGAGGGCTAACTTCCTGCATCATTACCTTCTTATTCAGGGCTCCAAACTTTTTTTGCAAACATATATGTGATGTCACTACTATGAAAGGGGCCAGGATGCTTGAGTATGCCCCTTTCTCAGCCAACTGCATCTGTCCGATGTGTCCAGGAGCAGAACTGGTTGCTCTTGACTCACTGAAAGAGATAGCTTATGTTTTTTTAGAGCTGATTTGTCAAGGTTTGCCCTTGACAAGACTTGAACTCATTCTCCCTGATCTTAGTGGGGTGATTTCACTGCTCATCTCTAGCCAATAAACCTGGTAGTCGGAGGCACAGCAAAGAAACACAAGGAAGTTCTTATAATCTTCATGCAACTTCATGGGTGAGGTCAAGTTCTCATCCTATGATTCACCAGCAGATTTTGTCGGGATGAAGGGGTGAACATCAGTTCCCTCATGCTTCTTTGTCAGTTCCCACATATCAGCATTCCTCACCATTATGGCATAAGGAAAATGAATGTGACTCACACTTCGCAGGTTTCAGGTAGAGCAGAAATCAGAACATGAGAGAAGTTGAAAGTTATGACAGTGTTATAAGTGATGGGTTGCTTTTCTCCTTAGGTAATCTGCTTAACTCCCTCTGATTTTTCCAGAAAGAGCCAAGGGAAAAAAAAAAATAAAAAGGAGAGCAATGAGGAAAGGAAAAGGTGCTCCCATTTGTTGTGGTGTTACTCCACAGAGCTCAGCTTCCAGGTTAGTAAGATCTGCAGGGAGATTGTGGTTAGTGCTGGTGGTTGACTGGGCGCCACTGCGTTCCTTGCAGTGGGACTCAGGCCAACGGCATTACACCATCAACTCTGAGGGATCACCAGCAGCACAGATTGCCAACAGGAGAGGAAAACACAACAGAGGTTTTGCTAACTAGGAAGGATGAGCTTTAGTGACAGCCCAGCTGTTCTGTCCACTACCATGACCATTCCTCGAAAAGGAAAGTGTCAGCATGCCTGGCTCAATCTTTTCAGCCTGTAACAGAGTGATTGCTGACAAATGTAATAGAACGTAAATATTTGTTGGGGTTTATGGTTTTGTGTTGTGTGTGGGGTTTTTATTTGTTGTTTTTTGTTTTTTCTTTTTTTAAACTATGAATTCCCTCAGTTCCTTTCTTCCTTCTCTTTAGCAACAGGCTGTGGGTCATTAGTATCAATAACGCAGATCTCTCTCATGCCACACCTAAACTAAATTGTCAATAGGAGGTGTTGTAGAAGATTCACACATCATTCCAGCAACTGTAATATCTGTTGGGAAATGCAAAAACACCAGGTGCATAGCTGCTGGTTAGAGTTTCCATTTACTTTACCTGGGGCTTTTCTGTTACATGCAGCAACGTACGTCACATGCAGAAAAAAAGTAGGTGGAAGGTTCTTTCCAAACCACATTGACCAAAAGAATGTACGTGCCAGGTAAGCCGTATGCTGACGTGCTCCTGAGTTCTGCAGTGGAAAGGGTTACCTTGTCAAGGAACTCTTCCTGGTGCAGGTGTGCATCCTAACAGATTCATTCAGAGACTGAGAGACGAGAATGAGCCCTCCCTCATCTGACAAGTACAAACAGCATTTTATCCATTTGTCTCCTAGGACATTTGCTAGCTGTCTCGTTAATCTTTTACTCAAAGTCAGACATATGTATTGATGGAAAAACAAACCATAGACCACAGACCCCCTGCCTTGCATTCCTCACCTCCTCAGGATAACACTCACCATAGAAATGTGCAGACAGCACCGATATTTCAAAGGGTTTGTAGCTGCATTTCCTCCTTGTACTTCTAAAGCACCTCTTCCACTGCTGTACTCATAAGCTCTTCTTCCTACTTATTATATGTACTGTTGAACAACCACCTAGCCCCTCCAGTCTGTCACATACATCCCTTTCCTCATTTGCATTTTACATATATACGATGCCTCCTGTGTCTTGGAAGTTAAGGTGGCTGAGAAACGGCAACTGGAATTTCTACCTTTTAATACAAAGTCACAGGGTGCTCCGTGCCCCTCTCACTGATTTTCTGGAGGCTTTATGAGCACTGTTAATTTTACTTGATTCTAACAGACCAATAACAAGGGCAACAAAAATTCAGGGCCCAATCCTCAACTGGGTGGATTGCTTTTAACTTTATTAACATTAAGAGGGAATAAGAAATTTGTGAGCCAGAGCCAGTAGCAAAGTATAGAAAGGGAAGTAATTTCAGGAACAGAAATATCTGTAAAGGTTAATCTCCAGTTATCTTGCCTCTGACTTCATCATCATCTGGTCGCAACAGACGTTGCGAGCTAAACAGAGCCAGGTTAGCTCAGCACTTAAATAAAAGAGCCTGGAGGTGTTGTCTTGGTGGTGTTAAATAGTGATCTTCTATCTTACCCGAGCAAGCAGATTCTTTTGCATCTTGCATCACTGCATTATCTGAGCCTTTCTTGCACGTCTGCCTTCAAGCCTGATGGGCTGATTGGTTGGGATTATTGCCTGAGGCTTTCCAACGCTAATTTTATTTTTAATAGTATTTATTTTCTCCAACAAAGCTCTGCATGCTTACATGCTGCATCTCATTTTAAGTGAGGTCAGGATTTCTTTAAATAGTAATTATTTGAAAGGGAAGAATGCCCTCCAAGTCCTGTAAGAATATTGTTTATAAATATTTGTGCTTTGCATCTCTGTAAATTAAAATTACCAAAGCAGAACAAGGATTTCTTTTCAGTTCTCTTTAATCTCAAACTTATTCTTTGTACTCTATGACATAGGATTGACCCATGTGGGACTGGATCCAGCCTGAATTCATATCTCACTCGAATCCACATTTGCACATTGTTCAGGGTGTTTGGTCAGGAAGATTTAGCCTGTCTGTTTCAAATAATTCATACATCTAGTGCTCAGTCTCAGCAAAATCCTCAGGGACTCTAATAGGCTTTGTAAGCACTTCTTCAGGTGAGAATGTATTCTTCAATATGAATTTAGGTTTGATAGAGTGATAGAACCCTCTCCCTGTCCCCTCTCCCCTGTCCCCTGTCCCCTCTCCCCTCTCCCTTCTGCCCTCTCTCCTCTCCCCTCTCTCCCCTCCTTCCTAAATTTCCAGGTTCCCTTTGCAGAAAATTCCTCAAAAACCTTTGTGCAGAACCTAGTACAAGGAGGTTGGGATCATACCTTGTTCTGTACGGCAAATCACCACTTACGATTTAAAATGGGAAATAAGTTGGTCAGACCACTGATTCCTCACCAAAGAGGTAGTTAAAAATTTGTAGTAGCTAGTTCAGTTGATTCCCCAGGAAAGAGAAACCCTCTGTTCTGGAAGCCAGTGTTGGTATTAATGTTTGTGACCTTTGCTGCATTACTTTGCCAGACTCTTCTAGCAGGGTTCTGTAACTCAGTTGTCAGTCCTTAGTCTTGCTATGGAGGTTGGTCAGAAAGACACAGCCTGCTGTGGTGGTAGAAAAAATAGAGAACTGGTAGGAAATAGACTTTCTGAAGTGTGTTTTGAAGACAAACAGTTATGAAGCTGTTATTATGATGGATTTTAGTCCATAATAATCTGGGCCAGATTTGAGTTTGTAAACTCTTCCTGAAAAGTGCATCAGTTCATTTCTAACCCTGAGTTAAATGAAGACAGTGAAGTTCAACATGTAGGATAAAGTGAAAATTACATTTAATATTGTTTTTTATACAGACTAATTTGTTGTCTGGAGAGCAGTAAAGCTAAAGAGGAGGCTGAAAAGCTATTGAAGGTGCTGTGGCAACTCACTGTAAACTTCTAAATCCCTGGCAGAGAGGCTACATCCAATTGTTGTTACTTCTCTAATTGCTGGTAAATTTTTTGGGGAACAGCATCGTCATTTTGTTCTGAATTGTGTCCATGTTCGATCCATGGCTGCATCTCCTAGGCTGAAAGATATTATAGTAATACAGATGGATCCTCCCCACCTCTGCAAGTGACCTGCGAAGGCCAGATCTGGCTGCTGCTCCTTGGGTGAGCCATGGGAGCAACCCCCATGCCTTGTTTTCCATTACCCTCCTTATGGATGTACTGGAATTAGAATGAGAAGAAACGCCAGTGTGTCTGCCAGCCTGTCTTGCCTGGCTGGGCTTCATTGTTCTTCTCTTAATTTCATGCTGTAATTCATTCAGGGAGTAGTAATGTGAAACTTAGCATCCTAGATGATTTCTCACCCTCTAACTAGGCCTCCACGCCCTCTCCAGGGTCAGCATCCTTCAGATATCTGCAGCCTACCGCGATCTACTGCCTCCCCCTTCCCTTCCCCCAGCAACTTGCTGTCCTTTAGCCAGGTTACACATATTTTTTCAATCCTGGTTGTTCATGGTCTCTGAGCACAGGGCTTAGCAGAGAGCTCCGCTGCCAGCACTGCGAGACACCCCAAAGGGAGTTTGGCCGTGGCTCTGCCTGTTTTCACACCTCCCTGCAGATGGAGGCCATGGACCCCGCTCCCCAACCCGGCGCCCCTGCAGGCACACTGCCCGCCTTTGGCCTCCGCTGTCAGAATGACTTTGGCAACTGCCACTGCTGGATTGCATCACCGTGCACGTCTCCCAGGTGGCTGCAGATTTAAAACTCGCCTATCAGCCCGTCTATCTGGTATTAGGTTTGTATCTCGCC
Organism: Nycticryphes semicollaris; assembly: GCA_013400055.1. NCBI lineage: Eukaryota > Metazoa > Chordata > Aves > Charadriiformes > Rostratulidae > Nycticryphes > Nycticryphes semicollaris. The sequence continues at coordinate 453,799 of VXBJ01002360.1, forward strand.
TGGCTATCTGGGGTATCGACTCCGGGGCTGCCTTTGGAGCTTTAATTGCAGTTTGGGCACGGCAGCGCTGGGATGTGGGTACTACATCAGTGAACATAAATCCTGGAGTTGTTCTGGCTTGGACAAGCATTTTTATGGCGTCGCGGGAAATGGTTCGGTGTGCTGGAGAGCGTGGGGATAGGTGATGGGGAAGACGGGCGAGCTCGGCAACTGCCTGCACGCCTCAGGGGCTGTTCAAGGGCTAACTGGCACCATCGAGGAGACGGCCAGCTTCCCTTCCCGTGATTTATAATATATGGGGTTTACGGTGGGGTGTGGCCAAATAGGGTCGGTGGGAAGCAGGCACATACGGTGAGGTGGGATTAGCGAGGAGCAGACAGACGGCAGCGCTGGACTGGGCAGGGGAGCCCGCACGTGGGACGGCTGAGCCGCAGAGGCAGCTGGCACTGGAGCGCTGATAAGGAGGAGAAACAGATGGCCACGCAAGCCCTTACACACGCCTTCCTGGTAGGCCTGCTGGAGGCTGGTCCACATCCCTTATTCCCCAAACAAAAATAAATCTTTTCCCTTCCCTTGTCTGAAGAATTCATGTGGCTCATTAAAGTTTACTGCCATAAACATGCTCTTGCAGTCTTTGCCTGGGTACATCGCTGCCGCTTGTGAATAACACAGGATCGGTCCCATTTGTGCCCCTACCGTGCTGTTGTGACATCGTCACAGAGCCCTTGCCTTACTGCTGCAAGTCTGCTGTGTGAAAAGGGGGAAAACATTGAAAAGAAGGAGAAATACTTATTATGTAAGACCCCCTGAAAACAATTCCAGAATTGGCCTTGATACCAAGGCGGGTGTGTAGCAACCCCTACGTGCGCAGAAGCAAACATGACAGACTGCCGAGTGAAATCTTTTTAAGAGGTGCTATGTATCGCCGAGGTAGGAGTGGTGTGGTGTGATGTGGCAGTTGCTGTGGAAACCTTTTGGCTCTAGGACCAAGAGCCCAACGCAGCGCAGAAGGTAAGGGGAGCCTCGGTAGCACCTAGATGTAGGAGGCAAAGCTCCAGCATTCGGCATCCTCGCTCTACTAGAGTTCATTGCTTGCAGGCTCGCGTTATGCAGCTCTGTCTATTCTCCGTTACTACCCAGCCACCACGGGGATGAGGTTTGGAAAAAGCACAGAATGTTTCTAGTAGTGCAGATGTTTTCAATGAATTCCCCCTTCAGAACTGAAAGCGAAGGAGGCCTGGAAGGGGAAGAGTGTTTGTAGCAAAAAATATTCGGTTCATCCATATGTAGAGCCAACGTGAGCCTGGGGGACACTGAGTGCCCCCTGTGAAGTGACAAGTGCCCTCAGTCTTCAGTGGAGTTCTGCTGAAGGCAGTGGGTATGTCTGTGTGGCAGTTGCAGCAATGACTGCTTTTTGGCTTGGTAAATTAGCCTTTGTGGCTGCGCTCCGGCTCCTACGTATGCACACTTCAGTATCTCTTTAGAGGCTTGTCTGATGAAAAGGGAAAACATTCAGCATCTTGACAGATCAGGGCCTGGATTTTGAAATATTTTTGTAGGTTCAAATGAGAATGCATATGCATGGACTTGTTTTCAGGCAAGCTGAGCACTTGTGGCTTGCAGAATAGGGTGCAAGTTTTTAGATATTCTGAGTCTCCAGAAATCAGACTTAGAACTTCCCTCCAGCCCCGATACTATCCTTATCGCCCTTGCTTCCATCTCCTCAGCTGTTATATTGTATTTTAGCTATGAAACTGTACTATTTAAACTATTTAAAAAATTTAGGAGAGTGTTTGTTAGGAAACATGCTAAAATATGCTCTGTCTATCCAATTCAGGGGTTTATACTGCTACTCAGCAGTGTGAACCCCTCAGTGACTTCCATGTAAAATCAATCAACAACAGTGAAATCAAGTGGAAAAGCTGTGAACGTCACTCAAAATAAGGCCCCCTTTCCTCCACCATGGATCTAACACAGCCAGTGACCTAGAATCTGGCCCGTTTCACTCACTGCAGAGCCTTTGGTGCACATTTACTCTCTAACATCTACCAAAAGAAGCCCCACAACCCAGTCCCCACAACTTTCACATTTTAGGAAACTGGAAAATTTGTGTGAAGACCCTTGCCACTGAAGTATCTCAAATGCTAACTTAATCCTGCATACCATCAATTGTAATCTTATGTGAATGGGCTTTCTAGTCGTACAGTATTTCTGCAAATATTGAAAAAGGTGCTCATGTGTACACAAAAAATTGGTATGGTTTTAGGTCTGTCTATCTGTACTTTTGATGTCCTCCCTCCATATCCCCACATCTGATTCCAAGAATGTCATACCTGGAAAGAATCATTTCAAATTAATTCAATTTGTTTCAAAGCAGCCTAAGTTTCATCCCTCACAAGGACCACTCAATCATATTACAGCTCCTGTGAAACTCCTAATGGGACACAAACCAAGTAAAAGTAGATTCAGGTGATCTCACATATTAAACATACTAATTAAATCTGACAGCAAAATGACTTTGTGAATTCCCTTTAATCCTGTTTTTAAATTAGGCCGTATGTATTTTGGCTCCAGATTTCACGTGATCTGTTTTCTGTGAACTTCCTTTTAACCATGTCCTGTGGCCAATTCGCATCCAATTGTTTGAAAATCAGTCATAGGTAATAACTCTGGGTGATTAAATATGAAGTGTCTAATTCTGCTTTCAAATCCACCTGTTCCTTTGAAAAGCTTTGTGAATATCTCATTTGGGAGGTTCAAAGCTGTACCGATCTGTCTCTCCTAAAACCCCAAATGTTATGGATCTCTGTGTTTTATGAGAAATTTTCCGAGAGGAAAACTAGCTTCAGGAAAGTGGGGATGCTTGCTTTATATCAGTAGTACTTTTCACACTGCTGCTTTATAACCTTACCTAGGGGGGAATATTAGCTTACTTATAGAGTTTTGCAATGAGATACAGACTAACAAGGCTGACAAGGGCCATACTGACTAACGAGGGCTTCTTCTTGAAGTCTGCTTCTGCACAGCCTTCGTATTTAACCCATGCTGTAGAAAGTTGGGCTTGCAGTTCAAGGAGGTCTGTGTTGTCAGCAGAATGTTAGCGCTCAGTATCTACCTGAATAAATGATCATCTGTGATGGATGCACTTCCCTGTTGTGCACACAAAGCCAAAGCTCCAGGTGGCATCCAGGATATATGACGGTGCCCCAATAGTTTCCTTTTTTAGGGAATGGGAGCAAATTCTACATTACTTTTGGGACCTAGGATACTGGTGACACTTTGATCTCTCATACTTCCAGGGCATGCTATGGTTTTTGGCTGTTTTAGTATGGTATTGTAGCAATTTTAGTTTTCAGATTGTCAGGAATGTTTTGTGGTCTGTGCTTTAGTGTGAGTGTGTATGCTGGTGTGTGTGTGTTAAGGAGAAAATATTCAGAGACCATGCTGGGTAGAACATCTATTAATGTGATCTTGGAGGGACTACACTTAGTGAGCGAGGTGGCTGTGCTCCTCTTCACTGTATACTGCACTCTCCTTGATTGCAGCAGTGACACGATATATGCAATAAATAATAGATTCTCTAGCAGCACTGCTTTCATATAATAGATATGGCAGCAACATTCTTTCCTGGAGCAGCTTTCCAGAGCATCTGAGTCAACCCTTTAGCTGGTGTAACCTGTTACAGCTCTGTCATAATTGCACATGTCTCCATCAGTTCATTGCAGCAGCAGATTCGGCCACCCTTGTTCCATCAGGAATTAGAGGATAGGAAGACCTGGATAGGAGACCTGGACATACACACAGACACGCAGCACATACCTGTATGCACTCATCAGGGCTCCCGTTTTGCTGGGATGACAATCTGGTCTGTTAGAGTGAGTTTGTGTTGGCACAGTTCTCTTGATCTCCGTGCATCTAGTGATTCCTACACTGGAGAGTAACAGGCAAGAGCAAGGAAAAGCTGCCGGGGGTACATGTGTTTGTGGGTACGCACATGTGCACATAGCACAGAGAAAACAAGCGGTACCACTGAATAAACCTCCTATCTGCAGAGGTGTGAGGTAGTCGCATTACTCGGGAGTGTGCCGAAATGATTGATGCTAAAAATGTTGCACCGCTGCACTCCACACAGTGCACATTAAAGAAAAAGCAAGGCAAGGCATATTAAATTTTATTGAGAGTGGGTTTTGCAACTCTTTAAGAGGCCATGTGCCATGCTTCCTTTTTTAGGATCCAACTACCAAAATTAAAACCAGTAAATCTTTCTAAAAATAACCTGAGAATAACTTTCCCCCGTGTAAAAATGAAGCATGCTAATGTCCTCATGTGCCTTGGTTTTCCAAAAAAATAGTGCCTTGTTGGAAAGTGCAGTCTGTTCCCTTTGCACAATACCAAACTCTGTGTGTCACCTCTTCACCTTGCTGCTGATGGTGCAAGACTGGATGTGACCGATTCTGGGGTTCAAGCCAGCGACATTCGTAGGGATGGGAGGATGTTCCCCACTAGTGGAGACAGAAGACCCCGACTGTGACAGGCCGCCTGAAGAAGTGGACAGGATTTGGATCACTAGATCTGGGGAAGATGGAGTTGTGGGAAGGTGAAGGATTTAAAAGTCAATCAGATACAAATTTATTGCATGGATTTTGATGAGGACTGTGTGCTTTGTGGGCATGGCTGCACGCATACTCAATGTTTGCATTCAGTGAGCACAGACAAGTGAAAGGTGTTTGCATAACACGAATGAGAAGTAGGTAAGGTCATTCTTTCTCATAGTTACGCTCTTTCTGTTTATACACACACACACATATATATATATAAAATTTACATTTATTGCAAAAGATTATGTACTCATACTGTGGCATATGTTAGGCTTGCTATTTCACTATTTTATGTTGAATTCCCGGGTGGAGATGAGAGAGGTCCTGGGCACAAGTAAGGTCCTGGAGAGGTGATCATTTCCAGTTAAAGGAGCATATAATTTGCATAGGCAACAAGGAAAGAGGTTATTGTAGAGATTTTGGAGAATTTCCTCTCTGTGAACGTGGAGTCAGAAACAGAAGTGCTATTCAGATCTGTTCAGACTTTACCTTTGTGCATTCCTCTGCATCTACAAAGCACCCTGCCCAATTTGTGTAACTTCAACTTGAACAGAAGAGTCGTGACCAAGTGTTGTCTGTTCAGTGGGGTCTAGTAGGTGGAGAAAGAGGAGGGAAACTCCTTTGCTGCATCTGGCAAGGACCAAAATATGAAAACATGGGTGGAAAGGGCAGCCCTGTGTGAACTCAGATAGCTTTCCCATCTCTTAAAATATCTGAGTCTGGATTTTGGAGACTGTCTTCTGATAAAGTTGGGGGATATGTACTGCAAGTGCAGGTGGGAAGCTTAATGCTTTCTGGAAAAGGTAATGAGGGAAGGCTGCAGTGAGCACCAGAACAGCCTTTCTTTCCCTCAGCCCACTCTGCCCAAATGAGCACTTTCTCTAAAACCATTGGCATTGATAAATAATCTTCATCTAAACCATCTCTTGTTACAGCCTTTATTGTATTGCCAGAAAGTGCGTAACAAGCCAGCACTCTACTAATAGTTTTGTACTGATAAAATCCCAGTTGAGCCAAACACAGAAAACCTTTTTTTAAAAATTCTTCCTTGCAGTGCTAAAAACAGTTTACAGAAGATGTTGAAAGCAAAGTGCAAGATGTATATATCGTGTGTTTGCTTTTTAAGACTGGGGTAATGCCTAGGAAAAATCTTTGCTTTCGAAACCTGCTTTAAACTCCAGCGGAGCAAATGGGGGCTGGACCCATTTGTACCAGCAACCTTGGTGTGTCTGTCTGGTGTCAGTGGGACATTTGCCACGAGCTGCACTAGGAGCGAGAACCAGGCCCCTGCAGGGGCCAGGGCTTCTCAGGGATCTCTTTTTGTTCATCTGAGCCACTTCTGCCCATTTCAAAAACTGTGGCCAATTAGCTGTAAAAACAGATGTGCCTGTGATATTTCTCTTCCTCTAAACGTTACAGCCCAGATCGCTCTTGGTGCTTGCATGGCAGAAAGGCAGGAGGTGGGGGAGAGGGGAAGGAGCAAGAAACCTCTGCTGATGTGTTTGCACATCTACTGAGGCACAAACATGTGGCATGAGGAGAACTTAGGCTTTTTTCAGCAGCATCCCTTGCAACACTGAGTATAGGGGAAAGTCTGGAAGAACAGTTATTTTCTTTCCCATGTCTCTGTACCCATTGGTCCAGGGAAGCCGGGCACACAAACAGCAATGCTGTTCCTTCATTTTCACTTCAGCCCATTCTTTCAGGTGCTAGATGCTTTGGGGGTTAACCAAAGCCTTGAGAAGCAAGTCACCTTGACTGTCTTCAAGCAGAGGATGTCAGGTGGCGGGATCCTCCAACGTGCACTGAGATGGGGTCTTTGTGCTGTCTGTGGAGGGAGCTGGGGGAGACAAGCACCTCTAAGGTGAAGTTAGCCATTGCTTCTTACACCAGATCGATCTTGGAGCAAGGGAGAGAGCAGCCCTGTGGTACTCCCTGTGCTGTTGTACCTCCCTTGCTGCCAGCGTATCCCTCTAGTCGGGCTGCTGGGTGCTGTGAAAACTCACACTATGGCTCCTGTTCCTTGGGGGATCTTTTGGGGAACTGGCTGTACGGCTCCCACTCCTCTGGAGATCTTCTGGGCCCTCCTCTGGGATGCTCCCTGCCGACCCCTGGGTGGTTCAGCTGGCTTCTCAGCAGAGCCAAGCCAGTCTTGGCGCCTTGGAGCTGACTCCCCTGTCACCACCTCTTTTACTCTGTGTGTGGCATCAGAGCAGCCAGCAGGATGTAACTATAGACTCAGACTATTTAGGGCTGTCATTGCTGCTGGCCAACACGTAGAGCAGGTTGACTCATGAAGGAGAAGGGCTTCTTTTTTTAAAATGTAGTTTTTCAGGCTCAGGCTTTTGCACTGCAGTGGACAGGGAGTGCCACTTAACTAGAAAGCTGCTTTAAGAGAAAGTTTCCTTGTTTTGTTTCATGAGAAGGGGAAAAAAAGATCATTCTTTTGCATGAAATACAATAGGAAGGTCAGGATCCCCCTGCCAGGGCTGGTGGGCTGGGGCAGTGGTGTGAGCTGGTGTGAATGAGGACAGCCGGTCCTTGGGCACTTCCATGATGTGAGGGCTGGGGAAGCTTTGATCCCCTTCTGACTGCAGATCTTCACAGCAGCATTCCTTGTGTGACAAGCCTTTTTCACATTTCCCCATTCAGCTGATTGTGGGTGCTGCGCTATTTTAAACCCACATGGAAGTATGTTTTTAGGACCATCTGCTACCGGCCCTAACCCAGATGATACAGTTAGAGCCTGCCCACAGCATCCTCCCCTCCTTCAGACAGTTCCAGGAACAAGCGGTGAGTCAGTCCCACAGCTGAACTCATATTTAGCTAACCCTGATATCCTGCCTATCGGAGGGAAACGCACAACGGCCTTCCCAGGTGCAAAACCCTGTCGTTTCCATTAGTTAGAGGACACTTGGAATTTAAAAAACAAAAAACAAACCCAAAACAAACTAAACCAACATCAAAGCAAATGTCACATTAGTTAGTGCATCGACTCCTCTCATTCTGCAGAGTGAGGATGGAAAAGATGATCGTTACCACACAGCAACTCATCCCTTTGGCTGTTGCTTCAAGGCTGAAGGGCAGTTTCTGCCCTCAGCTGACTGGTGGGCTTGTAGCCCAACCCTTGCCTTTAGCTGTGGTTGTGCTGCCCAGGCAGTGGCTCTCCCTCCTGCTGAAATGGTCTTTCCGCAGCTGGAGCATCGCTCATTTCTCATTTGCATGCTGGGGGTGTGTGTAGGCCTCTCCTGGAGCCATCTGAAGGCCAGTGTTGCCCACCAGTGTCACCTGCCTTCTCATGTCCAACAAATGTCATTAAACCCACATCTGTGGATCTGGATAAAGCTCTTTTCCTCCACCCTAGGAGCTTCTTGAGCCTGAAATAAGGTTTCAGCCAATGGGTCTTCTGAAATACCCTCCCAGAGAGCTGCATGACTAAGAACTGGTGTTTATAAGCCATTACTCAGTGTATTTTAAACGCCTGCTCTTTGATCCCTGTGTGATCCAGCAGCCACTTTCTGGCCGTTTGGCAAAACTGGCAAAACATGCCCTGCTCTGTCATCACATTTCTCCTGGATCCACTTAGCACGCCTCACCGTTTGCCACCCAGCAGGTTAATGATCCATAATTACCTTCTTCGTATAATGAGGAAAGCTCAATCTCTCCACAGCGGATACGCCAGCATCCAACCCGGGCACAGCCTTCCAATGTTAAGTGATACCTGAGGCCCTGTCCTGCTCCCATGGAGGCGGCGGTAAATCCCCCACTGCCTCCACATGGCCACTGACTGCCACATGGAGGAAAAACCCTCCCCAGTGCTGCTGGCAGCCTTACCTGCAAAATGAGTATGAAACCCAAATGTTGCTTTATTCAGACTATGTAGTAAGTATTTGTGTGCTTCCACTTATGCACAGATCAAGCCTGGCTCTGAGGAGCTTTCGCTGGTATCCTGTTTCCATCAATGCTGATTTAAATAAGCATCATGAACCTAATTATTTAGTGCAGTCATGACACTGAATTTGCTATGGTACCCTTGAGACAGGCAGGCTTTATCCTGCTCAACAGAAACATCCGCAGCTGTACCACACTCTGCTTCGGGCTCCTTGGAGTTACTTCATCGTCGCCTGACAGCTGTGTCCCCTGACCATTATCTGGTGGCCGCATACTTCAATAGCGGACTGTATGTACTGTATGCACTAGACTACAGTGTGACCTGACAGCCTGGCTTCCTCTCCCAGAGTATATCTTCTGCTACTCTTTAGCATCCTACAGTTTATCTGTGGTCAGCTTTCTTACCCATTTCCTGCCAGCTGCTACTGGTCTTTTAGTCAGCTCCACCAGGCATACAGCAATGGTGAGCTTTCTGAGCCTTTCGATGCATTATTTCTTGGATGTAGGCTTTTGTAAATGCTGCTCTGCTCTTTTCTGTACAGGATTTCTTCATATGTAGTGTCATGGCAATTAAAGAATGTCACTCTAAGAAATACGCCTCCTGTTTATGACACAGTATTAATTTTATTTCAGTTCTTGCTTTGTTGCAGTGTTTTGGTTGAGGCTTGATATACACAAAATTGTTTCCAGCAACAATTACAACTCATTGCCTCAGCACAAGGATTCTAGCATTTGGTATCCTTCTTCCCTCCTTTCCTGAGTTGTCCCTCAGAGATGTTAAAGCAGCTGAGAGCACAAGTCACCGCCCTGGATCCAGAATTTGGTATTTTACAGGATGGTAATTCCTCTGCCTAAGGTATTGGGAAAATCACTACTTCTTTCAGCTGTGACCAAGCTGATGGCACTGAAATGTGGTTCATATGCTGGGCTCAGCTTGGAGGTGTCCCCGTTGCTGCAGCAGGGTGCAGAAATTGTGGAGGGTCAGTTATCAGTGGATGTGTCCCTTACTTCCGTTGGTCTTGTCAGGTTTTAGGCTTACTGTTGGGGTTATTTTGGGAAGCACTGGCTCTGGGTGTATCTAGTACATTAAGTGAGGGGTTTTTCTCTGCCCTGACTTCCTCTGGATGGGAGCTCCATTCCCAGGATGAGATGGGTGTTCAGTGAGGCAGAAACCAGCTCCTCAGACTCTGGGGCTCCAGACTACCAACAATAATGGCTTTGAAACAGTGCTCAAAGACTTGCCCAAAGAATTTTGTTTTATCTTTTCTTTTTGTAAAAGAAAAAAGAAATCATGTTAAACCTTTATGAGGTTTATGACTCAGCATGTAATAGATCCTTATGCTGGGGCATGAGGCTGTGCAGAAGTTCTTATGACTTCTTGTGCACTCTTTGCTAAGATCTGATGTGTACCATCAGTGGCTGTGTCCTCTGTGATTAAACATAGGCAAGGCATGGATAAGGCCATGTCCGTATCCTGTTCAACCATGCAGTCTAATTGCGTGTCTGGAATCAGGAGTGCTTGGGCCAAAGGCTGAGGCAGACCATATGGAAATCAAAAATAAGAAGAAATTGTGCTCATGCAGTGGAGTTCACTGCTGAGCTGCTGGGGGACTGAACGTTGATGGCACAGTTTCTGAAATGAGAAGGAAAGCAGAGATGTCCTGCCATCCAAATGGTAGGAGAGATTCAGCATTCATTCTGAAACCTAGTCATGATAGCTTGGGGTGAGGTTTGTGTTCTTGTTTTGCAACACCTTTTCACCTTTTGGAAGAGCCTGTCAGTCTCAGCAATACGTTGAGGATGCCTGGAAAGGTTTGTCGCACTATCCTAGGGCCAGCATGTGCAAATAGTTTGTGTTCAATGTTCAGCATTGATGTCTGCTTCTCTTCTGGTCACTTTACTAGAAACACCTGAAAAAAATCTGCTCCAACTGAGCACCATAGAATGCTAAGATGGAAATTACATGTTAGATCTTTCTGTGCCTGCTGCTGGGCTCCTGCCATGTAGTGGGGGAGTTACCGATTTTAAGGCATTGATGCATTTGGTTCCAGTGAATCCACTTGACCCATTGATGCAGATTTGCCAGTATAACTATTCTTCTTTCCATTATTTACTACTCCAGCATTTTTTTTTAATCAGATCTAGATCTCAATAGCTATGTTTTTTCATTTTCTCTAGATAATTGCTAAGGATAGCAAGCAACTGGGCTAAGAAGAGTTTTCTGCAGGATCTCATTAGACATCTTCAGAAGAGGGGGGTGATTCAGTTAGGATTGCCTTTTTGAGCACTATTGGCTCACCATCTTTTAATTGATTTATTATGAGGTACATTCATGCTGGATAGTGCTAATTATTTTAATCAGAATGCCATGTGGGGCTGAGTTAAATGCCTCACAGATGTTGAAAGCCATGACGTAGACACAGCTACCTTTATCAGCTAAACTTGTAATTTCACTAAAAAGCAACACCAAGCTCGTTTGACAAGACTTGTCCACAAAGCTATTCTGATGACTATTAATTACGCTGCCATCTTTTAAACCTTTTTCAACTCTGACCCACAGGAGCCTGTCTGAGCTGGATGAAGCTGCAATGTGAATGAGACATGGGGGCAGAGGGGACTTGCTGAGCCATGTCATCTCCAGGCCAGGAGCTGCACCAGGTAGTACTAGTCCAGAGAGGATGGGAGGATAAAAAGACTGCTACCTTGTTAACCCTTCCCATCAACCCACTTGATTCCTTGAGCAGTGTTAGGCTGACCAGCTTGTGATTGCCCAGGCCATTTGTTTTACCCTTTGTAAACAGTAGTGCCTCATTAGCTTTTTCCATTCTCCTGGAAGTTCTGCAGTGGTCCAGGATGTGTGCAAAACCAGCACTGAGATTTTGGAGACCTCTTTGGCACACCTCTTTAATATGCTGGGGTGCAACTTACCAAGTGCTGCTGATTGAAAAAGGTTTGGTTTTGATAGCTGCTTTTTAACTTTCCCCTAAGTAACTGATGGAATAGAAAGTGTTTCCTTATCGCTGTGAGATAAGAATACATCATCCTGCTACTTTCCAAATACAAACCTGAAATATTTATTGAATACTTCTGCTTTTATGAATCATGACTGACAATTTTGAGATGCCTATCTAGCTGTGGAGCTATCCCATTGTTGGGATTTTGTTTGTTCCTGATACATTTAAACAGTTCCTCTTTATTGTTCTCACTGGCTGCAAATTTGTGTGTTGGTGCCTTTAATTTCCTATGGTAATTTCCTCACTGCTGATATATGTACACGCACACGGTCAAATCGTCAAATTCAGATGCAAATCCAAAGTTCAAACCACTGAAGTTTAAATGAATCCAGGCCTCTGTTTTTGTCTTGACCCATTACAAACAAACAGCTATAATGCTTGGATTTGGGTTTAATTTCTGAATTTCGTATCCCTTTCCCCTGAATCTGGAAGAGTTGGCATGTTTCAAAGCCACCTCTTACTTGGTGTCTCTCAGTGGTCTTTTAGCATCAAGATTAGAAAAAAAAATAAAATATCTTGGTTTTTTGATTCCTGTGAGCCAGGAATAGAACCCTAGAATCACAGAAACATGGAATCACAGAATGGCTAGAGTTGGAATAAACTGGATTGTACTACAACAAAAATATCTAGGTTATTTTTTTGTTTGGCAAATACAATCCTGGCTACAGAGGTAACTTGTGGATGGGGCTGCTCATCCTCTGCTCCCACGCAGGGCTCAAACCTGCTGCAGAACTGGCTGCAGAGATTAGAGGATTTCTGTGCGTAGGGAGCAACTACTGAGCATGGATGCTGAGTCCTTTCCATTTTGGTCCAGGTGTTGCTGCAGTGTGTATAAATAAGGCAAAACCGGAATTAATGGGATAGTGGGGAGTAATTAACTCCTTGTAATGAATCAGGGCTGAAGCTGTGCAGGTTACCCTCCCTGTCTTGCTGGGCAGTCACTCACAGCAGTGGGTCATGGGTAGGAGGGTAAGCCTAAGTGTTGCCCAGCTTTTGAGTTTGGAGGTGGGTGGCCATGGCATCTGGAGGCATTTGGATAGATTGAGTGGGGCTTTCTCTTTGCTTCCTCCCAGTTGCTGTGAGAGGTGAGGTGTTTTCCACCCTTTTGTCTCTGAACCAGTGCACTGCTGTCTGCTGCAGTTGTGCACATGATGTACCCCAGAGGCTTAGAAAAACCCTTCTAGGCAATAGCAGGTGAATTGTTATTTTTGATTGCAACTGGGTGACCATTTATTGGCTCTTCTGCTCGGTAAAGTTATTTAGAAAGTTATGCAGCTGGAAGAATGCAGCAAACCTGGCTTACAACTCCCCTCTCTTTCCCAGTAATAGACTTTGATTTGCCGTAGTTCATTTCCCTCTGAAGTCTGCTTTTTGTAGATAACATAAAGCACTTGGCATAGTGGTTGATAACTGAATGTATGAAGCATGACATTTTCCTAGATACAGTATGCCATATGAACACTTGTCTTTTGTATCGGAACCCATAAACAAGAGTTGACTGAGGGCAAATAACTTGCTTGGCTCCTGTGGGAAGGCAGGGAGTGAGAGTCAGTGCTGGGAGGAGCGTGATGTGGTCACAGCTGCTTAAGGAGGGCATGTGGCAAGAGAACGCAAAGCCCTAGGGCAGATGATCCTTGTGAACCAACTGGTAGCAGATGAGGTGCCTCATGATGTGGACAGAAAAAATGTCTTTTGGAAACTTAATTTTCTCCTTACTTGTTTTTCTCTCCAGTGATTAAAATACTAACATGTTTTTCTATCTGTGGAGCACATCAATCCACCTCTCGTCCCACCTTCCCCAGGCCAGTGAAAGCTCAGAAGCTGGCATTAAGGACTGGGACATGGCTGCTGGGTTTGGTGCTGGACAGCCATGTCAGGATAGATGATGATGCCCATACCCAGCCCTCCAGTGAGGCAGTTCACCTCTTGGTTTCTCCCTCACTGCCCACTCAGAAAATCTAAAAATAGTAGCTGGTCTTACTGAGTTCTGGGAAACTTAATTCCTTAATGAATAAAGCACTGAGCTCGGTGGCTGGAAAGCACTTTGTTCTGTAAGATGGAGCATTATGTATACCAGTGAATATGTAGAACTGTGTAGTATATTTTAAATGTAATGAAGCTTCACACCTTCAGCTTTGCTATTAAAGCTTTGCCGAGAGCTGGATTCACACTGCTGCGTTGCTAAGAGTTATTAAGGGTGCATGTGAACAGAGGGAAAATGACTGCCCTTCTCCTTAGCAGCCCCGAAAGTTTTTTACACCAGCAGCCTGGCTCCAGCCAACACAGGACTCTCCCAGAAAGGTAAAGGGGACTGGTTGTGTCAAGAAGGATATGGGAAATGCATAGCTCTGGTGAGTCAAGTTGAAAATACTTGGGGTTGAATTTTCAAGCCTCGTTTCCTAAACTGTGAATGCAAGCCGCAGGCAGGCAAGTACAGGCCAGAGACAACTCGAAGAAATGCTGACTTGCTCATGAAAATGCAGATTTTACAGTTGTGTGTGTGTAAGAACATCCGCATAGCAAGTAAGAAGCTGCGAACTGCTTCCCTGGATGCAGACTGAGCTTAGCCATCTTCAGTTCAGGCTCAGTTTTAAGGGAAAGTAAGTTAATTACTGATTCTGAATGAGAATGAGGCATCCGTTTGCATTGAGTTTTTGCATTCTGTTTCAGCTGTACATTTATGAGATATCCAGAGGAGCAGGAACTGAAACTGAAGAAAATATTTGTGGGATTCCACAGAGACGGAAGCTGCCACTGGTTTGCACGTGTGAATTTTGCCAGTACATTTCAGTGGCTTAGAATAAGAGTCTGGTGCTTGCTCATAATGAAAGTTGAACCTAAAACTGGCCGTACTCAAATTCCAAATGCTCAACAAACTGGAGTATGGGGGCTTAAGGCAGAAGAGAGGGGCAACACCAGGTAAAGATGGTGTTATATTTATTTTGGTGCTTTTGATTAGAGTTGGGTGAAAATGATTAGCTGAAAGGATTCTGAGTAAACCAATTTCAAATGTAATTATGAAGGGCTCAAGATAGTGTATGTGTGTGTGTAATTATGTTTCTTGCCGATGTGCACTGTAGTCAGTGATTTTGTTCTGCAGCGAGTGGAAGGGGGAGGAAGGGGCAGAGGAATAGCTGCTTGTGATGGGTTCATCCTGCACTCTGAAGGTGAGCTTTTCGCTGCGCCTGAGCTGGTGCTAAGCTGGGTATCAAACCTGGTATAGCCACAGCAATGCGTAGTTGTGTTTCAGCTGCACAGAGCTGGGGACAAACAGCCAGGCGGGCAGTGGCAGCGAGCTCCTTGCTGCTCTCCTGGGATGCTCCCAGGCTGTGCCACTGAGAGCTCATACAAAACCAGCTTGGGGCTGCCCATGCAAGCTGCGGTGTAGCCTGGGATGAGACTACTGACGTTCTGGCTAGTGGCATTTCAATGTTGTCTGTATCACCCTTGTGACCAGCAGCAGGGAGCAAGCCCTGTCCTGTTGGCAAGTTGTCACAGGCCAGCTTGTGTCCATGTTGTTGGGAGCAAAGTCACTCTCAGATGGGTTTGCTGCATCCGCACTGCACGCTCTGGAGTGAGGCGCGTCTGTGCAGAGTGGGTGTACGAGTAGGGGGACTTGTCCCCTTGGGCTATGCTTGGCTCTCCTGCCAGACACTGGCCTGAGGCTAGAGCTCAGAGTGAGCAGAGCAGCGCAGCATCGATGTGCGCATCCAGGAGCTGAGCAGGGCAAGCCATGAGGATCGTGTGAAGGCATCTTTTTGAGGCTGTTGCTTCTGGGCTTTCCTCCAGCTGTTTTGCTTCTGTATTCTCACACTACTGAAGGCACAAAAGGTCAGGAAATGTTCCTAGGATCCTTTGTACATTAAATAGGGAAGCCAGTGAGAAACAGAAAGAAGAGACGAAACCACCGGTGGAAGGTGGGCTGTAACAGGGAAGTCATTAAGGGGGTGAAGTCAGGAGAGCTAAAATGCAATTTATCATCAGTGCTGAATGGACATGAGGCCAGACAAGCACATCTGCATTAGATAGTGAGCTGTGCACTGAGGCACATTTAGGACAGAAAGTGAAAGGATGTGCTCTGGCTGACTCATGCACCCATCCATAGCGTGAGAGTTATCCCTTCTGTAAGAGAGGCAGCCATCGCCGGACAGCTGCTGCGCCGCACGTGACAGGGCAGGAAGGAGCCTCCTGGGACAGCAAGCTCAATCTCTGCTGTTGCATCCTGTAATTCCTGATCAAGCAGGATCTTAAAATGTAAAAAAGCAGTGTTGTGCCCATGTTGTTTCATCGTTTTCTTATGCTCTCTGTATGCCTGCTTTCTGTTACTGGCCTTCATTATGTTGTTAGCTGCTTGGGGCAGCAGCGCTCTTCTTGTCCTCCTGTCATTTGCTGCAGTGGGTCAGTATCACGCAGAATATCACGTCAGCACTTCAGACACATCCGCTGACATTTTTTGGACATGGGCTGCAAGACAGAGCTGTTCCGTTGGGACAGCTGCATTTTCACAGCGGGAAACCCATGTTTCTGTTTTGTCCTTTGATCAGTAGGTGCTGGTGTGTGTCTGAGGTTCCCGGTGATTTTTCAGCACAAACAACTAATCCTTTTCCTACTTAATCATTCAGTCAGCACAAATGTGTGCCTCTGAGCAATGGCCTAAAGACCAGAACTTCTAGCCAAATCTTGCATTTTGCTAAAACCACAAATCAAACTTTGAAAAATCGGTGCAATAAGAAATAAAGTTTCCCAATAAAGAGAAAGGAATATTTCAGCTGCTGTCATCTTAATACCTTCTTGCAGGAAAGAACTGTTTTTGGAAGATGGTAAGGGAAACCAAAAGGGGTAGCAGTGCCTACAGCTGATAACACTGGCCTGTTTTCTGGCATTCCTCCAAATCCAAGGCCAACTTTGCTTGAAATATAGGTGATTCATCAATTCAATTGCAAGCAGATAGTGTGGTGCAGAAGCACATTCATAGACACGTTATTATTTCAATAACCTGAGTTTTAGCTGTTCCACTTTAAAAATTAATGAAGCAAATAATGTTATGACACAGATGTAGGCAGTCAAAATGTGTCAGAGAAAGGCAATTAACCTCTGTACTAATAAAGTCTGTTAAACTAGTAAAAATTTTTTTTATATATTATAATAGCTAATAAGAAATATATAGGCCATGAATATTCAATGCTGCAAGCCTATGAATATACCTATGAAAAGTAGATGTAAAACTTCATCAAGGAAAAGCAAGAGATTTTTATATCTTTTTTTACACAAGTGTAAATGACTAAAAAGTCACAGGGTCACTTTTGCTGGGGTAAATAATGGATTTCTCAGGTCACATTGGCATCGTGTCCCTCCTATTGCAGCTAAGGTTGGGCTTTTATTTCCATATACGTGCATCCTTTAATCACTTACCTCTTTTATTATTGTTTCTTACAGATATTCATGAGCATTCTGAGCTGAAATATGATTGATTAAAAACCAAAAGCAAAATGGATTCTGTAATCCAGCTACAAGGCTGGAGAAATGGGATTATATCAGATAGTTGCCTGGTTCTCTCCAGTCCTTGCCCTCTCTTTCTCCCTCAGTATTCATGATTTCTCACACGGACAGATACCATGAAGCTGATGTAGAATGTGAACCAAACCTAGGTCAGTTAAATACAAGCTTGAAATTCTTTGTCAAGTCATGTGAAAGTTATTGTAGACAAAACTGACTGGTCCCATGGGAGAAACAGCAATATTTCTGAAAACAAGTGATCTTCCTAATGCATTAACATTGTAAGGGCTGTTGTGCTATAACCATCACTTAGCTGTTGTTCATGGTACTCTGACAAAATTAGCCTATTAGCAAACATCGTCTACAGTTCTGTCATATTGTAATGTCACTAAAGCTGCTGGATGCTTAAACGTTGACAGTACAAATACACTGAAAAACATAGCTTGACCTTGTGTATGTCTTTCAGGAGACACAGTACTAAAACGTCCTTTTATCTTGTTTGCAAACACTTCAGACCAATGCATTAAGGCACTATGAGTTTAAAAACCCTTGTAAGTCCAATAGCAGTCACCTGCCATCTATTCTCTTAAAGCAAAACCTTTATTGTGTTGTGCCTCATATTTACAATCCTACCCAGCCATACCTTGTGCTGGTAAGTGTGTGATAAAATCAAACTTTTAACAAAGGTTTTCATATCTTAGCTGTGTCCTACCTCTATGCCTACAGAAGTGTTACTGTTAAAGGTATTAAATAATATTTAAATATTAATAACAAACACCTCATATAAGTTATCGTTATCGAAGGGCACATGCTCCTGATTATGGCCTCTGTCCTTGTGCTCCCCTACACTCTACCCTCTTACTTTTCCTGGCACAAAGGACCTTCCTACCATGATCGAGACTTTTTGGATGGAAAGTATTGCACTGAAAATCAAGTGTGGACCTGAATGAAAGTCTTTCCCATGCACAGCCAGCCAGTAATCCTCTCCCTTTGCATATGTAAGTCTTTCTTCTGATTTCATTTGAGTGGCTTCATATGACTTTGACTAACCAAGTGATTGACCTATTCACCCACATGGGCCACCCACTGGGGTGCATGTCACGTCTTGCACAGCGTATGGGAATGCTGGCAGCGTTAGCAGCTGTGTCCCAGTGACAGTTTCTGGTGCAGCCATCTTTTGCCCAAGCCTTCATCAAGCTGGCTCTTGTTAAATTGTATTCAGAGGTTTAAACAGCCCTCAACTGACTTATCCAGTACAAAATATGAAGTTTGGCTGAACTTGATTAAAAGAAATGACAGAAACCACGTTATTTTAACCATGAGTGAGTTGTTGCTTTTGAATTTGTTCTAATTAACCATCAGGTCAGATTAACTACTCAAAGGGTCTTGATTCTTTACCAGGTCTTAAAGTAATAAATAGTTTGATAAGTTTTGAATTCTTTTAACCAAGCTATTTATTGATTGGGAAAATAGCTTTTGGTGCTTTTTTAATTACACAGTGAAAATTATATTAAAAGTTAATTTTTTTACTTCTTATCTATATTTTAAGAAGCTTTGAAAGGATTAATTAAGCATCCAGACTACCTGCTGAGGTAGGTAAATGTTACTATCTCTGCTTTTCTGATGGGGAATCTGAGGCACAATGGTGTGTAACGCCTGAATCTACCATGTCTCTGTTTCAGAAAAAGACAAGGAAGATCAGCACCTGCCAGGGAGTAATTAATAGATTAACAGAATCAGGTGTGAGTGGCTTTCCCAAGGTCAAACTATAATGTTATGGACAGACAGTTGTGAGCATTTGAGTTAATGAGTTACCGGTGGTGAGCTGAACTGTGAAAAGCTCACAGGATACGTGCTCCTAGTCACAAGTGATGTACATGACAGTACAAACTGCCATGAAACTTAGCTTTTGTAGTGCCTTGGGGTAGCCTCACCATGGCTCAGCTGATTTCCTAGGCCACCACAACATCTTGATAGCTGGTGGTCCCATGTTCCTGTGTCAAAGTCCTCCCTCCTGTGGTGTGATCAGTAAGGATTCAGAGATCTGCTCTGCAGATCCAGGCATGGGAAAGCAGCTAAAAGAGACAGTTTGTTCTCAGTAGTATCCATGGACTTTGATGATATGCACACCTGAAATAATTTTCTTATTCTCAAAGAAGTTCTTAATTTAAAAAACACCTCCATCAAATCCATTCTTTCTGTTGGTTTCGTATTTTTTACAAAAAAATGGCAGAATTTACCATTTTTCTGTATTTAATGATAAGCTCCTATAAGAATCATTACTCATCTGTGAGCTGAAAACAGCCCTTCATATTGCACTCTTTCTGCTTTCTGTTCATCTCTATCCCAGTCCTCATCAACAGTTTCCCATGGGAAATGTTATATTAAAAATGTAATGACAGAAATGTTTTGTACAGGACTGTTCAGGAAAACAGTGAGTGCTGAGCAGATGTGTGTATTGAAATCTCTGTATCTCTGTGTTTTGATAGGTTTTCCTCTAAAGCTGCAGTTATCCACAGTCAGCATTGTGCCTGAAAGGGTTAAAGAAAAATAAGTTTGGGGAAATATTCAGAGCCATGTGTAGGTGCCGCACGTTCAGAGATGCAGTTGCATGCATGCTTGCAAAAAAAAACGCAATGGGAAGTGTGTCAATCTCCTCTCTTTGCAGATGCATGTAAGTCTATGTAAGCAGGATGCTGGTTGCCACATAATTAGAGCACGGGGCTGTGTCCCAATGCCCTAATTTCTGTTTGTGACTCTGCAATGGCCTGGCATGTGACAAAGGACAAAGCATTCAAGTTCGCCAGGTCAGTGCCATCACAAAGCAGAGTGACCACATGTCCGTGTGAATCACTCAGTGCTGCAGTGTTAAAAGTGCTATCAAGATGCCAAGTACAAAGCTCAGCGTTAGTCACAATGTTATCTTCCTTGCTGTAAAATTTGGGTATCTATCTGCTATGTCCAGTTTGAGATCTCAGAGCTTATCTGCGAAGTGTGTTGCATGAACACCTGATAGATTGTCTGAGGGTCTGTAACAAATATTTCCCTTTTTTGCTTCTGCAGAAGACTAAAATTTCTCAAGCTCCTCTACAAGTCTGTGGAATAAATTTCAGTAAGGTGTATGACCTACGAGAAACCTAGGTACTTTGCTAAGATGCGATTCTTCAACTCTGCCTTCAGTACTGAAAGCACAGATAATAGCAGACATCAATAATCTCATTTTAAAAAAGTTATATATAATGTTTATATTTTCATAAATATAAATGCATTATATAGCTATATTTGAAAAGTGAACTGCATATACTCATATTTATTTTCATCTGTGAAGATTTCTCCCTGGGAGAAGAAGAGAGAAAAAACAGAAAGATCAACATGTGACAGATGCACATCAGGGAAGTGGGTTGTCACACTGCAGGGAGGTGTTGAGATATCACAACGATGGGCATGCTATACAAACCTGAGCAGAACAAAATACGCTGTTTGGAAAACTGAGCAGACGTAGAAATCGTTAACTGACTTAGTGAGAAATGGTGCTGAGGTGAACTGCAATTTTTAAATAATATGCAATCTGGAGGAGTCTCTGTAAAACAGGTGTTAGAGCTTGAAGTTGAACTTTTTACGTTTGTCCCTAAAGGCAGATCTGTTAAGTTTTTCCTTTGTGAGGGTAGAGGCTTGAGGGGAATCACCTGTACCACAGCGGTATCCTTTGCTTTTAGAAATGGAATTGCAATCTGCTGCCCATGCTGCTCTGAACTGACCTTTGAGTCTGCTCTTGCAATCTAGTACCTGTTTTCTGAGCCTAAGCTTTAAGTCACAGGCTTCGCAGCAGTCTCCCCAGAGAGCTTTGAGGCAGTTCATCAAAGCAGGTGGAAGGAAGAGTATGTTGTAATAGATCTTTCATTCTTGCATATGAGTAACGAGGAGGAACAAAACATGCTGTCTCTGGACATAATTTTTCTTTAGAAACCAATCATACCGGGACTATAAATATAAGCAATGTATAACAGGTGCTACATACAGCCTTAAATATTCTTCTCTGGTGCCAAAGTGTGTGTACTGGTCTGATTTTGTTATGGACGGAGAGAAATACTGTCTTGTCTTTTTGTGACAGCTCAAATACTGTGTCAAACAAATTACTCCCAGGAAATCTCAAACGTTTTTATTGTCTGAGCATCTCAATCCAAGCAATTAGATTGTGTTCAACTTCCTAGGTAAGTTAACAAGATTTTTAGAGTACTTCATGATTGCTATTTAACCATTGTCTCAGAATTTATCCTTCTGTTTAGCCTGTTCAGCATTCGTATAGCTCACTCAGTAGCCAAGCACTTAGCTTCTAAGGCAGCCCCTTCTTCTTCTCAGTACCTGCACTCCCATCCCCCTCAAATCTTTGCTTTCTTGGTAGTTCTTGCGTGGCTTGAAGGATGTGCACCTCTACCTGGGATAAATTAGTTCTCACTGGGCCTATTCACGTAGCATTCAAGAACTTCCAGACACTGTTCGGAAATAAGTATGAAGTTGAAGCTACAGCTCTGCTGCCCAGGAGATTGAGTTGCTGTCATATTGCATCTGACTTGCATCAGATCAGAGTTTAGGATTTGGGTGATTTGTTCTTCAGATTAATGTCAATCTGTTTTAAATTAAAACACCCTGGGGCAAATCCTTTGCTATGATCAATGAACTGTCTGGCTGCAGTCAACGAACATTACGGCAGACATGAATTTGGCCTCCTGGTTCATTGCCTCATCCCCTACAACATCACTTTCCTTATGTGATTCAGACATCAAACCTTTGATCCTATAAGTTGTTGACCGTCTTCAACTGAAATCATTGAGAACGGAGGGTGCTTTGGTGTTCAACACTTCGTTGGTTTGGGCGCAAGAAATGGACCACGTATCTGCTGTACCTAAAACATAATTATGGTGTATCTGTGAGCGGAAAATCTGTTTTGCACCTGTTTTATCACAGGAACAAAAGGTGCAGGAAGTATTTGGAAAATGAGGAACACACCTGTGTGTGAGTGTATAACAAAGCATCTTTATATATAATCATTTGCTATAAGTCATGTCAGACTTGACAAGCTGTTTTTCAACTTCATGTCACCACTGCCTGATGCATCTAATTAGTCCTGTTCTCCAGCTGACAAATATCAGCTGCTCTTTCTAAAACATGGTTTCTCCCTTAAGTACATCCCTTTGGCAAAGTTAAATATTAATTATCCTTTTTTTATTTTATGATTATTCATGGGTGCTAATGTCACTACACAATGAATGGGTAAGTCAATACCACAAAAACATTAAAAGTGTTGTTTCTGAACCTCTGCAGAGCTGTATGGAGCTGTGCTAGAAATGAATGTGGCAGTTGTGGCTGGTCTGTGCTGAAAGCCACACAAGTCAGTGGTGAGACTCAGAGCCTTGGGTCTGGTGGATGAGGGCACTGGACCTGGATGTGGGAGATGTACCTTCTCTTCCCAGCATAGATGCTGGCCTGTTTTGCAGATGCAGAAATCATTTCACCTTTTAGCCTGTGTACTTGAATTGCAAGGCACAGGACAATGAGATAGTGGGGTGCCCAGATGCCTCTGCAGGTCTGAGTTGTGTGGACTTGTACTTCTGCTGAGTATTTGGGTGGTGTGAGTCTGCTGGAGCTTTTAGGGGCCCTGCTGTCCTCCCTTCCCCTCTTTGTGCCAGTTATTTTGGGAACCGGGGGTAGACTCTACTCTGAACTCTCAGTTGTGCTTTGCCCTACAGCTTCAGTAATTCCCTCTCTTCATGTCTACTGCCACCCCTCAGACAGAAGATCACAGTCCTTTACCGTGGAGATGTGCGTCCTCCTCATTGCCACATCAGTTGGTGGCCGTTTCACATGGAGCTTGTTTCTGTTTGTCTGCTTTCTCTCCAGCTGACCACAGCCAGAGTCTGTAATCCTTCCTTTTAAAGCCAGTCGTCTTCATGTGCTGTCCCTCAGGAAGATCCATATCTGTGCCTTGTGAAACGGGATTCAAACCAGACAGGGAGATATGTTGTAATCATGTTTCCTGAGACCAGTTATACCAGCTGTACCCACCCTATGACATCCCTAGTTGTTCCCACAAAAATGAAGTTGTCCATCTTGTCCGCTTTGCTGCCACACTGACGTGAAGGCTGATGCAGTCATTTTATTTCTTTCCCCCTCAAGGAGACTTCGCATTTGTTCTGTCTGGCCAGATTTGCAGCTGGACTGATTTGCTGGCCCCATGCAGGGACTGATGGAGCTGTGCAAGCCCTTATCCTTTCTGCCTTTCAAAGCATTATGGGCAACTTTGAAGCTCTTCCCTTCCTCAGGTGGCACTTCAGGGTATGCAGGCTCACTTTTATCTCAATGTCTTTTGCTCACTGCACCGTGATCCATCCGGTTCTCTGTGTGGATCAGAAAGATGCTGAAATACAGGAGGATCTCCTGTAGTTATTCCTTGCCTTATTCCAGTTTCCTACATTGCCATTGACCTGACTTTCTGACCTAGCTTCTTTGTGAATGTTTTCTAGCATGACTAGCATTTTCTTACCACATCACACAACCCAGCATGTCTGCAGCCCAGTGTGCTCGACTTGCTTCCTTTTCTGTAGCCAGTAGTTGGAGTTCAGTTGATTCACTGAGACAGACCATAGGATTGAAATAGCAACTGACACTTGTTAGAGCTTGGGCTAACATATTTGCAATATACAGATGAAAATTAAACTTGATCCAAGCGCAGTACATTTTAGAAGCCCAGAGCATTTGTGGATATATTCATTGTAAAGATAAAAATTAATAACATCTGTTTGCATTGCAAGTGTCCTGCTTAGGGAATGGAGTGCAAATAACTATGCCTGGGTACCTACCACAGGTTTAGGTCGTGGTTTTATTACTTGAAAATTTGCATGTCTCTTGTGTGTTTTTAAGTGTCAAAAAAAAGTGATATCTGATCAAGGTTTTGAAGAATGCCATTTTTTTTGCAGATACCTGCTAAACATCCAGTTCCTGACCGAAAGAAACTGAGGCGGGTAGAATCAACATGAACATGAAAGCTCCCAAACTGGCAGTCTTGGAGGATAACCAATCATTATAATTATTTCCAAGTAATTTAGCATATCTCTAATTATAATATGAGGTCATCTTGATGCAAAATAATGTCTAATTAGACACAATCCCTCTTCTGATACTCGTAATAGATTCCAGAGGAAAACCTTTTGGCTCCTCTTATTGGGAGCTTTTAATTCTTAATTTACAAATTTTTTTGGTAATTAATTTTTTGAGCAAACAGGGCAAATCAATCTATTTTAATTAATTGCATTTCTTCTTTGGTTTCCTAGTCCCCCTCCCTCTAACTCTTCTTTTTCTTCCCCTTATTTGAATTTTACTCTAATTTATTCATGTTTGTTTGCAACCAGCGCATAATGATTTCATGCCACAGGCGGGCAAGAGACTGCAGCATGGAGAGGTTGAAGGTCTGGGAAAGAAGGAAGGTCTGCAGAAAGGTCGTGCTGGTTACCTTTGTTTAGTTACAATCACCTTGTGTCAGTACTAGTAAGGACACCAGCAGAATTAAACAGGATTGTGGGACTGAGGTGGGACAGGGTAGCAGAACGGTGCAATAAACCACCACGACTACAGAGAGGGAAAATGATAAGCACCCAGGCAGGAAAACATTATAAGCCGAGTATTGTTTCACCTTGATACTTTACAAGAAAGTCCCTATGAGATCAGATTTGCAAAGAACACCTGGGCAGTGTTCACAGAAACATATCTCATCTTTATTAGCCGGTGTTTGTACAGCCACTTGCTTTTTCAGTGTTTATACATATCTATCCTTTTTACCTTACGCAGATATACCATACACTCTGTAGCAGGCAGATTTCTGCTCTGGTGTGCGCTCACCCTCTCTCCCCTTGGAGCTCTGATTCTCTGTAGTTTTTAGAAGCAACGCTGTCCAGTGGCTACAGCTGTAGGCTGGGTGCCAGCAACTCCCTGTGTTTTATTTTCCTGGTTCTTTTCCTAACTTGTTCCGTATTTTCGGCGTCTGTCAAGCACTGGAAACTTTTGTTAGGTGGTGTCACACAGTGGTGTCACAGTGCTATGGAAAAGTGACAAGAAAGCCGTTTTTTTCATGTGGTCTATGTTGTGTTACACTTGTTTTTGTCTGGAATGGGAGTGTTCAGAAACAAAGAACCCAAAGTTAGCAAGTGATTTTTGTATTCTTGTTTTTCTCATCTGTAAAAGATGCCTAACAATGCTTATATACTGAACTCCCATGGATATTGCAAAGATTAATTCATGTTTGTAATGCACTTTGAAAACAGAAATTACTAAGTAGCATTAACTTAATCAGAAATTGTTTTTCTGTTAAACAGGATCTTTATCTTTCCTATAACTTGCCTCTGTTGATCTCAGCTCGTACTTAATGTATTTGGAATTAAATCCAATAGGAGAAGCTTAGATTCAGGGACAGAATGACCATGAGAGAGGAGGAAGGCTTTGTAAGATAGTAGATTGCTGCTTGGAGATGCAATCTACAATCTCAGTTTGAGGCCAGATCAAGGTGAAATAGTGCTCTGGCCTAATAGATGCATTAATCTAATTTTCTGGGCAATTAGAAATCAGCCCAGACAATCAGACAATGCATGAAGACTGAGGAGATTAAATAGAATCTACAGAAATATCTCAGGGAACAAAAGAATACAAAGAAACTGAGTCCACTATGTTGGAGCAGTTGAGGCAGACCTAGTAAGAGGCAGTGCCTGTTCTGGGAACTTCTCTGTGCTGAATGAATTGTGGTATTCAAAAGTACTTCTACACTAGTAAATAAAATAGGCTAGGGAACTGCTTCCTGGCCTTAAGGCCAGCTGGAGTGTCATGGCTTTTGACCATAAATTCTCTTCCCCTCCCACCCCAACAAGGTGGCCTATCCGAACTGTATATTGGGAACGATCCCTGCCTATTGCTGAAGTGCATCCAGGCATTGTTTGAGAGAGCTGGTTGCCGTGGGACAAGTCTGTGCCAAGGACTGCACTGACAGTTGAGCAGTGGGGTGATGCTGTGCCAGTACTTGGGCCTGTGCCCTGGCCCTCTTTGGTTGCCTAGTGCAGATAACCCATATGTCTCTGACTCTCGTCCACATCCTACTGTTCCTTCAGCCCTTCCTTGAATTCTTGGCTTGAATTCTTGTTTTATTTGTTTGTCTCAGAACAGCATTGCCAGGGTCTGAACTGCCTTCTGGAGCAGGTCAGATCACCCAGCCCATCTCTGGCTGCTTAATGAGTGGAGGGAGACACGCAGTCCTTCAGCACGGTGGGAAGCACGGGGCTGGATGCTTGGCTGGACGCTTGGCTGGACGGTGCGTGAAGATTAAAAGGGTCAGTGCCCTGCTTCAACAGATGAGAGCATGTATGGACCACGATGCGGATGCATTCACAGGATGCATTCTCCGAGCTGTCATTGGTCACAGCCAAGCTCTTAGGCTGTAATAACTCTGAAGCAAGGAAGTGGGTCTCAGATAATGAAACGCCTTCTGTATGCAGAAAGAAATAGAAGTTTGGTAATGCTATGGATTTGGAAAGTGGGATGGAAAGTGATTATGAAACCTAAATAACTTATTCTAGAAGAACTAATTTCTTCTAATTTGCGAAGCTGGAGAGTGTTATGTAGATTGTTTGTAGGTTTTTGTGTGTAGTTACACATACAAGTGTATTTGACAAAACACTGGAAAAATGGGATGATGATCTGAAATTAGAGGCTGACTCAGATGACGAATTTAATTTGTCAGTGAGTGAAATTAGTAGCAATGAATAGAAGACATAAAATGACTTTATCAAATTTCCTGCACAGATCTCATTTTGAAGAAGAAAGAACACACAGCACATAAACCCAACTCAAAACATTATAATAAATATAAAATGATAGTCACTTCCAGCATATGGTAGAAAGAAATGAAAAAAGCCCCATCAACACACCACCACACCCAAACCCCATTGCGTTCTAGAGAAGTGCAGATTGGATCATTCACGTTTAAGCTCTCACAGTTCTCATGAAGTATGGGGGTGGAGGCTGGAGTGTACAACCTTCTTGTCCTCTTGGCAAGAAAAGCTTTTCAGTGCTACAGGTTATTAGGTCACCATGCGTAAATGAGGCATACACTTAACTGATGTCCTGAACTGGGCTGCCTTTTGCCACAGAAGCCAAAGGCAATTTTTACATTATCCCAAACCAACCTTCAAATAACACCACCCGTTTCATGGCAACTTTTCTTATTGACTAGAAAGGTGTTCCCCTTGACGAAAGAAGAAGGAACTTTTCCATCTTGCAAGGACCTCAGGAAGATTTTCCTCAGAAAGGGGAAATCACAGGATGAGGCCAAAACATTTAAAAGGCTTTGACAAGTTCTCTCAAGCTTTTGGGAACTTGTAAATCATTGTGAAATTCATAGACTCTTTCTCTTCTGCCTGTGACCACATAACTTGTTCTGTGATCCATGCTGATAGTAGCAACTGAGAGACAGATGATCAGAAGCCTAGCAGAAATCTAGAAATTTTTAATTGCTTGTAATCTTTAATTGATATAGAATAAATTTAAGGGGACAAGTAAGAGCATGAGAAATTTGTTAAATGGAAACCAAGCTGGGATAAATATGATGTCTCCTATTGGTACAATTAAAATGCAAAAGCCCATCTAGAAGCTTGGAACAAGGGTTGGGCTATGGAAAAATAGAAGCCAGCATTCCTTGGCTAGGGAAGCAGATGTAATCATGAAATGATTGTAGACTTGAGAAACATTATTTCTCTGCAAGTATATGCCCTCTAATTCACCTGAAAGATTCTTATCTGTTTTCCCTCCTAAAGGGAGATTATTTTGCTTCCTTTCATGCTTCAAAAGCTATGTTTTGCTATTGTAAGGGGGCTTTTCACTTGTGGTTGCAAGTTGCTGTGGAGACCGCCCCAAACTAGACCTGCTGGCTGTGTCTGGACTAGAGTTCAGGCCTGGAGATGGGTGTGATCATGGTACTGGAGATACAGTCCCAAGCTGAGGATAATCACTGGCAGAGATCTGTGATCTTATATTATCTCATTGGGCCTCTTATGTGGCACCCATGCAGCACTGGCTGAAGCCTTTCTGCTGTGTCTTGTGTGGGCGGAAGGAAGGAAAGGTGGCATGAATTTGTGAACTATGCAGTGCTCTAGGTCCAAGGCTTAACAACCCCTCTCCCTGTCTAGCCCCACCTCTAGAATGAGAAGCATCTTCAGTTCCTGCATACCAGAAATTTTCATGGCCTGGCTTGTACTCTGCTTTGAACATCAGAAAACCAGCCTGAAACACAGACTGTGCTCCTTGAAAGGTGATTTTTTGAATCTATCCCATTGTGCTGGCTCTACCACCTCTCTGAAGCCACAGGTTGAGAAGGAAGGAAGGCTCCAGGAGTCTGCTGTGCTTTAACTCTCCTTAAAAACACTGGCTGAGTGCTCCTTTATCAGATCCTGTAAGACCCTGCTTCCCTGGCAGGACAAATGGGTGAGTAAGGAAAGGAGCTGGAGAAGGAAAAGGCACATAGGTGTCTTTCATCCTGGTCTGTCTTTTTTTCCTTTTGGAACATATCTCGAGGGGACAGGACATGTTCTCCTCAAGAACACGTGCACTGTTGATGTACCTTGCTTAGGGCAAGCCAAGATAGGAATGGTTTCTTTTATCCAAAGGCTAAGAGCAGTCTTGTTGGTTTAAGAACAACCTTATTAAGTAAAGTGATGGATAAACAGGTCTTTGATACAAACAGCGTAGACCCTCATCCTGCTGTAGCCACTTCCCTATGATGGTACCATGTGTGATACAGTCTGAACTTCACATCATTGCCAACCCTTTCCCTCTATTTTTTCATGTTTTTAAAGCCATTTCAAGTGTGCATGTGAAGATTCCAAAAATATTAATACAAATGACATTAAAAGATGTTTCTGGTGCTCCTATTTAGACTGTTCTTGGCAGAGGGCTGGGGAGTTCAGCTAGAGCTGCCCAGGCTTGCCAAAGCCAGCTGAGCAGCAGGTTCCCCCTCCTCCTTCCACCACCAAGAATGGAAAAAAATTCTGTCAAGCCCTAGATAAACTTCGAAAATGTTAACAGAAAGAACAGTCTAGAAGCCAGATGTGGCAGAGAGAGAGAGGAAAAGATCTGGGCAGTTGTGAAATGGTAGAGGGGAAGGGATTTATCATGGGATGGTAGGAAAGACTGCAAAGGGGATTAAAAACAGGCAAGTGAACATTACTGGAGGCTGATGATATTACAAGGGAAATAGCTGCTTGCTGCTGGCTGTGTAGGAGGCTTGTCAGACTTGGGGAAGTAAAAGCATAGTGCTTACATCAACAGGATTTTTAATTTTTTTTTTTTTTTTATAATGGCATCTGGTCCTGTGTTGCATTTGGGCATGATATTTAGTGACCTACCTACATGTGACACAATTGCTTTAGGCAGTGTTGGTTGCTGCAGCTGACAGGGACAGGAAAGCTGGAAGAGGGGAGCTCTGGAGTCTGGAGCTCGAAGGCCCAGTACTGTCCAAACCCTGAACAGGTCCAAGCTGGGTACATCAGCATCAGCACCAGAGATGTCCCACTGGTGTTTTAAGCCATGTGAGTTTCAATGTTCCAGCTTGAACTTTGGCTCTTGGGAGCCACTGTACTGAAATGGAAATGTGTCTTTGATTATGAGTGAAAAGGAGTGTCTGAGCCATCTTCAGCAATTTAAAAAAAAAAAAAAAAAAGATTTGGTTTGGCCTTTTTGTCACACAGAAAAGTGGGACACAGGGAGGGAGAAAGAATCCCTGCCCTCTCCAGCTCTGCAGTAACAACCTGGGTGCAACCTGGAATTGCTGTGTTGTGCCCATGCAAATGCCACAACCCGAGCCTGGGCTTGGCCACATTCAGTGTTGGTTGGCTGCTGAGTTTTTCCCTGTGTGAAGAGCCCTGTGTGGCCAAGAGGCGTTTCACGAATGAGGGAAGAGACCTAAATTGTGCTTTGCTGGCTCGAGGCAGTGTGGGATCGCTGAGTTGAATGGGGCTGGGATTTAACTGCCATCTAGCAAAGCCCTGTCTGGGGTGAAGCCCAGTTATGGCTCCTTGGTTCTCTGCTGCATCCCCAGGGTGGGCTGGTAGACAGCCAGCTGCCAAAGGAGAGTAGCCAGAATGAGGTATCAGGCAAGCAGCGCCCTTCTGCAGCCCACCCTATGCTACAGGAGTCTACTCTGGCTGCACAAGCCGTGGGGGTCAGCCCCATCTTTAAGCAATCCCCAGAAGGGAATGGGTGAGCCATAAATCCCTCAGAATCGCAAGACCTATGCACAAGATACATTCAGTCTCTACTGCTCATTGATGCCTTTTGCTCCTTATCCAAAGCCGTGGGGTTTTCAGGGTGCAAGGAGCAGACAGTTTTGTAGAGCTTTTACTTCAACTTTTCATCAGGCTGTGACCTCTATTTGGGATTGCTCAGATCCTCTCTCCCCCACTACTGTTCTTCAGGGCTCTACTGTTGTTTTGTTGGTAGCGATGCTTTTCTTTGGATCCCAGCTGGAATTTGCTTGATGTGGACAAGTGCAGGAAGTTCTCCAAGTCTGTTTCAGAACATCAGATGCCCTTAAAGGTTTGAAAGGGCTTATCAGTCAGTGACTTTGCAAAAGCATTTCAGATGCAGTGCAGAATTAATGGGTCAGATAAACAATGAGCGGATCTTTTTAACTGTTGTGGGTCACAGACCCCCTTCTGTTTCACTGGGCCTAGAGTTTTACTAGATAAAAAGGGATTGGACTAGATTAACCAGCGGTCTTTCCTGAGGACCTAGCACAGCACGATAATCATACAGCATTGTAGGCAACAGAAAGAATAGGAGCAATTGTATCCAATACCTGAGTTACTGTAATATGCCTGCCTGTTCATATGAGCCAGGAGAGAAAGATTGTTTTTCCTTTCTAAAGAGGGAAAATTGGAGGGAAGCTGTGCCAGAACCTTTCCAGGTTTAGAGAAGTGGAGGAAACACCTGCTACGCCATCAGCATTCTTGTTAACAGTGACTGCATGAGTGACAGAATCTGTCCCTTCCGGAGATGATTCAGACTCAGAAGACTCTTGGTAGTGATGACATGAACGCCTGGTAGCTCCTGAAAGCAGAACTAATGAGCAGTGCCACTCACTTAGCGTATGGTTTGACAACAGATGCACATGTTGGTAATTAAGTATTTGGCTGCATTACATTATTTTATTTTTGGATTTCTCAAACACACACCCATCGCAATTTCTAGACACATTTGCATGATTTCAAGCATTAAACTTATATCATAACAAAGGTAGAAAAATCAACATAGGGAGACTGAGCCCCACTTTTCTGAAGGGCTCAGTGGCACATAGGGCTTCCTGTGTACCCCAAACGTAGGAAACATAGGCTTTGTGTGGAAAAAATATACGTAGGGAATAGTCCCAGGGACTCTTCCTACGTTGAGCAGATCTATGTCTGTGGCTTTGGACTAAACCAGTGCACAAGTCTTGCACCAGAGTTTTTTACTACTGTCCGATAACATCCATCACTGCTTGTGTCTCAGCAAAGGCTTGGAATGGCTTTGAACTTCATGAACTTCATAAATACCTGAATGTGATTATACCTGCAGTGCTAGAGAGCAGATCAAAATACTTCATCTTAGCAGAGATCTTCTGGAATGTTTCATTCTGTCCTTGCATGCCAGCAGGTAATGTATGTCAATTTATTAATGCTGACCTTGGCTACAAGCTGCAAAATATGTACCTAATGGCGCTTGCTGGAGCATCTTGCTTCCAAATTTTATACCTTCTCTAACTCAGTCCAGATACTTATTAAAACTGTCCCTGGGAGCCCATGCAGCTTTGCTGTATACATCAGGTGTATTGGAGGAACGGTTGCCCTAGAAATGATGGAATTGCTTCTTAGCTCACTCCACCCAAATTTCTGTGGTGGATTGTTAAGGAGGAGTTAGGATGCATCGTAAGGGCATGATGGAGAAGCATATGATGGACTGGGGAGGAGACCTGGTCCAGGAGTGGTGCATGACATTATGGTTTTCCCTGGACATTATCTTATAGGATAATAGTTTCCTTTTGCATGAAAGTTAGGAGCTGGGCCAATTATTTTGAACTTGATTTCATTTTGAGATTCTAAAGCAGCCTAACTAGTGAGAAGAGCTGTCCTCTCTCCCAAGGTTAGTAATGGTAGACAGCAGAGGTCCAAGATCTACTGGAGTATCCCAGTAAAGCCACCTGTGAAGTTGGTAAATATTTTGAATGTCTGGTCTTGTCTAGAAATTCTCAATGTTGTTTTACAATTCGTAGAAATTCCAAGAATTTGTCACCCCTGTCTTCCAAAAGTATAGTTGTTCACAGACTGTGCCATCTTTCCATGAAAATATACAGTAAAAGTTCCTTGTTTTGTGCTCTGTATGTGTAAGCATCGTTCTAGAGCTAAAATTGTATGATGCTGGTGCAAAGCTGTTATTTCACTGACTGAAAGTGTGTCTATCTTTCTGTGTTCTTTTCCATTGGATGGAAAGTCTGCTTGTGTACACCAGAAAATCACTGCAGCTTAGGCTGAAGTAGAGGTTAGCTATGCTGAATGAAAAAGAATTTTAGTCAGTGTTGACACTGAGAAGAATGTTTAGGATCTTGAAGGAGAAAGAAATGAGAATATTGAGAAGAAAGATGTGACCAGGCAGCTCCACCTACAAACTGTAACCCTCCAGGGCAATCTCAGGTTTCTGCTATGTGTTAGCATAGAAAACAGATTACATCCTAACCTAGACTGCAAGCATGAGAGTATTGGAAATCTGTTGCAGGTGTTTGATGGTAAACAGTGTTTATAGCTGCCAGGATGGAAACATTTATATGTGTGAGTGAGTGCAAGTGGAGGGCAGGCCTCAAACTTTCACCCCATTACCTTCATATTTCGGTTTTGCTTTGCTTTCCCCAGTACTAGATGCCCTGTGATTTCAGCCTGCTAGTGAATTCAAGAAAGCACTGATGATTTTACTTGAGTGTATTCTGTATTAAAATTTGAAATGCTAGAATCACCTGAGAAGTAGTGGGCTAATTTATCACAGGAACAAAAATACACAATGGAGACTGAATGGAAGAGGATGAGTTCTGACAGGCATGCCTTTACTTTTTCAAGCAAGTATTTTTTGCTTGGGTGGGTGGTGCATTAGTTATATATACAAGTCATGCTTTTAGCTACAGCAAAATGTGAGAAGACATAATAATAGCTCTTCACGTTAAGGCTTCCTCTTTTTTTTTTTCCCTTTCTGTTTTTTTTTTTAATTTCTTTTTCAGTTCAGCTAGTTTGAGACTTTAGATTATTCTCTTTCTGAGAACTGGGGGAAGTATTTTTAATACCTCTCAGTGTGAGTGGTAACTGGGCTGCCCTTAGATGAAAATAGCAGTACGTCTACTAGGGAGTTCAGCCAGAAGGTTGGATTTCCAGTGCAAGGCTCCTGATTAGTGCCTCACAGTGGTTCCCAATCAGGAAAATAAAGAAAACAAAGGTACCCATCCAAAATACAAGACAAATTCACCTTTGATGACTTAATGTATGTGATGGGCCAAATATGCTCAGTTGTACCTTCATTAATAGGAAAAAAAAAAAAGTAGTATTAGTATAGCCAAAAGGGCAACAACATGTCTACTGAATTTTTGCCCTACAGATACTGGTTGTCAATTGCCCACAATGAAACTGGAGCAGGAGCAGGACTACTGAACCTGTCGGTCTCCTCCCTCAGGGCTATGGGCAGGGAGGGGACAAGAGGTGTTTACCACAGCCCCAACACACCCACTGCCAGTGTGTTTTGTGGGTGGGGTGGATGTTAAGGAAGGGAAGGTTAACGAGCTTGTTTAAGTGACCTTGTGTAGCAAACCAGTAAGGGAACATCCTGCTTCCTTGGAGTAAAGTGTTGCCCCTTGCTTTCCCTTTTGCAGTTCTTAACTCTTACTTGTGCTGGAGTAAAATATACGAAAATATAAAATGGCTGGTCCAGTTCTGTCTCTTGATAATGGCCAACCAGATGCCTAGCAAAGAGAATACTGGGCAAACATAGTAATATTTCCTTATAAATTTCATTTCTTCCTAAGCCACAGAAGTCTATGTCTAGTACCCCAATGGATGTCTGTTTTCTGAATTTGTGTAACTGCACCTTGAGACCATGTGCTATTCAGAATGTCCTTTGGCAAGGAGCTGCTCCATTTAACTACTGATTCTGTTGAGAAGTACCTCTCCTCATTTTGGTTCTGTATCCTGACTCATTGACTATTTTGTGTCCCTCATTCTCAGTGAACATTTATTATGCATCTTTTCTATGTCACTCTTTTTGCAAGAATCATACTCCTTAATTTTCTATTCCAGGAAATGAAACATCTGACCCCCCACCATGACTGCATCTTTGCATCTTCAATGGAGGCTGTGGTATGGGACCGTAGAGGGTGTTTCCAGCAGGGATTTCTTCAGTATGGGTTTAAGGTGACTCCCTCCTTGACTGCAGACACTTGTCTTCCTGAACCCCAAGGGCAAGGAGCAGTCAGGTTGGCTGAGGTGTGTCTGTCTCCAGGGAGCAGTGAAGAAGTCATCCTTGTTTTCTTAATGAGTGTGAAAGAGGTGAAAGGATGAGGGACCTGTGTGGGAACTATGCATCCTGCTCACTTCAGAAAACTCAACAGGTCTGTAAGATCATCTTCTTAATAAAAATTACATTTTTTCTAAATTATGGGAAGGTACAAATACTTTAAAAACCTAGAACAGTTTAACCCCAACACAACATAATAACATAAAAAATCTTGATGTTGAGCATGGTAGGACTGAGTTCAGGAGTCTGCAAAGCTTCATTCATGCAGAGTCCTATCTGGTATGAGCTGCCCCTGGAGCCCTTTGAGAGACTGGGCAGGATGAAGAGCAGAGGGTGCAAACAGGTGTTTCTACAGTGCACAGGTGAAAGTGATTGAAACTCAGAATGTCCAACTTTCTTCTTTTTTTTTTTTTTTTTTCTCTTGAAACTGGGCAGATGCTTTAAAAAGCAGACATTTCTTTAATTTGTAGCTGTTAATTCATTTATAAACTACATGTGCTTCATGAGTGATTATGCTAATGTACTTAAGAGTATTTAAACCCTTGTGCTGATTAGCCTAGCCATTCATTTTAACTACATTATACAAATAAGATGTTATCTTAAAAATGTGTCTAACAAAACACCATAATCACAAATACGCTACTTTACTGAATGCATCTATTGGCTTTACTGAATTCAGCCACTTAAACTTTAATTTTTAATATTCTGCTTTGCTTTGTATTCATGTATACTGTATGGTGGGACTAGGCTGGTGGAACGCATTTAATAGCAAAAATAACCAGTTGAATTTATATTTCATCTTGTCTCCAGGCAAAAGAATTTGTGGGGTCACACTCAGCTCGTGCATGCAGTGGAGCAAGCAGGCTGTAACCTCTCCGACACAGGTGGGATGCACTGGCTCTCTGCCGTGAATTAGTATGACATGGCCCTGGCCCTGGTTTCTGCTCTGAGGTCTGCCAGGTGCTACGGGGCTGCAGGCAAATCACTTAGCCCAGCGGGTCTGGTTTTCCCCATCTGTATGGGGTAATGATGCTTAGCTACCTTCGACGTTTACTGATGAGAAGTGCTATCTGAGTCATAGGCGTTGTTATTAAAGGTATCTGGAGCGTTGATTTCTTTGGGCAGCTTCATGCTGAAGGTGGCTGAGGCCATTCTGCACAGGTTCCCCTGGGGCTGCTGTGGAGTCGATGTCATTGTCTAGTGTCATTTCTCGATGAAATGATCCAGAGAGTATAAAGAGAAATGAGGATCTGTGCTCCCTCCTTACTGTTCGGAAAACAGCAAGGGTGTTCTGAGTGATCTGTCTGGTATAAAAAACTTGTTGCTAACTGGCAGAAGGTGAGGATGGGACCCTGCTAGAGGGACAGAGCTCCTGTCTTTAGATTTGTAGGAGCAAACCCATTCAGCTGTCTCTGAGGCAAAATGACAATGACAAAATGTCTCTGAGGCTTGTTGACATTTTTGAATCATAGAATGGTTTAGGTTGGAAAAGACCTTAAAGATCTAGTTCCAAGCCCCCTGCATTGGGCAGGGACACCTCCCACTAGACCAGGTTGCTCAAAGCCCCAACCAGCTTGAACACCTCCAGGGATGGGGCATCCATGACTTCCCTGGTAGATCTTTTAAAAATTTGTCTTAAGACAAATTTAAATTAAGAAGGGTTTTGGTTGTGTGTTGCTACATGACCCTGGCATGCCGTGAAGTCAAGAGGGCTGTTTCTGTGGGAGGGAGCTGCAGGGCAGAGTGGCAGGTCCCCACCTGGCCCACCAGTGTCCTGGTTATGGGGCAAGACCATGCATCCCCCCAGCCCTGAGGGAAGCTGGGGAGGACCAGTGGTAATGAGAACAGGGACTTCTAAGCCTTTCCACCCTGGCTGTTTGTTTGGGCTGGTTCTTCCTCTGTGTGCTGGGTGCTCTCAGCAGCAGACATTAGAAACAGTTAACTGAGCTCAGGGCTTTGTGTGAAATAGCTTCGAAGGTCAGAGTAAAACACAACATACTTATCTCAACTCATCTGAAAATTACCCTCATCAAAAGCATAGTTTATGCCTGATAGATAGCCGGAGCACCAATTAAGGTTGTAATTTCCTGAGGTGCCATGCGGGGTAGGTGTGCAGGGGGAGATGTGGAGGGAGGGAAGGGGGTCTTCGACCAGGGCTTTTGGCAGCAGCTCCCCAAGGAGCCAAGTGAGGACTGCCTGCCCCATGCTGTTAGGATACTGTGCCAGCTCACCGTAGTATCCTCTATCCTCCTCCTCTCTGCAGCAATCTCAGAGCTGTATCAGAATTTTGGGGTTGGGTTTTTTTTTTTTTTTTTCTTTTTTTTTTTTGTGATCTGGTGTTGTTGGTACTGTATGGAACAAAAACACGGAGGCGTTTCCTGCCCCAAGATGGCCACTCTCTGCGGCCCAGATACTCAGGCAGGATACAGAGAGAAGGCTGGCTTGCGTTGTGGCCCTTGTTTCCCTTTGTTATCAGAGTCACATTCACAGAGTCAGAGGTCATCCTCCCTCCCATCCTCTTCTTCAGGGGAAAACTGTGTATTGAGGAGACACAAAAAAGAAGGAAATGTAGGAAGATAGTGGCTGGCCTGATCAGGGAGGGTGGAATGTGAGAAATGTAATAATACACACACACACAAAAAGAGGCAAAAATGAACCAAGGTGAGAAGTTAGGATCTTGGAGGGGAGATAGACAATGATGTTTTGGTATTTACATCTTTTTCTGGGCCTGATAGACAGTAATTTGTTTCAGGGAGGCCCTTTGCACCTGGTACCCTGCTTGGGTACACATGCAGAAAAGGGATCTAATCTTGTCCTAAAAATTCTCATCTTCCTTTGACTATTTTAAGAACTCTGATGGGCACAAGAGAGCAAATTCATCCCAGGATCCATCAGTGACATAAAACTATAAGCTCTGCACGGTAGTGCCAGTACAAGTGGGGGGAAAAAAACCCCAAAGGTCCAAGATGGATATCTGTATAGCTAATACTATAAAACCACTTTCAAAAATGTGCTGTGAAAGGAACACATGGAAAAAAGGCTGTGCTACTTTGTTAAAATGTGATAGTTAGAGACTAGTTTGCCCAAAGAGGGCAACTACTGCTTATACAGATGCAGCCCTGTCAAGCAGAACCCCGGCACCCGCCCGTTGGGAATAGAGACACCTGTGCACGCGGGTACCGGCTTTTGCATAGACAGAAGCTGCTTTTAGGGTGCATGGGTGCAAGCACTCCTCCCTGAACATCTGCAGGTGCGGCTGCATGCAAAGAGACAAAGGGAAGTCGAAAGGAGGCAATAGTATGTGCCCTTCATGGTAAAAAAAAGTCATGAGTCACACTTCAAAATACCGTAAGATTCCATGTTTTCAGGCTTTTCTCTGCAACCGGGAAGGGCAGGCTTTCAAGGACAGCAGGTAACAACCTTATGGAAAGAGGACTGTGAACCAAGCAGAATCTGGGAGTGGACAGCCTTGAAACTTTACCCTCGAAGGTCTCAAAACAGCTGCGACTGCTCGCAGCACAGAGTCAGTGTCACGCTCTGTGTCACTGTTGAAGTATAAACCAAGAGACCCTCTTGCTGTCCTTGTGAGAACGGAGGGTGAAGCAGAGTGAAGCATTCTTGTGCTCCCACAAGGATGGCAGCGTCAATGCGGGGGTGCTGCACATCAGCACGGCTTCCTTTGTACATATCTGTGCAAAGTGCAACCTAAAAATGTGTGTGTGCAGGTTCTGTTTTGTGATAAGGTATGTCAAGGTCAAGCTAGATGCGTAAGGGTTAAACACACAGCTCACTGCAAAGTGGATAACAGTTGTATTTTAGCATTTATGCTATGTCACTACTTACTGTCATAAGAGAGCGGGTTTTTTTTCTTAAGTAGAGAGAATCGCAGAAAGTATGTTGGATTTTAGGATGGATTATAAATCAAACTGAAACCAACTAACCTGTGAGCACAAAACCATGCTGCTTTTTTTTTTCCATGCCACTGATTAGGTGGAGTTAAAAATCTTACCTACTTTATTAAAAAAACTAATACCAAGATTTGCATTTGTATGGATTTCTCAAAAAAATTTTAATGGTCCTGAGAGTTACAGTATTGCTGGGAAGCTTACTACTGAAAAGCAGAGACATCTGAAAAAGAAAGATGAGTAAGAAGAGGACCTAGTCTATGATTTAATTGGAATCAATGGGAATTGTGCCATTTGCCTTTGGTGGCAGCAGAATCAAAGCTGAAACACCAGCTGTAGTTTATTTTAGATTGCTCCCTGTCTGAGTTAAGATTTCAGATAACTCCACAGGGTTCCTTTTCTTTTAAGTATCTACAATTTATGGCAGCAATATATATTCTACATGTTTTCCTCTACCAGAGGATCAGCTGAGGCTGTAAGGTCTGTGGGCGAGACAAACCCTTTCCCTTTTTTCCCTGGAGGGTGGTCTGCAAGGTGTGAGTCTAAAGTGGGGTGTTGCACCACAGGAGGATGTGCCTTGGGACCAGTACTCCAAAGCTATGTGAATGCAAAGGTGAGAGATTCGAGCAAATTGTGCTACTCAGCACTTCTCAGTTAGAGATGTGGGGAGAAGAAGCCAGCTAAGTGGGATGGAGATGGAGCAGCCTGCAGGGTGGAAGTCTCAGCAGGCTGTTGGCTGAGAACTGAGCTCTAAGGGTGAGGAACCAGTGGGGAAGATGGGGTGGAAGAGCCTGATGTTGCCAAATCAGTCCTTAATCTCTTGGAAAGTGCTGCATTGTTGTGAAACAGAGCACAGGGTAAATATCCCCATGTAGGAAAGAAGGAAAAAATAAGGCCTGAAGTCAAAGAAAGAGGCTTGCAGAAGGCAACAGGGAAATGGTATCCATTTTGGACAGATTTGAGTCTGTTTAACATTAACAGTTTTATTTGAGTAGCTGTACTCTTCTTGCTGGTAAATGTATATGATTATCTTTGAGTGATGAATGAAAAATGGTAGTCACTCAGTCTTAGCGAACAAAGTAGTTGCTGAGAAATCAGCATTTTCTGCAGCCCCCACCTGCTCTGTAATACTGGTTAGTGAGAGGGACAGGCAGAGATCTCTGCAGGTGGTTTAGACAACCAGCCAGACAGGGAGAAATGAGTGGTGAGCGCTTGAGACACCAGGTGACCAGAAGTATAGATAACTTTGATGCCAGAGGGAGAAGAAAAATTTTATAAAACAAAATGCAAGAAAAAAATTGTGAATCTTGGGTAGAGGAAACATCTAAGGGGCTAGGACACAAAAGTAGCAGCATCCTTGTGGAGGCATATATGAAAACTATGAACATGTCCTGAGCTTTGTAACAGCCTAGTCAGGAATCACTAACAAAATCACTAAAAAATGAGATGAGGAGCATCTTAGAGAAAGAGTTGTGGTTTGAAGAACTTCATAATTTCCTGGAGTGGTCCTGCTGTGGGTCACTTCGTCTGACAGGTTCACTGAGGCAGAGCATGATGGCTGTGTTTTCTACCTATCCCTTTTTATCTGATCAGAGGAGAGAAATACTGGACATGAAACAGGCACTCAGCTCTGCTCCAGTCCTCTCAATGGATAGGATCAAGTAATTGATCAAGCCTTCATATTTCAAAGAAATAATGAAAATCCTCCCACTCTTCCCCTTATGCACTGTCTCCTGGAGATGTATGTTACTCAAGGTGCCCTGAGCAGACACTATCTGACACTATAATAGAAAACGACTGATAGCCAATTCTCTCTCCTGGAGCAACCAGAGCTGAAGAGGTAATACAACCTCCTATAAGTGAATACAAATGATGATTGAGATTTCTCTATCCCAGTAAATTGTATAACACGTCCTCTGCTGTCCTTGGGTCTGATCCTTCATTTCTTGAATATTCTAATGTCCTAATAATATTGAAAGGAGTCTGGGGCATGTGGAGAATGCAACTAAGGCTCAACAAGTAAAAGGTATTAGCAAATAATTGCATGAAGCACAAAGGCCACCTGGACTTGTGTCTATAAAGGTTCCAGTGGCAGTAATCAAATGAAGTTTTGTTGGGTTGTTCTGAGTAGGAAGGGTGTTTGTGCTTTGCTAAAAGAAACAGTAGAATTTGTGAAGCTGAATGTTAATGAGACCATTCAAAACTAAAATAAGGGTAGCCTATCTCTGTCAATTAATTTGAATAGTATCATACTTCACTGAAAGACTTGTCAAGCATTGGAACAAGCTGGCCAGGGAAGTGGTTGAGTCACCATCCCTGGAGGTATTTAAAGATGTGTTGATGTGGTGCTGAGTGTCATGGTGTAGTGGTGGACTTGGCAGTCTTAGGTTAATGGTTGGACTTGATCATCTTAAAGGTCTTTTCCAACATAAACAAGTCTATGGTTCTATGATTCTGCACTGAAGTTAAAAAAATACCTCAAAACCAAAGCAAAACACATTGTATCAATTTTAATTTCTTAATAAATTAGGAGTTGTTAGGGAGTGTTATGTTCCTTCTACAGCTCTCTGAGCCACAAATAAATAGATGGGATCCATCCCTAATTATCTGTACTAGGTTCTCGTTACAATGTGATTACATCGTGTTTAAAATTCTTTGGGCAATCGCATACATTCAGATACTCTTTACTGAAACCTGTAACGGACGAGCCCAGTTAGCAGTAAGGGGGACCATACTGTTTACATTATCTGTGGTTCAGCTTAAAAATTCAGTTTCTCTTTAACAGATTTTCTGTGTGTTTTCATGAAGTGCTTTTGGGGGAAAGTTGCACAGGAAGGAAAGGTGTTCAGGAGCAAGTGGTATCTTCGTGAAGTGAAATTTATCTATTCGCTATCACCCAGAGCCTGACAATTGATTATGGCAAATGTATCAGCCCAGAGTTAAACACAAAGGAGTTTGTTAATGTGGGTGCAATGATTGGCGTGAAATAGAAATAGTACTTAGCATTTGTGAAGTATTATTATGATTAAACAAAACAATTTTAATATAATGGGTTCAAATAGACAACATCCTTTTTAAAGGTAGAAAACGGAGGCTTGTTGAGGCTTAATGACACACACAGGGTCACACCACAAGTTTGAGGGATTAGCAGCTGAATTAGAAGACCTGACTTCCATTATAATGCTCTATATTAGATGACAATCCACAATAGAAAGAATGGAAATTAAAAAAAAAAGACAGATGGAAAATGAAAAGAAACATGCATAAGTGTTTGAAATAAATATATGCAGTGGGCAAGAATGAAGCTGGTAATGAAACCTTTGCTCACTTTTAAAGAGAATTAAATGTATTTGCTTGCAGTACATTTGGAATAACAGGCTACTGAAAGGGATGATGGGGCCTGTGAGAGAAAGTGAAAGCATTTACTGAGGATGTTGCTAAAAGCTATTTTTTTGCCTCCATTTTCAGGCAGGAATAAGAGGACAGATGGCAGAAATTTCCCATGGGAGAAAGAGAATTACTAGAGAAGATCAGGATCAGACCTGCACAGGTGATCATGAAATCGAAAAGCCTGAAAACTCAATTTCTCAAGGTCGGTATAGCCCCTGCCTAAATAACCAGCTTCTCTGAATTCTGAGGCAAATGGGACAAAAATGAGAAAACGCGGAACTGCTGGAGGACTGGTAACAGTGTAGTATTCAGTGATAACCTAGAGAAAATCAAAGTATATCAGAGTATTGTCAGCTGTGTGGTTTCTATTTTATGTATGTTTTCTGCACCATACTCATCACTACAGTTTCTGAGTACCTCCAGATACATTGGCTGTGCGGTCTTACCTCTCTTAGCCTCTCCTCCTGGGAGTAGTGTATCTTGGAGGGCCTTGTTTCAGGAGCATTTTTTGTTGTTCTTAGAGTGTGTATTGTAGAATATTTGCTGCAATAGGATGGGCTGAGCCTGAATCTTGTGCCTGAACTGGAAGGTTGTAGGTTAGGGAGGAGAATGAATTTCACAGTATCAGTTGCTCTTGGACAAGGTCTGGTTGGAGTGTAAATTGCTGGAGATTAGGCAAACTAAGGACAGGAGTTCCTCCTCCCTCCCCATAGCTGTTGACCTTATATCCAGCTGATTTGTGCCTGCTTTCTCTCTGCTTTAGGGATAAAGGCCCTTTTCAGTCATGACCATCAGACTCCAGCTGTACAGAGGAATGCAATTCTGTTCCAGTCCCAGTCTAACAACCAGATTTTGTGAGATGTCTTGTTCTTAATGCCGTGGGAGCCAAATGCCTGAACATCTTGAAAATCTGTGTTGACTGTATTCCAGTTTTGTCCATCTAGAAATTGCACAAGTGTATACAGTGTCCCTGTGCTTTTGTATCATTTAGGTAAATACTGTGGTATGAAAAGAGACGATAGCTATGAGTAGTATGCCCAAAAAGATGAAGAGGAATATAGCGAGACAGCTTAAATACTGTAATGTAGTTATTCATAGTAAGCATGAGACTACCATGTCTACCAAAGAGAATCTGTTTGGTTTTGAATTCTCTGTGGAAATGCAAAGAATTCCAGTGGATTGACATTGTGATTATTAATTTTCAGACCTTTTGGAACAATAGGATATTGCGAATGTAACACAGGGTGATCAAGCTTATTCAGTGCTGAGGAGCAGGTTCCTAGTTTTAGGGAGCCTCTTCCAGATCAGTGTCCAGATTGTTAGGATCTGAACAGACCCTTTCTCTCTCTTCGTAGTGGATGTCACAGAACCTTGCCAAAGGAGGCATGAGCTCTAAGAAATGCTCAAAAAGTGCTTCATTTCTCATTATGTTGGTAATGACTCTTTCTGTTACATCAAATCCTTTTGTCTGGTCACAAATGAACTGATGATGGGCTTGACAATCATCTTGCTGGATCCTGGTTGGACTGGACTAAAGAAAAATGTTTGGACAACTAGAAAAAAACAGAGAATATTTTGAGCTGGAACTACCCCAACTTACTTGTGCTCACCACTGAACTGTGTCATAGGCATTCCAGGATTTCATATAGCCTTGATTCTATCTCTCAGAATTGGTGATTTTCTTTAACAAAGGACATTTTTTCTGACATTAAGAAATGATTTGGAATGTCTGTTGTCCCTTACTCTTATGTTACCCTAATCTAAGAGATGCAAGCACTGATGCAAAAAGTCATTTGCCCTGCAAGTAGGCTTGGTATTGCCCACATTTGAGGGAAAGAATAGGTGGAGAAGAGGTCATGCATGGCTGATATTGATTGAACCTATGTTTGTGCCCAATAAAGTAAAGATATTGTTCAGTACTTACAGTTCTTGTGAAAATATTATTGTTGTGATAGTACCAACATATCTATGTGGGTCTATCATCTCTCATGCAAGCACCAGCTGGCAAAATTCATTCTGCCCCATCAAATATGACAGTTGTGCCTCTTACCTTTGTTGCAAATCATCCTCCTGTATTTTGCGTGAATGTCAGCTGTCCCTGTGATCATACTGCTGACACTTCTAACTTGATCTGCCTGCACTCCATTAAAGTAAATCACCAGACGCTGCTTCAGGATGAAGCTTTGCCCAAAGAGACTGCCATACTC
This sequence comes from Nycticryphes semicollaris, assembly GCA_013400055.1. NCBI lineage: Eukaryota > Metazoa > Chordata > Aves > Charadriiformes > Rostratulidae > Nycticryphes > Nycticryphes semicollaris. Next base: position 497,913 of record VXBJ01002360.1, read on the forward strand.
AAGATCAGATGGGGATATTAGGCCTAGCTGTGAGCTGTGTGTGATGCATAAGCTTCAGATACTCCTAAGCCTAGGAGTAGCTCTTGCGTGTTATGCCATGCACTCAAGAAGCTCACCACCTGCCTCTGTGTTGCTCACAGTGCTTAGTGGTTTAGTGCCACCATGTGCATGGGCCTTTCCTGTCCCCTTCCCAGCAGCTCTGAGGGGGAGACTTTGTGCTCACACAGCATCTAAGTCCAGATCAGAGGTGTAGCTTGCATGAGTAGGATGCAGGTGGTGGGAGTGGGAGTGTGCGATCGCTCGCAGTTGTGCTGGGTGACAGCTAACCAAGACGGCTTCCTCCGCCCACGCGTAGGGCCCAGCTGAGGGTTTTTTTTCCTGTTCTCGCTTGCTGTCAAGATGTGCAGCGGGCTCTTGGTCGGAGCGGGTGGGATGAGGTCACGTCCTCTGCACTGTGTCAGAATGGGAGTGACTAGCATGTCCCATCTCAGTGCATGAGGAATTGGCTTCCAGAGAGGTCTGGTGGCACTGGTAGTTCTTGGTGTGGTGTCATCTTCTGAGGAGCAAGTTCTGTTTGTTGAGACTTATTTCTTACACTGAATACTGACCAAAGTTACATGTTGGTCTACTCCAACAGCAAATTTGTCCCTGGGGTTTTCATCCTTCAGTTGTTTAAACCATACTTTTATGATCAATGTGAAGTGGGCTATAAAGAAGAAAATTAATTCTATCTCAGTTTGATATTAGATATTCTGTACACTTTAAATCACCTGTATATAAAATGATCAACCTATTTCTCATCCCATGGCAGACCTTTAGTTTCTCCTTGATTAAATATGGTGTCTGCCTTAATGTGGGCTGAGGCTGGTTGAGTAGACCTGGTTATTGTATTTACTTGGGCAGTAATTGAGACTGATACCCACTGAAATCTCAGCAAGGGTTGAATGAAATTTAATTCTACTGCAGTAAAAGGTGCTGCTTTGTATAGTGCCCTGCACTGTGGTCCATCACTGAGACTCCTCAGTGCATCGGTAATAAAAATAAGTAATAAAGCTACAGCTGATAATAGTTTAGTGAGGGTGTGTTGTTTGTATTGCGGTTTAAAAGAGCAGACCCTCAGCACATCTCGCCTGCCTTTTCAAGGAAATCTTAAAGACCTGTTTTTTTCTTCTCTTAAATCTACGCTCTTTTTATACCTGTGATTCTGTGTACATTGTGTACAGCTTTCTGCAAGATTCTACTATGGATAGAGTACCAGTAGGGATAATAAATAGGAACTAAATTTACATTCTTATTTTTTTTTCTTCTTTTTNCTGGATCCTAAAGCAAAAGGAAATGTGCTTGACGCTAAAATTGGCTTCATGGCTCCAGTTTTCTCAGCTCTGCGCCACCTGCCTCTAATCAAACTGTCCAATTACAGGAAACAATTGTTTTCTTGCTTTCTGTTAAGTGCAGAAATTTATCCACTAAAGGACTTTTTACCAAATGTTGCTTTTAACAAAACCACTTTCACAATTTCTTTGAAAAAATGTGCTGATGTTTATGTCCAACATGCATGTTAGAATTCAAACATATGGTCATCAAGATCCACACAAGGTCATTCACAAAATAGTAATATTTACCTTAACTGATTGTAGGGTGTGTGTGGAATTATCTGTTGTATTGGGTACAACTCACTGGACATTAACAGCGTTTCACTATTGTTGTGGTAAGCTGAGAATCAGGCCCCAACCTATAATTATCACGTACATGAAGAGCACTGATAATACAGAAGGGAAATTGGTCTCCCTAGATATGCTTCCTTAATGTGAGACAATGACTTCAGGCTGTTTCTGAGCTGCAATCTCCCAGGTGAAATCTTGCTGGAGTAGAATAAAGTAGAATAAAAAGCAGAGTAAAAGGATCCAGCTTTGGTTAACAATGCTTTCCTTGTGAAACTGGATCTCAAAGCAAATTACAGCCTTAATGCGCTCAGTCAGTCCTACAGAAATACATGACATCACAAGGAGAAAGCGAGTACGCAACTTGTCCTCTCTCACTTTAACAACAATATTTACATATCTTCACCTAACAACTACCTCTTATCTGCAAAGAAAGAGATTGATAAGGAAAATATTAACACTATCTTTTATAATTTAGGAGTTTACCAATTATACTAAAGGTGTTTGATCACCTCAAAAACTTTGTATGAAAGCATGCAGTGATCCTAGTTAAGAGGCCTATATAAAAAAAGACATTTTAAATGCTGTAAAATTTCCTTGAGAAGCATAAGACAGTTATTGGAAACTACTAAGTAGAGGAAATATGAGGAGCTACTATTCACTATCTCATAACATGAGGAGGTGGGGGGTATTCTATGAAATTGACAGTCGATAAATGCAAAACAGATAAATGAGTAACTTGTAGGCATTAACTAGTAAGCCATCAGCATGTGGAATTAATTTCCATAGGAAATCTATATTAAACTACAACACAATTGGCAGCATTGCTACAGCCATGTTGAGAGGGGTGATGTACTAAAAACTGCTTTTTGTTTCCAAAACGCGTTTAATATGTGTCTGCGTACAATTTGCAGCTATGCTAACTGGATCAATAGACTCTGATTTCCTCTGTTAGTTGAATCAATGCAGAGGTGTTTGGTATACACTAGAAAAAGCTTTGAAAATTAAACGCAATGCACTATATGAGAATTTCTCTTTGTCCTCATAACTGTACTTGTCTATGCCTTTTTTTTTTCCTCCCACATTTTCCAGTTTTTCTGCCTTTTAAATCAAGATCAAGAAGGGAACAATGCTGGAGATTTCTATGTTGGCTGGCTTGTACTGTTTAGCAACTTTTTGTTTGTGTGCTGAAGTGGGGGTTGGGGAATATATCACTTTATTCCTGTTATTTCCAAGATTGCTTTAGTCACACATGAACGGTTAATCTTGCTGCATTTATATGGATAGCACAGTGGTATATAAGGTAAGAATAAAAATTCAGTAACTAAAGAACAAATCTCCATTGCTTTTAGAAGAGAATAAAAGAGAAGAGTAACCTAACACAAAGCAAATGTTGCTTGCAGTGCAGTAAAACCCAGACAAAATCTGAAATGCTCCATAAAAAGGGAGCCAGCATGTTTGCCAATTGTTATTCCTATGGCATGGGTTTTGTTTTATTGTGTAACCTGTTATTTATTACAGTGCCCATCAACGTAGTAACATCCATTCTTCGTATGATGGGTGCAAATATATTTTATATATATTTTAGCCAAGCAACGTAAACAAATACAGCCTGACTTTACTGGAGCTCTTGGCTCCAGAGACCTGAGTAGCCAAGCTAATACCCTGAATGACAAGTGCTCGGGTCTAGTGGAAAGTGGGTATAAAGAGATGCAATTCCCAGTACTCTTAGCATTGCAGATTGTGCCTATGTCTACTCCTAAAAGGAGATACGAGGTTTGGTCCTAAATCTTGGGTAATGCAGAGAAGAGGATTTGGAGAGCAAAGGTGATTCAAAACAGTGGGACTGTTGCCTAAAGATTCTTCATATGGGTGAAAAGGAGCACAGGTAGGTATGTTCTGTATGTTCCAGATATGTATAGGTCTGTATGGAGTTTTCAGAGCTAGAAAAAGCCGAAGTGGTGGGTATGAAGATACTGTGGAAAGAGTAAGGTTGGTGGGTTGCAATGCAAGGATGAGGGGTATGAGTATAGATGTCCTGACATAGACACTGGAAATGTTGGGAATCATACAGGGATAATTCCAAGCTTAGTCCCTTGTTATTAATTGACCCTGTTTTTCCCGCTGAAATAGGAAAAGGTTGGCCTCTGATTTCCAAGTTGCCTTTCATGTATTCCACTTGAATGGTCATCTGCTGTTGGTGTCTCACTTTCCAGTTTGAAACATGGTCATCCTGCTAGGTGTGTACATACACATGGCCGCATGCCCTGCCTCCAGTGACCTTACGATCTTAGTGCCTTTGAGTGCATGGTCAAGATCAGGGAAGAAAACAGAAATGGTATGCTTAAAGAAAGAAGGATAAAAGCAGAATTTCAAAGCATCAAGGATTCTGCGGGTCTAATAGTGATGCTTCCCATCTGGAAACATGTGCTGCGGTGCAACCTTTCTCTGCTTCACAGTGGGTGGTGGGCAATACGAGAACTGAGACAGAGAGCAGCAAAAGCCTCAGCCTACTCTGAAGGCTTCCTGAGGGTGAAGGACATCTCTGCACATCAGAAAAAGCTTTTCTTTAGAATTTTTTCTATTGCCAGTTTTTTTCAGGTCCTGGTACATAAACAGTCCGGTGTGCTCCACTGAAAGGATATAAATTACACAAGTCTACTTACACAGTAGGAATATACTCATTATTACTGGTTTTACACCCTTCAGCTCACCCCGGGATTATCCCTGGGCAATGAAATTTTTGTATGAAAGAAAGAGGCACATGTGAATCACCCAGATACCATCTCTGCTTCCTGCCCTTCACACACCATCTTGCAGCGTTTTCCCCACATTTGTCACTGACCAGAACTGTGTTTTGGTGTGGGGCTTGAAACTTGTTTAGCCACATAGGAATAAAAATCCTGAGTTTAAATATGCATGTCTATCTTTCCCTTTCTGGAAAAAAAAAAAAAGAAGTGGTGGGAAAAAAAAATACTTTTAACATATATGTGTCTTGTCACTTGGTTTTGTAGGAATGGCCAGTAGCCTGTAAGAAGTGACCCAAGGTCCAACAAGTCCAACAGCTAGCAGGTGCCCCCAGATGGCTTCAGTAGAAGATGCAAGAAACATCACCTTCAATGCAATGCAGAGCATGGGCTGAAGTGTCACAGTGTTAGCAAAGATCCACCATGTGATTTTAATCGGGTAATTGGTACACTACCACTGCCAACAACACAACCTTGGAAGAGGCTGTCATAGAAACCTCCTTTTGAACTAGAAGCAAGAACTATTGGTCACCCATCCCTGTGGCAACTCCCTTGTGGGTCAGAACGGTATTTGGTGTTGTGTTTAGCTGTATTGGTCAAAACAGTAATGAGCAAATTTAGCCTTTTTATTCTGGTCACAGTGCAAGTAGTTTCTAGAAAGAGACACAGCCTGCAAGATTATGATACTGGTCACGTGTTTTTTTGAGTGGGTAGCTGAAACATTTTAAGTAACCAAAAATAATAGTAGGGAACATACGATAGCTTTTTGTTATGATTCTTATTTCATAGGACAGTCTTTAGCTAGTTATTCATGCCGAAATTCATTACTTTCAGGACTCACAAATATATTTTATGAGTATCTAACAGCTTGTCTGCATATTGGAACACAACCTCACAAATAGCAACACAGAAGCATTCGCAAAATTAATTTAATTAGTATTCTACCAGCTCTGGAGCTTAACTGCTGTGAATAGGTGTTGCACAGGCAGTATAGTTTAATGGTTCCTGTGGTCTTTTAACTCAGGACTCCACAACCTAGTTTTTCAGCCTCTATGCTTGTGGAAAGAGGGTCACAAAATCTTTCAGTCTGCCCAGCTGTAAAATGGTATGCATATATTTACGTAGCTTAACTAAGAGTGGTAGCATGCATTGAAATATTTGGATGAAAACTGCTTTACAGTGTAAGCACAAAGTATTATTATTAGAAACATTACTACATTATCAGCAGTGTGGCTTACAATTAAAACCCATGAACTTCTGGCCTTAGGAGCCAGGTTTGGGATTATTTTTTTTTTTGTTTTAATGTAAGTATTCAAAAAAAATCTAAAATAGACAAAATAAGGACATAGATGTAAAACAAATAACAATGATGTTAACTTTATTAAAAAGCTTCGTTGTGGTATCAGGCAGGAAGTGAAACTGCTTTCAAACTGCAAATATTTCTCAATCATTTCATGCACCAGCAATCTTTGTAATAGGTTTTCTGTTGGTTTTTGCAAAATGTTCAGATGAGCAGATAAAAGTTCAAACATAGAGGGAAAGGCAGTCATTTTTCTTGGATTTCACTAGCCATATATTTCATTCTGTGATTCAAAGTGACCTTAGAGTCTCCGTGAACAGATGTGCACACTGAAAGTTTGAGTCCTATTTTTATAGGGTTTTTTGTTGGGTTGTTTTTTTCTTTTTTTTTTAATATAAACCAGCAGTAGTATATGCTAGCAGCCAGCTAACCAGCTTTGGGTGTTGACTCATGCTTGGGGAGAGTTCAGTCAGAGATAGCTGAGGTGGAAACGGCTCCCAGCTATCTTCCCCACCCTCTGCTGGGGATGCTGCCTTGCCACAGGCCTGGCTGAGTGTGAGTGTGTTCCTGCACCCCAGACAGGGGAGCATATTGCCTGCTGTACTTCTGTGAGCTGCTGCCGATTTCAGGCTGTAAACCCTGCTGACTCAAGAGGGGATACTTGTTCTGCTAAACTGTCCCTGGGATGGTAGCTTCCAACAGAGGGACAGAGGCGACAGCTGGCAATGGTAAATGCTTCATCCATCCCAGTTAAATCTGCCAGTGAATGTGAATCGACACTTTTAGGTTTTGTGCTACTTGGAACTACTTTTCTGGCTCTAAGTATCATGTTATGTTGATCCCAGAGGGTCAAGTACAAAAGTATTGAGCACTTAGAGATACTAAATGCCCTTGCTCAGTGAATTCATGGGGCTTGAGAGCACTTGGCGACGGGACTGCTCAAAAAACCTTCCATTAAAACTGTTGTTTGACAGAAAAACAGTTTTTTCATTAAAAACGGAAAGCTAGGAAACTGAAACTTTAGCTAGCGTATTCACTGCTGCACCTGGGTCAGGCTCGGAAAGCACAAGGACTAAGTGTTAATTAGATATCTCTTGACTCAGTAATTCTTGCTAAAAATGCTGTGTGTGGGGCATCTAGAAGAGCAGCAGGTGTTGTGGTAGGTTTTACTTGTCTAATCTTGTAGTTTCTAGATACCTCTACCCCAGTCTCTGCATTTATTCAGCTAGCAGTTTTTTATTCTTGCTGTACAAAAACAGAAATAAAAAGGTAGGAAAAGAATGCAATTAAAAACTTCCAAGGCAATTCCATTTCCCAGTGTTCAAAAGTGATGTAGTTCAACAGTTAGTGGTTTACATTTCAGTCAAATTTTTGTCTAAATTTTGACAAATTGAACTCTTAGTAAACTGAGAGAAAAATAAGGTTTTTTTTTAAAAAAAACCTTTGCAGACCTCTTCTGAGGATGAAAACACCTGAATTTTTGTAAGAAAATAGTTATAACAATGTCTACCAGGTCTACGATCTGGGAGACCTGGATTCAATGTTCATGGTATGGTTTTCAACATATCCGTTTTCCAGTGCCTCACCTCAGCATCTGTAAAACAGGGGTGTTGTGTTTACCTTGCAGAGGTGTTGAGGAGATCAGTACATTGAAGAGTGTGATGTGCTCTATTGTGGTTTTATAGGACTGAAAAATTTGAAGGCTGTACATTTGTTGTTCCCTGCATTCCTAGTCTTGACATTTTACTTTGCCAAACAGGGAAAACCACAAATTTCTTTAAAATTGTAGCAGTCCACTGTTCCTGGTCTGTTTGCATGCTCCAAACCTTGTAAAGTTTTATTAGAATCTTTGCAGTGACTTCATATACTTTGTGTTGGGCTTTAATGACCTCAGGACCCATATGGACCAATGTATTTATTGTTGTGTGCTGACCATCCTCACATTTCAGAGGCTGATATGAAGACTGCTAGAGTTTGTCAAAGTCTAGATTTCATTAGACACTATGTGCTTGTTTGATACCCATGAATTTGACAAGCATGACACTAACGGGAAGGAAAGGATTTAGTACCCAAAAAGAATTGCTCCATTTGCTCCACTGGCTCCTCAAAACTTTTAGACAGCTAATGATAGTAAGGTAAAGCCTAGTGATGTTGTGCTGCATTACAGGAGGGCAAACAGAGCACTCAGTATCACAGGTGGTATCATTCAAAGGACAAGACAACTAAAAGGAGAGGATGGAGCCTCTCCAAGCCTTGCAGGGAGTCGGTGGCTGCAGGCTGTGCTCTGGATGTTCCAGGAACCTTGATTCATTATCGTTAGCACACTGTTTGCACAGCATTTGTGAATGCTGTGGAAATGTTTATAAACAAGTGTCAGATAACAGAAGAAGTACTTGATGAGCTCTCTAGTCACACAGTCTGCATGCAGATCGAGAGGCACCAATGATGATGAGAAGCTGAATGATTTCTAACACAATTTGCAGGAGATGGAAAAGGATGATGTGCTTTGCACTTGAGTGAATTCATCTTTCTCCATACGGTTCAGTTCTTAAATCTATATTTAGTGAAGCAGGGTGGAAGTTTTAAGATCACAGGATCATACAGGTTAGAAGGGACCTTGGAAGGTCCCTTGTCAAACCTTCTACTCAAAGTGGGGTCAGCTAAAAGATCAGACTAGGTTGCTCAGCGCTTTGTCCAGTCAGGTGTTGAAAACCCCCAAGAATGCAGATTGTGCAACCTCTTTGGGCAACCTGTTCCCCTACTTGGTTTATGCTGCTTTCATTGCAAAAAAACCCCAAACCCTAAGTTTTGAGGTTTTTCCTCAGATCCAGCCTGAACCCCTCTTCTTGTAACTTATGCTTGTTGTCCTCCCACTGTGTACTACTGTGAAGAATCTGACCTACTCTCCTTGACAACATCCTCAAAAGCACTGGGAGGCTGCTGTTAGTCCCCCCAAAGCTATATCTTCTCCAGGCTGAACAAGCCTCTGTTCATTGGGCAAGTACTCCAGACCTGGTGGCCTTCTGCTGAACTCACTCTGTTCTGTTGATATGCTGCTTCTCTGTCACACAGATTTACAGGAAGAAACCTAATTCCTTTAAAATTCCCATTTCCATGGGAAACTTCAGTTTTCCCTGTAGAAGACCATTTCCAGTTCAAATGTGGCTCATGTAGCCAAGGTTTCTGGCCTCACTGGCTCTGCAGCATTGCAGCCATGATTGAGGCAGATTGTCAACTGGCATTGCCAAAGGTCTCACTCAGTTCCAGGACTGCTGAAACATTACTCTGGAGTTTCCAGAATGAGGTACTGTGTAATTTCAGGGAGGAGAATTTCCTAAACTGCAACACTTTCTTCTCCAAACTGACTTCTCCTTCAGTTCCCCTTCCCCCTCTCTACTCCCCTCTCTCTCCTCGCTCCCCCCTTACCTCCCCCCAGAGTAATTTTCTTCAGAATTTACTTTGTGTAAGGCACAGTCTGGACCTACAAATCCTTTTATTTTAATTTACCTAAAGGTTTGTGAGAAATGGGCAGGAGAACCTGTCATTAGTAAAGTGTTTGTTTAACAGAATAAACTATTTCCCTCTTTATTGTAGACTTCAGATTCTGAACAATTATTAACTTGTAGCCTTCCCTCTTCCTTCCTTCCTTTTCTCTTTACAGTTGGACCTAAGATTTTGCATTTCTTTCTTATCTGCTGTTTTCAACATGTTAGTAGTGATTTTTTGTGGAGTTCCATAGGCAGAAAGCATAAGATGTTCCAGAGGGGATGTTAAAGGAATATAATTAATTATTGGTTTTTATTAATAATTGTTCTGTTATAGATATAATCCTAATTTTTCCCATGCAGGAAAATTCATAATGTCCTAGGCAAACATGAGAAGGGGCTGTGTTGCTGGTCTTGGTGCAGCGTTTAAATTGGTCTGCTTTCCTTCTGCCACCTTCCCTGCCCTGTCACCAGGCCAACAGCTGTGTGGCCTTGGGACTGGTTCTGAAGTAGATGATGTCATCAGAAAAGCCATACATTTCTGGCTGGTATGGATTTGTATTAAGAAAATGAAGCAAAAGAGCCAGTAAATTTCATTCATCTGCAGAAGGTGCCTCACAGCATGAGGTTGAGCCGGTGGACTTCCATGCCACAGGAGGTTGTAAATGTGAATGCCGCGCTGGATTGAAAAGAGCCTAGAAAATGTTATGAACAGTTGTAACATTTGAAGTAATAAGAGAGGCTTAATTAAATCTCATATTTCAGGACATTGGCTAGTCTCTGTAGGGATCAGGAAGGATTTTCCCTTATCCATATACAGCATTTCATAATTGGCCAGGTGCATTATGGGGTTATTGTCTTTCTCTAAATCTGAGGCAGTGATTAAATATCTCTGCTAGGAGTGGGATGCTGGTCTTGAGTGATTGGCCTGATGTGGCATGGCAGATTGGATGTTCCTTTTGATTGTCAGTTATGTTTGAAATGCTCTGAGAGATGGATAAGAAGGTGTTTTTTGTGCCTGCGTGTTCTTCATGGCTGCACTAATTGTTACTGCAAAAATAATTCTACTGATACATTCACTATTCATGTAGCTGGAAGTCTGGAAAGCTATACTCTTTTGGGATGGTTGAGAGGAGAATCTAGACCCAAAGCTAGATGTTTATGTTTGCCTGCATAACTGCTACTTGTTATATGACCCAGCTTCCTGGAGACTTAAATAGCTGCTTAGATCTCCCACAGTCTTGAAGTCCTGACACGGTCATGCAAAGGGGACAGGCATCTGAAACTGTGGCTCACTTGATGCAGGGCACACGAGAGGTATTGGGTCTTGGCTAGGATGTGCCTGCAGGTGTATTCAGTTACCCTGGTGGGAGATGCCAAGGGCACCAGCTGAGAGCTCGTCTACCACTGAGCAGGGCACACGCCATGTGTTTCTGACTGCTGTGTGCAGATCCACAACCTTTTTTGAGTTTTGTACTGGGAGCAGCCACCAGTTATATCCGTTGGCCAGTTGCTTGTGGTCATTTTACTGGGCCCAGAAGAGCGTGGAAGAGGGTCAGAGGAACTTGACCAATCTGTTCTATCTTGCCTGACACATTAAAAGCACTCAAATTCCTATGCTGTATTTCTACAGAAAGCCCAAGATTTTAGTTAATAAACCCTTTTGTTAAAAGACCTCTCTCTGAAATCCCTTGTAAAGGAGTATTTACAAATCGTTAAGATTACTACTAATTGTCACTGATCATTGTTCACAGTGAACAAAAAGCAAAAAAAAATGTATGGTACTGGCCATTTCTTAAATAAGGAAAGGCCAGTCCCTACCATGAAGTGCTTAGTTATTGCCCAGCATATGTATTGGGTGATGCAGAATATATGAAAATGATCCCCAATTAGTTTAGTGTGGAAGCTTCTGATAATGTTTTAATAACATGGTTTTTATGCAAAAATTTAGCTTTCTTCTCAATAATTAATGCTTGTGAAAGGTTTAATATGTATTTATTGAGTGTGTTGCGATACTGGCACATGAGCAGAATAATAAGGGATTGTGTATGCATGAAAGAGTTTTCACCTGCATGTTGACTTTTAATTCTTTCTTTTTTTTAAATGCTGAACGATAAGGTTTATTCTAAATTATATTCCTCCAGAGTGACAGTGGTACAAAATTTATTTTGGGTTGTATGACCCAAAATGCCTCAATGACACGGTGAAATCTTTAGGTTTTGTGAAACAATCAAAGCTGCCCTACTTGCTTGGTACCTGCAGATCTTTGTGAAGTAAATTTGCAGCATATGGGAAAATTCTTTGCAGAATTTGCAGAAGTTTATCTGGTGCACATATGCGTCTGTGTATTAGTCAAATTATTTGCTTTTAAGTGAAAGTAAGTGAAGAAAAAATACTAATGACACCCAGAGCCAGTACAAAGTGGTTTAAGTTTCTTGAACAGGGCACCTAGATGTGAATCATATTGTCACTGTTAGAAAAAACTGAGTGGTTTTTCCTCAGGGTAACAAAGGTGCATGTCAACTGTCTGAATATGAAAGCTCAAGGAAGGCAACACACATTAGTTTTACCATGAGGTAAATTCCTTCAGGTCAACCCCAGACAGGGGGACAACACTCATTTTGGCAAGTCACCTGATGGTAAAACTTGCAGTGGCCTCATCATCACTATTTTTGTACCTCAAGGTAGCTGACTGCGTGTTAGGTACCCTGAGGTAAAAATGCTGCCTCTTTATCAGCAACCACCAGCCCTTGGACGCGTACGTGCAAGCCAACACTGTGCTCCCTGGACATCCCCAGGTGTGACACTCAGACTGTACCTTTGCCTACCCCATCTCTTTCTGCCTTTCCAGCACACTTCAGGACAGAAGGTCCAGCATCCCTCATGAATTTCAACCCACTTATTTCAACAAATCTGGCTTATAAAAAATTTGCAGTCTGTCAGGGGGGTCCTTTTAACTAGTTTCGGAAAAGTGTAATATAATTGGAAATCACTGTGTGATGTGTACTCTGCATTCCCAAATGCATTGTAGGTACTGAGGGCTCTTTGCAGCATATTTTCTCCTTGCAAGCTCTCTCCAGGCTCGTCTCCCATCTACTGCTTCTTCAGGTGTTCCTGCTGGCTACAGTTTTGCCCTCTTGTGCTTTGAATATTCCCATTTTCATCTTTACTAGGAAATAAGGTCTTCCTTGTCTGTCTCTCTCATCTCCCTCTCATTTGCTGAAGGTCCTTTATTTGTTCCTGTGCTAGGAGCTGGGAATACACTTCTTCCCATCAGTCTTATCTCCCAGACAGAGGGAAACGTAGTAGTAAATTATTCAGTTGCCCACATTTTAGCTGTAATGGGGTGAGAAGCAGATGGTTAATAGCAACTGTTATTTTTCTTTTCAGTACATAAGCCATTGCAGGGGGAAATAAAGGTGTTGGTTTGGGTGGGGTGAAGCAAGGGATTGCATGCATCCTGCACTTTTCTCTTTGGGTGAGCGGGTTGTCATCAAAATCATATGGTCTGTGCTTTGATTTGTAGAACTTCTCCTGAACATCGGGCTTGCCTGGAGATGACATTCAAAAGTTCCCATGTTACAGGCAGACAGATGAATGCCCTCAAGCTGAAAGTAAGACCTTGCTTGACTCAGAAAACTAATGTCATTTTCCTGGTGTTGTTATTGAAGGTGGTGTTATACTCCTGTGTATCTGAACATGACAGCAGTTACAGCATGGGTAAGTGCTTATAATCAGCTGTGATAGTGTTTATTTTAGAAGTTGAGTGAATCACTAGAAACCTGCTTGCTGAATGATTTTATCGGGGAAAACCATTGCCTTAAAGCTATGTAAACTTACAGACAACCAGAAAATGATGTGTTACCAAGGCATCACAACACCTTAGATACATTCTATGTTCTAGGTATGGAGAATGTCTCATTTCAGCAGTTAGTATTTGAGAGTGCTGTTTGCTTGTCAGCTACTCTTTTTTGCTTCTGTCCCAATTTTCCTTCCCTTGGTGAGAAATTGTGTTTTCCCATCCCCTCTTCCCATACAGCTCAAAATCTCTAGTGTTCCAGTGTACCTCTGCCACTACTCTATGTTCCCGTTACTGAGTTATTCTTCAATATTGATCATTGTCTTCTATCACAAAGCTTTAACAGCAAAGGGCCAGGGTGTTCTGATCACATCTGTATGACTCCCTAGATGTTACTCTATCCTCTGCTAAACCTGTCCAAGATCAAACTCTTGACTTGTTTGTGAATTCAGACTTCTTATCCCCAGGTCCTGTGAGTGATCTCTTCATGTGGGTGGCCTGTGTGCTAAAAGGTTGGGCCTTGCACTTTTCCAGCCAAGTCACGTGTGGGCCTCTGGAATCTCAGAAATTTTCCACTTGATAGAAGAAGGGGACTTTAGAAGCACTGCTATAAGTACTACAAAATATAGGGTGAGAAAATATTTCAGTGTGCCAATATCCTGCTGTCCTGTCCACTTTTGGAAAATGGTGGTATATTTCTTTGAAAATGCAGTTTGGCATACTAGTGGGTGTTGGCTGCTTTTGACCGGAGTTTATTCGGCTGTCACAGAAAAGGCACAAGGACTTGGAAAGCTGCAAGATGCAACTTTAAACTTGCATCAATTACATCAGTATGACTGGTCTTTGGTGAACTTTGAATTGACCCTTATGTCACAATGAGAGCTTCCTGAAGTTCAGGATACTGTGAAGGGAACACTGGCCCTTGGGAATCAGCACATTAAAGGTTCAGCAGATGTACCAAATGAATAACTTTTGGATTCCTGGGTTTCAGTTGCAAGTCACTGCTTTTGACATAAATACAGGCATATATTATTAGTGAATGGTCTCAGCAGATACCATTTACAGGTGAGAGAAATGATCAGCTTCCTTTGCCTTTAAGGGGAGAATATATTCAGATTTTTCACAAGTAGATATGAGTTTACAGTTCTTGAACACAAATGACTTAGGTGAAGGCTTCTGTAAGCAATATGGTGGGTCATTAAAGGTCCACAGAGGAGGCAGTAAGTGGTGACAAGTATCTGCAGGTGAAAGCCAAGTAGATAAATATAAGGTACTTTGGCACCTGTTTTCTTATCTAACCTTTTAAGATTGTCATTAACAGTTTCCTGTTTATCCTTCAGTTGAAATCTCTGCTCACCTTGAAGCAGCCGATTGTTCAGTAAGGAGACTCATTAGGAACTGCATCTTGCTCCATCTCAGCAATTGGGCAGTCAGCCCTCAGGTTTTATTCCCAATTCTGGCTGCTTTGAGTAATAAAATGTTACTGAAGCCTGGTATCTTTGGCCATCAGAACTTGCTTGCTTTAAAAGTAAAGGTTGCGTGTTTTTTAATTTTTTTGTACTTTTTTTTTTCCCTTTTTCCTCTGTTTCTTTTTTTGGGCTCATTTTAAGATTAAAACCAAGAGATATCTCAGGGGGGTTTATGGTTAGCTCACCATATACAAAATTGCACACAGTAGGAAACCTGGGGACTTCTCTCGCTTGCTTCAGTGCCTCTAGCAACTTGCCTGAAAATCCTACAGTGACATGTTGTAAGGGTCATGGGTTTGGAGCAGAGCCAGCAGTGGTGCAGTGGTGTTAGGAAGCAGAATTCCTTATGACTCTACTATATTTAAAATTTTTTTTTTTTTTTTTGCTATCAGCCCAGTGCAGGCAGAAAGAGTAGCGTGTCTGAACCCGTTTCCTTGTCTGTTCTGTTTGCTACCCACTTTCTTCTCCCCCAGTTCAGGGAAAGTTGCAAAGAAAGGTTTGCCTGTGCCCAGCAGCTCTGCAGGTGTCTGTCCCTCTGAGAGAGTCCCAGCACTGTGGGCGTGCTGGAAAGAAAAATCCCCAGTGACTTCACCCAGTTTGGCTTGTGGTGGTTACTCACAACGAGGTCATATTTTTTCTATTTTTTTTTTTTTTTTTTAGCTCTGCATGTTTAATGCTACATCTGGGTTTTTGCATATGAGTGAAACTGCTGCTCCGGGACTGATTCAGGGAGTTTTCTCTGCAGAGTAGTTTTGGTGAGTAAACACAGATAAGAGGAAGCTGGGTTAATCCAATAACTCCTCCCTCAAGGGCAGGTGCAGCAATGTAGCTCAAGGTACAGAACAGAGGAAATGCCTTGTTGACACAGGTGATCAGGGAAAAGTGGCCAAAATTGATATAATGATATTAGTTTGCAATGCAAAGCCCTGCTTTCTCAAGGCTGCTATTTTCAGCCCTCCATAGCACGTCTTTCTTCTTTCACCTCCGTTTGGTCAGGCATCCTGTTGTGGGTGAGTTCCCAGCTCCTCTTCATGATCTTTCAGTAGCTGCGTTGCTGCAGTGCAGCTCGGACTGTGCTGTGTTAACCTATAAGGATTATTAAAATAAACTCTGAGTCATATTTGAGCTGTATGTGGGATCAGATAGTTATCAAGGTTTATTTTTTCTTATAATTAGGTCTCTTAAACATTGCCTCATTAGTTATCTTCTGTAACTGTTGAAAAAGTCCTCAGGGGGCTAGCGGTTGTGTGTTTTCAAGTGAAGTTCATGGATAAATAGCATACAGAATCTTGCCACGCTGTGAAGGTTTTTTTATTAATGACAATTAACCAGGCATTTATCTTAAATCCTGCGTTCTTGTCCTGAATTCTCTCCAGCTGCTCTTACAGCTCTGGTATTCTACAGCAAGTAAGAACATAATATTAATATTATAACTGTCTATTCAGATGTGGGAGATGGGGGAACTGCATTAAGAGCCCATCAGATAGGAAGGTAAGAGGCTCCTTAGGTTTGTATGGAGCCACTTCCAAGTTTGGCAAGCTGGGCTGGAGTGCCTTGGCCTTGACTGAACTCTTACTCCTGTCAGCACTGCTGGGTTTGCAATAGCTCAAAGCAACTCCCTTCCGTCATATCCTTGAATGTTTAGCACCCAGGGTTTCAGGGATGGCCTATCCTTGTCTTTGTGGTATTCTTCTCCTTTCTCCATGCTCAAGGGGCTGCCTGGGCAGTATGCACTGTAGTCTTTCCCCAGCTCTGCAGTAGTGTGAGCTTTCTGTGTTGCCTGTCCCCTGCCCTCCTTTGCTCACGTGGCTGTCCGCTGGCTCACCTCCACTTCTCAGTGCCTCTATCTGATAAGACCAGTGCTGTTTAGATACGTTTTTGGGAGGTGTCGGAAAATATCCAAGGAGACATAGTTCTTTCTTTAGTCATCTTTTCTTCTAACCTCAATCAGGAAATCGTGCTCTTCAAATTCTGCTTCTCCAGTGGTCACCACAGTTCTTGCCTCCTCCTGTCTCTGCCCTTGCTTCCCCTTCAAAAACAGGAATAACTGGCTTGCTGCTCCTGCTCAGAGCTGGTGGGACACCACATGTGAAGTAGGAACTGCTCTGAGAGGGAAAAAAGGATGTTGCTGGTCTTCTGAGGCATACCTCTGCTTTTCTGTTTCCCACTGTTGCATTATCTCTAACTGCCACAAGTTCATAAGTTTTAGGTGAGGTGTTTAGATAGAGTTAACTGCATAATATGATCTCTCAAGTGATAGCTTTTACAGTCAAACGTTGCAAGGTTTTTCCATTTCTTTCTTCATCTTTTTCCTTGTTGTATTCTCTCTTTTTTTTTTTTTTTTTCTCTGTTTTATTTTTTTTTTTTTTTTTTTTTTTTTTTTTTTTGTTTGCTGATGATGGGAAATCTAGGAGGTATTTTTAGAAAGACTGGTGAATCCAGGATGCTCAGAAATTTTAGTAGAATTGCCTTTTTTTTTCCTGCAAAGCTGTGCCAAAGGTTCATACATAATTTAATACTTGTCAGTATTCTCAAGTCAAGAGTTTCAGCCATGTAGTTTGGGACAAGGAGGAAATAATATGTGGTCTAAGTGATAGCTGTTCTATCAGGAGCAGAGTAGTGAGCAGAGACCATGAGGCTGGGACTTGATTCTCTGCATGATTTGATGGATTGACCCTTGATTAATTTGCAAACAGGAAGAAAAAGGGGATAATTAACAACAAACATGAAATTTGGAATGCATAATTTGACCAGTTGAAGCCACAGATTAGCTGTTTTTTCAGATTCAGAGACTATTTGGAAAGGTTAAAGCTAGGAGGAGTTCTGGAATAGGCTGCATCAGCAAACTGGTACATTATTTACTCTGGCAAGGTTTTAAGCAGTAGGAAAAGCTATTCCAGGAGGTGTTAGTCTGGGCATGGTCAGCACTGGCTCAGAGTTTGTATAAAATGCAGATTCAGGAGATTACTGGGCACAGAAGCAGACTTTAGGAGTTGTAAGGCACCTCAGAACATCAGCCTGTTGGACTACTGAATCTGCTGAGACGTTCTGTTCTCCTCTCTGGAAAAGAGGAGTTGGCCCATGCTGTGGAATGACTAACAAATTGTCCCTGAGGACAGGCCAGTTAGGTAGGAAAATGTTATTTACCTTGAAAAAAAAGAAAAAGGAAAAAAAGAAAAAAAAAAAGAAGCAATGATTTTTACGCATATTCAAGATGCTAATAATAAACTGTCAGTGAAGCTCTGCCGTCTGCTCATAGCTGTGGTCATCTCTTCTCCACAGTATGACTGAGTGTTAGTATTTGTCATTTCACCCAAGCTACTCATGCACTAAAACTAACAATTTGGCCATCACATCACTCCTGGGAGGTTTGGACGTGAATCATGGAAGAGGTTTTGGGTCTGTGCCACAAGTCATGGGAATTGTGGAAGGAAATTATTATATGCTAGATTTGTTTTATAGTAAACCACATACTGTCCTTGAATTCGGCCCCTACTTTACATTCTCAGGAGCCAAGTCAAAGACTCCTAACTCAGATGAAATTCTTCTTGCCATTGGAAAGTTTGGCTGTCCCAAACATAATCTAGGTTTTCACTTGGCTTCTTGTTTACAGTTTTTTTTTTCTAATATATTTTCTCTTTGGATTCAGGCTTTCTCTTTCACATGAAAAATCTGCCTTAATTACTTGAGTGGCTGGTCAGTACTTTTGGTATTTATTTCTCTTCTCTTTCATATAGCTAAAGATAATTTGTTGAGCATCCTTACTTCACATTCTGGTCTATACATTTTTTTTTTCCTTTTTCCTTCAGTCTCACAGGGGAGACAAGGGCTATGAACATCTTTATGGAGATAGCAGATACCTGGGGTAGGGCCCTGTTTAAGGCTGGGTTTTAGTGCACACTGCCTCAGGAGCTGAGGGCATTCAGTCCATCACATGTAAACCAGCTGAGGAGCCAGTGAACTCAGCTGCAGCAGAACATCCATTTGCTGTATAATTCCCCACCCTGAATACCTCACTGGTGAAAAAAGTAGACTGATAAACCCTGTGCACTGGTTTCCAAATAGTAGTAATTTCACTAGTGGTCCTTAAAAAAACAAATACCACCTCTTTTCCCCCCAAAAATCAACCCCTACCACCTGAAACTCCTCCACCAAATCCAAACAACCCTCCAAAACTGAACCATAAACCCTAAACTCTGCAGAAGAAAGAGCAAAAATTACAGGGAGATATTGGGTTCATTCTGCCAGAAATGTATTGTCTGCAATACCTGAGGTAAGGTCTTCTGCAGGGAAGTAAAATATTTTGTGGGAAGAACTCTTAAACCAGCCTTGTAGAATCAACATGACATTTTATTGTTTTTGTCGAACTTGCTTTTATATGTGAAAAATAATTAAAAGAGGAATACAAAAAGCTGAAATTAACTAAGACTGCATAAATTCACCATAGGAAGTGATGACGTCTGGGGCTTAACAAAAACCAACCTGTCGTGCGCATTCAATTGGTATTTTGAAAAGAATAAAAGATACTATTTTTGATCTTACTATTTTCTGAGGCACAGCTGAATGGTGAAACCAAGCTTTTTCCATACAGATATGAGAAAGAATTCATACTCCACCAAATGAGACCTTTACGCTTCCACCTGCATATTATGGCTCTAATAAACACGTTATCAGCTCATGAAAATGATGGCAAACAGGTGACTGGAGGATTTGATAAGTCAGCAGCAAAGATTAACAGATTTTTCTCAGGGAAATGCTACGAGAGATTCCTTTATTTAAAACAATTGCAGCATGTGAATTTACTGCACTTAAATCATTACTGGCAATTAGTATGTGTCAGAAAGGTTGCAGCTGGCTCCAATTACAGGTAGGGCTTTTAGAAGCTGAACTTAATTGTACATGTGATAGAGGCTGAGCAACGCATACCAGCATAATGGTGCTCTCAGTGCAGAAAGGAGGGCAAGATGTTATGAGCCAGGAGCTGATTATTCTAACTAGGCCTAGTCCCTGCCTCCTGGGAAATAGATATCGTAGGGGAAAAGTGCTGGGAATGTAGCAGTCCACCTTGCTCAGCTTCTTTGGTGGTGGGGAGAGCTTAGAAGCTATGCAATACTTCTCATTTGTCTCCCTGCAGTAGATTTGCCCAATTTAAGGTCTTGCAAGTCACATCTAACCTGGGCTCCATAATTCATCCAGCTCCAGGCCAGCTCCCTACTACTGCAGCTGGAGGCAGGGAGAGGTTTGCAGGCTGAGTTTTCTGATGGGATGCTCCCTCTTGTGTAATTGTCACACGTGAAAAACTTTCCTTGTACGATGGCAGTATGTTGGACTCTGGTATAACAACTTGTGGTCTTCTGGACGTGTGCTTGGGATGCTTCTGCTCTAGTCACATTATCAGGACCTCTCTCAGTTGCATGGTGGAGCTATGGCTGTGCACCTTCCCCCGGTTATGGACCAAAACATTTTTTTGTCTTTTTTGTCTTTCCAGTTCTCTCTGGCTGCATGAGTGTGTTTCTTGTCACATGGCAAAGTAGTGATATTTTGAATAGAAGACTAGGATGTGACTAGGATGACATCATATGTTAGGAATGAAGACCACAGTATGTTGACTGCCTTTTCATACTTCCATAATAAGTAATGTGGTCCACCTTGACACAGAAGTGGATCTTCAGTGCTCTTGAAATTCTAGTTATGGAACCTAGGGTGGATGTCAAGAGGATGGGGCCAGTCTTTTCTCAGTGGTGCCCAGTGACAGGACAAGAGGTAATGTGCACAACATAAGAAATTCCTTCTAAACATGAAGAGGAACTTCTTTACTTTGAGGGTGGTAGAACACTGGAACAGGCTGCCCAGAGAGGTGGTGGAGTCTGTTTATGGAGACATTCAAAACCTGCCTGGACAGGTTCTGTGCAACCTGCCTTAGGTGGACCTGCTTTGGCAGGGGGTTTGGACTAGACAATCTCCAGAGCTCCTTTCCAACCCCGTATCATTCTGTGATTATACCAGCAATTGGTATCTCTTCATAAGCTGTGTTGCTTTGCCTAACTCCTGTGACCCTGTTACAGAAGCCTTGAAGCATGAAGGATAGGTATTAATATTCACATTTAGGGATTCAATGCTACGTATAAACCTGATGTGTGTCCCTGTGTCAAGAGGATGCCCTCAGATGGAGCCCAGGCTTACTGCTGGCTTGTGAAAGGACTTGTGTACATTTAATGGAGGAAGGAAGAGGGTGGAAACCATGCTACCTTTTTGTCTCTTTCCTTCAGTCTCTCATATGTCCACTGCAGGAGAGAGGCTAAACCTTCAAGATCCATGAACTTCTGAGTCTTACCTTTCTTTTTCTAATAGAAAGTTTTATCTAGCCTACTACATTTTGAAATATTTTCTTGGACAATTTCAGCTGTATGTTACTACTTCAGCTGAACTTGTTCATAAGCTCTGGTATGACTGTATTTGTGTTTCCTTGTTCGTTAGCCAGCAAACAGCGCTTGTGTGGGCAGAAGGCAGGCATTCTGCAGTATGCTTGTACTTGGGCTGATGCATGGAGCGCAAGTATCCTATTGATTCTTTGTATTGCTCATAAACCCATGTTTGATCAGCAGGACATCTATCATGAAACTTGTTAGAGCTGCTATTTTGGGAAAGCAGGGTGATGTTTCACA
The DNA here is from genome assembly GCA_013400055.1 of Nycticryphes semicollaris. Taxonomy (NCBI): domain Eukaryota; kingdom Metazoa; phylum Chordata; class Aves; order Charadriiformes; family Rostratulidae; genus Nycticryphes; species Nycticryphes semicollaris. The sequence continues at coordinate 519,039 of VXBJ01002360.1, forward strand.
TACCATGTGCTAATGTGAAAAGGACGCCACGCTTGTAAAACTAAACTGAAACTTTGTTGGGGAAGCATTAAGCATTCCAGCAGTGCACACAGACTGACTTTCCCGTAATTCCTCCAAAGTCTTCCCTCTTACAACTTTTCTGCTTATATCCAAGTTCCACAAATACTGCTATAATGTTGATAATCTGTTTTAAATCTCTAGCTCTTTCTCTGAGTTTTGAGATGCTAATAGCAGTGAAGTAACAACTGGGACCTGGGAAAAAAGAGTCTGGGATTCCCGAAGTCTTCCTATGTTAATACAGTTTTCTTAGAATCAGCATCAACAGAGTAGTTGCTGCTGTGTGGTCAGCTAAGGTAGTTGTTTGGAAATTGTGTTAGTTTGTTGTGTGAGGCCTTTGCAAACAGAAATACTGCTGTCTCTCTCTATTTGTTCAAAAGCAGCAGACCCATTTTTTACACAAAAAACCATGCTTCCTCTACACGAAATGATCTGTCATAAGTCCAGTAGCTAAAGTCTGTCCTGTCCCATTTATTACAGTTTATGGAGTGCCCGCAGTGCTGTGGGGCCTGTGGCTGGAGTTCCTAAACAGCACTGTGGTGCCATGCAATGGAACTTCTAGCATCACCTCAGCTAGGTTATGCACTGTTTGCTGCTGTCAGCTCCTGAGCACGGAAATGCTGATAGAGGAGACAGAAATACAAAAGAAGTTTTGAATATCTTAAAGCAGGACATGCCACATCACTTTCCCAGTTTTGGTGTCTCAAGAGAGAGGCCTGGTGTATGTATGAGAATGATGTCATATTTGGGGCACTTAGAGCTGTGCACCACAATGGAATGGGTGGGAGCATTTGGAGGTGAACTATATTAGACATTATTGATGCTAAACCTGATGTTTTATTCTGCTTAACTGTGCAGAGAGCTGAACTTCAGCATTACTGGGTCTAGAGAGGAGCTGTAGAAAGTGGGAGAAGTGAAGAGTAGTGCTCATTGGGCACACATCCCTTCTCACAGACTCTCTGAAGGCCACCAGAGGGTCAGAGCAGGGCTGTCTGGGATACAGCAGGGCCATCGGGCTGTCCTGTTGTCACCTCCCTGTGAGTGCCCTGCTGGCATTGTACTGGGGCTGTGAGCTGCCTTCAGCTTCTTTGGTAGATTCAGTGCTGTCAACTTCATGTAATTCCTGCAGCTCTCCATGCATGCCAGGAAGAGATGGCTCCTTTTTTTTTTTTTTTNTTTTTTGTTTTTTTTTTTTTTTTTTTTTTTAAATGAAGGCAGAGATGATCACCTTGTAAAGTAATTGCTGGGATGATTTTGCCTTCTAAGAAACAAAACATTACCATTCTTAATGCAAATTTAACAAATGCAACACTGCTCTTTATGGAAACTGCCATGGGCTATGCAAGAAAGTTCATGTCATGAGAAAACCAGGCTGCTAATGGGCTGTCCTGGGTCTTGTTGGCCACATCTTCTCTTTGAGGACTCCAAGAACCGTACCAATTTAATTATATTTCCACAGCTGAATACCCTGCTTATTTTATGGGAACAACCTCCGTCTTAGGCAATTCACTGTGAAGAATGAAGGTTGCAAATAGATTTCTCTCCTTTAGTGGATTTATTTAACAGAAAAGTTTCTGGGGGAGTAAAGTTCTGGGGAAGTAAATCCAACCTCACACGTGGGACATATTCTTTCACATGCAGGAGTCCAGCAATTTGCTCGGTTCTCCCACAGAAGAATTTAGGAGCAGTATACAAGAGACTTAAATATACAGCATTACAGTACTAAATAAGAAACTCCTTGTCCTTCTTTAGTGTTGAGTCCTTAAATGTTTTCTTTTATCTTTAGTTGTTATAATCATACTACTTGCCAGCATTGACTGTGCAGATCTGTTGGGGCCTTTTAGTGAGATCTGGGAGAACTTAGGTAATAGTGTTAGCTGCTCTGACTTTGTGTCCTAGGGCATAGCATTTTAGCTCTCTGGGCTCTTGTACATTATGCTATGAAACAGCTATAGGAGTAACTATATAGCAAAGTATAATGGCATATGAGAGCTGCAGATGTGTAAAATTACCAGTAAGTTCTTCAATGAAAAACATGCTCTAGATATAAATTATTATTGCCTTCAATCTGTTTATGGCTTTGGACAATGTATGTTGACAAAAAGACAGCTTTTCTTTGCTGCACCAGTCCTGTCTCTGTGAAGCTACTCAGCTCCTTACATCTCTCTTCTTCCACTCTCTTGCCCACTCCCAATTGATACTGTCTAAAATGACTTTATTTCTAACAGTCTGCAGCACATTCATGATTATAACTTCTGTGTGAAAAGAAAAGGCTTTAAAATATGACTTGATTGGACTGCAATCCTTTTTGAAAAATGAGTGCTATAATGACCAGTCCCAAGGATCCTGGGGTTTTGGGAACAACACCGGCTATTGCAAAACTTGAGAAAAAAATGGGGAGTCAGCAATACTTGCAGTCACTTTTTTTTTTTTTTAGTCCCCACTGAAGACAGCAGTAAATGAAATTATTCCTTTTTGCAAGAAAGCTTCCTTTTATTAATAACCTACCACCTTGTCTCCCTCCATGTCTCAAACAGTGATAACACGGAATTCCCTAACAGCCCAGGTGGCATTTTGAAAACCATAGGACATGTCTTTCTTCCTTAAAAAGCTGTCTAGTGAAAAAGCAGTTTCTTATTTTTACAGGTTTGTTGTCCCCCTCTGTGGGAGGGAGTCCCTATTTTGCTTCCACCACTGCCATTCTCATCCCCCATATATCCTTTACAATGTCTTCTCTGTGTCTGGGCATCAATGGCTGGGCTTCACCCTCCTCGGGGCTCCAACTGGTGGGGATTTGCCTTAACAGCCAGTCCTTTCGTAGCAGGGCTTTTTCTAAGACCTCTTGCTCCCTTGGGAGAAGCTGTCAGCCCACACAGCTTGTCTTGAACAAGGGAATATTTGAAGGTTTTACTTAACTCACTTTCACATTTTTTCACAGATTAGTATTTTTTTAAACCCCGTTATGTTTTTTTAATTGAGTCTTGCCACCAAAACAAATGAACATTGTGTCACCACATCTCAGTTCCTTTCATAGAACCACAGCTAAGAGACTTTGGAGTCGGTGCTACCTGCAGAAATGTTGAAGCCAATGCTATGTATAATCGTGATGGATTACATTCGAGCTACTCCATACATAAATCTGGTCACACCAGAACAAGAACTGTGGAAAGTATATAACATTAATATATACTCATTACATTCCTCCTTTCACAGGCTCCAAGGCTGTCACCCTGTCAGGAGGGTGGGGAACTTCGAGTAATGAGGAGTTAGATTTAAACATTTTACTAGAAATCATTGCAGTTCTTCATCAAAAGGGGGGTGATCTGTAAAAAAACAGTGTTTCTGTTATGTACAATGGCTGCTAAGCAGTAATGAATTCTACATTTGTTGTCTTTTTATTAGTTGCAAAGAAGCTTTTCTCATTTTGCAAGTTTATTGAAAAAGGTAAGATTGAAAAAAAACACCTTGCAAACTGTTTAAAACCTATAGTGCAGTTTTCTACTCCCTTTGAAACCAAAGACAAATTTCCTACTGACTTTATCAGGAGCAGTATAAAGCCCTAAAAAATGGTAAGTAATGTTCTTTCTACCTCATGTGAAAATATGTCATGGGGTTCTTCCCTGGATGGTATTGACTACATCTTTATAAGCATACACCGAGGACTGAATTTGGCCCCATAGTTAACATTTTGTTCATTCAATTTGCAGAACCTGTGCTCAAAATGAAGGCCTAACTGGCCCACAAAGTGGAGAGGAGGAGTGTAGAGCAAGCAGCCGTGTAAGGTAAGGTGTCTCCCTCCATGATTAGGGGGTGTCTGGACCAGGAGATCAGTAGCTGGAGTACCACTTTGGAGCTGCGGTGCCTTGCATTGGTGCTTGTGTCTGTCATACCACTCATTTTTCAGAGACGATGAGGGGTCAGAGGCCTTAAAAATCCTCTTCTCTTTTTCCAGGGAGTAAGTGCGTATTCCGTCATCCAATTTAAGTCCCAGATTTGAACCTTTTGCTGAGGAGCCTGGCTGGTTCAGGCAGAGGATGCCATATTACAACAGGTATTTTTTCAGAGAAGAGCAGCGCTTTAACAGACAGCTCAAAAGGAGGAATTTTCCTTTCCAGGCAGAATGAACAGGCAGGTCTGTTGCTGATCACCAAGTCTGTGGTTTATTCAACTGGCTTTTTTGTGTGCTGAAGGCCTTAGCTGGTGATAGGGCTGCCAGGCTCCATTGCCCACAGCTTACTGGTGGCACTAGGTCTTATATCTGACTTCCTACAGCTGCAAATGCTGCCAGCACTAAGATTTCACAATGCCTGGGACACAACCACTGGGATGAAGGAGGGTGGCTTCTAACTGAATTCAGGCAGAGTGAGAGGCTCTAAGACAGGTGACTTTCTGCAAAATGGAAAGCAGATCATCAGAGGAGAGCTTGCTCCCTATTTTTCATTTACAGAGCCCATTGCCCTTGCTGAGTCTATTGTTGGGTTCTTACGCCCTGATATATTTCTTTCCCAACTCTGGATATTTTTGGACTTTGCATCTTCCACCTGGGTGTGATTTGTGATTGGCATGGTGATTCTTGTCTCTGTTACCTTCAGACTGAGCTCCTCCAATGGAGGATGAGGATGGAGACAAATTGGAGATTCAGCTTGTGCAAATATGACACCATTTTATCCTTGGGAAGACAAGCCACCCTAAGCCTTGACGTTCCTCCTGACTCTCAGGCTATTGGCTGTGGTCCAGCTCATCAAAGCCATGTGTTAGTTACTACCGTCCTAGATTCACTACAGCCAGGAGTTCTAGGCCAGGTCATGCTTGTGAAAACTCCCCTTCAGTCACCTTTGTCCTGTGATTCACACACCTGTACTGGCATGCAATTACATTCCTGCCTCTCAGCCCAGCCGTGGCTTGCCGGTCAGCAGGCTGTTCTTACATTAACAGTAGATGCTGGGCCCCTCAGTGTTGCTTATTGTTCTGCTGAGTTTGGTTTTAAGAAATGCTACCCATCTCCCACTTCAGCTAAAGCAAAGGGCAGTGTAGTATGCAAAGAGAGACAATTTTATAGTCCCTTATAGACCTGCATGTATATATATAAATTATATTTTCAGTCATAAATAAATGTAGAAAATTCTAGAATATTGATAAGCCTCAGCTTTTAATACTGTTAAGTGTCTTGACGCTCAAGTTTTGTCTCTAATCAAGAATAGGTATTTTCATTACTGAGATGTGCAGAGGCTGCTTTCTGGTGTTCAGAGGCTGCTTTCTGGAGCTCTCTCTTGGTAATTCACTTCTCTGGGCTTCTAAGTAGTTGATTTGCTCAAGGTGTTGTAGCTGTTGTTACCCTTGAGAGTAACACACAGGTCATGGCTGATAGAGATAATAAAACAAACACTGTTTGAAAAAAACCCCTCAGTTCTGAGAGCCAATGTTGTTAATAATCCTTGATCTTCACTGGCTGCTTGAAAACTTGACAGTGTGCATCAAGGGTAGACTGTTGGTATTTGCAGTTTTAACTAACAGGGATTCGTGCTGTGGGATGAGTGTTGGGATATCATTAGGATCAGGATTACTGAACTGTGTTATAATCTAATCCGCGATCACACTTGAGATTTCCCAGTTAACATGGGACTCCCTCAGATTAGGTAGCTGTTGAAGCTCAATTTGAGCCTCAGAAAACAAGAAGAATTTGAAATTGGGGTCAGAGTTGGTGACATGACTCTGTCTGTGATGATAATAGATATGTCAGGAATTTACTGACTTTTTGTACTTATTTTTTAAAGGTGGGCCTAGATATGAAGGCTATTTCTGAGTTTTCCTGATTCCTCATCGTAATTGTATTAAACTCAATTCTACTAGGGTAATTGGCATGGGAGAACTCAGGCAGAAGAGAAATGTAAGTAGGACAAAGCACATACACATCATGTTACAATACCATATGGGCAGACTCAGCCCTACCTAAATGTGAGGGGTGCACCCTGATAGCCTCTGCCACCTCCTGTCCAGTGGTGGTGGGGAAAAAGTCCTCTTTTTGTGCACCCTAGTGAAGCTGCATTGGTAGGATAGGCTGTATTTACTATGTGCATGTTGGAAAAATGAAGTAAAGAAAGATAAAGAGGCTAATTGGTAGTGGATTGCATGACTCCAGGTTCAGTTTAAATCTTGAAATTCCAAGATAGGAGGGCTTCTTTTGAACTTGCCAAGTGAGGCAGACTAAATTTTGGATGCATTTGAGGCTGATTTCAGATCTGACCTTTGCAATAAAAGCATGTAGGATATGGTGTGTATCTGATTTGTGATATGCCCCTGGTTACCTTATTCTGTGGCATACATTGATAGTGCACTCAATTGGCATGTGCAGTGCTTCTTGGGCCTAAGCATGGAAAAGTTGAACGCAGCCTCAGGCTTTTCCCATAGGCATGAACAAATCCCTTGAAGCCTCTCCCTTTCTAATTTTAGTGATAGAAATGGCGCTTTTGCAGGAATTTCTAATTGTTGATTTCTTTACATAGAACTTGTGTGACTTGTTTAAACAGCATTGCAGTTCTGCAATTCTTTTTTAACATCTTTGGAGGGTATTAAAGCAGTATGTCAGGCCTGACCCTGGGGGAGTCAAGACAAGGGTTCAAAAGTCTTATTCACTCATTCTTTCTGCAACCAGAGGACAGTTCTGTACCTGCAGTTTGTCCAAAGCACAAGCTGTCCCCCCAGTTACTTCTTTCCATCCTCACGCCTTTCCATGGCTCTGAAAGGATCTACAAGGGTTACACACATCTCTAAAAGAATGCCTTTGTTTTTCCTGTCACTGCCATAAATGCTTCCCTGTGGGCCCTGGGATATAGGAAAGGATTGTACTTTTGGAAGTGGAACATCTATATACTTCCCTTGAAGCCCACTAGGCTAAAGATAATATGATGTTAATTGCCTGTTGCTGCAATATCCTTGTGGAAAAGCTGGTGTATTTCTGGAATAGAAGTATAGTGCAAAAAGTCAGTAGAAGTTTAATCCCCTGGTCTGCCACAGACTGCCAGTGTGCCCTTGAGCAAGTTCATTGGTCTCTGTGTAACTCAATTTCTTATGAGTACATAAATTGAAATTGAAAATAAGGACACTTCTCTATTGTATTTGAATACTGGGGTGAGAAGTGCATTAAGGACTGTAAAATACTCATTGTCTGCAATGGTCAAACCATATAAACCATTCATTTAGCTGTTAAAATACCTGAATAAACAATATGGCCAGAAAAGACTGGGTTTTCTCCATGAGGTATTCTAGCCATTGCTGAGCCTGCCTGTGCCAGCATGCTGTTCTGCCTTGTATGTCACTGTTAATCAACATTTCCCTTCCTGAAAGGATTTGTTGAAGGAGCATCGTTTTACTCCATCTCAGACAACGCAGGTTGGCTAACATCTCTGGGATTGTTTATAACAGACAGTAAGCTTTGAGAGGATGCTAATACCTCGTAAGGGATCCGCTAGCCTGAGGATCTTTCTGCTACTTGGGCATTAACTGGAGATGGTCAGGGCTCTGTCCTGTCCTAGATCAACGCACTTCATTGTAGTTCTCTGCGTACTGCAACTTGCATCAGATCTGTCCTGTTAAATCAGTGGAATTATTTAAATAAATTATTTTTATTAATTTATTATATGAAAAATTTTAGAGCAAATTCCTTTGATGTGTGATATCCTAATCACACCCGCAGGGCATTAGCAGGCACAAGGCACATCTGAGTGTCTCTAATTCCCTAGTGGTGTGATTATATCTCATAATATTCACAACCCCCTGGAGCTTCTTTACTGGTATAAATAAATCAATTATTTAAGTCAAATACTTTGATCATTAGAAGCTGCCAGTGAGTGCTTGAATGCCTGAGCTGTGCAATTCACCAGGAATGATCTTGCCTCTCAAAATGCTGAGCAGCCGAGCTGAGTGCTACCAGCACTTCATTTCAATCTGCTTTATAAATTAGATTAGAAGTCAGTTTCCAATACTTCATCCTGGATAGCAAGGAAAGGAGAACTTTACAGGGGTGGAATTATGAGATATTGCTGCCAACAGATCCTTTTATCATTTAACACTGCTGTCATAGGTTAAATATGAGCTACTGTTCATATTAACTAATAGCTATTATACAGAAAACTGACACAGGCATTCCAGCTAATGCACCATGAACCTGGTTTGCACACACTGCACCATATTAACTATTATTTGCACATATGGATGGAAAGGAGTTTTGAGTCACTTGGGATGTATCGCAAATTAGCATTTTATATCATATTAATGAAGTGCTAATTGCTCCTTGCAACCTTTTTTTGTGCAAATTGAATGGGTCCTATTTGCATTGTCATGTAACTGCTGTATTACCTTGCAGCACTTTCATTAGGATGAGGCAGCACAGAGTTCATCAAGGAAAAATATTAGCAATTGTGAGATAATTAGTTATGAAACTAATATTGTTTAAAGTAGAGCAGAAATACTGCAGTTGACTTCGGTTTAGCTTGGGAATATTTTTTATTAATAGGTTTTATAAAGTAACTTTCATTTTGCATATAATAAACTGACATCTTTACAAACACAGCTCCCTGCTCCATTGTTTTATTTTTCAGTTCCTGTTTGTCAGGGTGTTTTGCATCTTCTAATGAAACATGAAACATAGCAAAANAAAAAAAGAAAAAAAAAAAAAAAAAAAAAAAGGGGGGGGTGTGTGTCGGGGAGTAGTTTATTGCTGGCCATTTATCTCTAAAATGAATTGCAAGTCTAGAACTTTTTGAAATTTTGAAATAGGAAAATATCTCTAAAAATATTGAATTTTTGTGTGTTCATGAGCCTGACCAAACAGCAGCAAAGTTTGTAAAACAATTTAAAAAACGTTGAAGATGTTATAGTCTTAATCACTTGCAGGATCTTGTTTAGCTATCACAGAAAAAATTCTCCACGAGAGTAAAATATAGTATGTGATATTTTCAGCCAGGACAGGTATTTTGGGGGAGAGGTAAAAAAAACAATGAGGCAAAACCCCCTAAAAGCTAATTTCATGCTAATTCATATTTCCATGATTGTGGAGGAAGCATGATTGATTTCTGCAGACTCTGTGGGGAAGACACCCAGACAAAATTACATAAATCTACATTAAAGGATTTAAATGCTTTTGCCAAGAAAAAAGTGAGCTGCACTTTAGGTAGCACAGCCCTTTGCTGGTCAATTCATCCAGACCTAGGGTCTGCACCTATTCTTTTTTAGTGATACATTGGATATGGACAGATTGCAAGTTACAGCTGAAGGCGGCATGGCAGCTTTATTGCTGTTGCATGGGCAACATGTTGTCTTTGGAAAATAGGTTATGGACTTACAGAAAGGTTTGTACAAAGAAATGCTTTCAGATATTAGTATTATTAAAATAAAGGTTGTTAATACAGATTGACTAATATTTTCATTCTCTCTCTTTTTGCCGTGTATGCCTATGTGTTTGTGTAAAAGTATGTATTTATCTAAAAGTTAGTCTCATCTTGAGAGAAAACTGAGTGAAGAAACTGTGAATGATATAATCTGCCACAGAATATATTCTCAAGTGTCCATAGGGGAGGGGAATTAGGTCTCACACCTCAAACAGACATCCTGAATGCTCTATCCAGCTGTACAAACAATTACACAGGACGTTGTCCCAGGTAGGCATGAAGCAATGCAGCAAGTAAAGACCTACTTGCTGACTTACTTAAGAGACTTTCCAAACAAGCACAAGCGGCTCAGCATATTTTTCAGACCTGAAGTTTAGATAGGGGCATTTGCAAATTGCTCTGTTTTGCCCTGTATGTGATCCTGGCTTACCTGATGTAAAAAATGTGGATCATCTGGATTTCAACTGTATTCTGTCCACCCAGGGGCCAAACCAGAAATACTTGATTATGGTGCTACGTGCATCCGATTTGTTCTGAACCAAAGGAATTGTATAGGTGAGCTGGACAAAACTGGCTTTGTGACATCTCCTTTTGCCTTTGCAAAAATGCTTTCCACTCTGTCTACATAAGCTTAGACTTGCTGAAGTCTCTATGGGGAAAAATATTTTCTCTCTCTCTCTTTTTTTTTTTTTAAATTTTATTTTTTCTTTCTTAAAAATATGTCATAGCTCTTGCTATGGCATTCTGGGAGACTTCAGTAGATGCCTGAGAATACAAATATTTTATTGGTAAAGTCAGAATCCATCAGCAAAATCTTACCTGGCAGCAGTGCACTGAAGCTTGCTGTATGGTGTATGTCAGAGCTGAGGTTTCAATGGACTGTTTAGTATCACAATAAAAGTAGACTCTGTGGGGAGTTGTTTATTGTTTGTAAGAAGATGAGGACATCCTGGGGGTGGATAAGAGAAAAGGGCGATGTGGCAGCCTCAAGATTTTTATGGGTTTGTGTTAAACAAACAGCTATGGTAACATCAGGAGGTTATTGGGAGCCCAAGGAGATTCCAAAGCAAAGCTCTGGTAGAGAGATAGAGGAATCGGATGGACAAACACTCTTCCCTGCTCACAGGTACGGCTGCACGGGTGTGTATTCCTCTGCTAGTCCAAACAAGTCTGGGAAAGGAGCTGGGCAGAAAAGGGAACTTTTGGTAAATGACAAACACTGCATCTTGCTTCACAAGCCACTTCCTGTGTTACATGTGCACCTCTTCTCCCAGCATTGCTGACAGGAGTCCTTGCTGAGTTCTTGAGACCAACACTGGATTATGCAGTTTTTAAATTCTAGTTAAGAGTGTAGTTTAAGCTAGTGGCTACTGAAAGTCGTTACTGGGTGGCACAGTGTTTGGTGGCTGGTGATCAACTTCACTAAAATTCCTTGCAGTTACTTTATCTTGATGAAAAGGCACCACAGATTTCCTCCACTGGCTGTGCTTACAGAAATAAAGGAGTCTGTGTGAGTGTGTAGCAAAGCCAGCAAGTGTGTGCTAAGGTGGTGGTGGTAGTGGTGGGGCTACAAACCAGGCTTGGAGACACCTTGTTGTGATGACACGGAGGAAACTTCTATTGCTGATATATGTATCTCTTCTTAAATAGGAAAAAAAAATTAAAAAGGAGCACTTCATTCTACAGTCTGATGAGTAAGAAGCTTTTCAGACACCTAAAATGAGTAATGTGAAAAATTAATAGTTTGGAGTCCAAAGCAAAGTTTATGTGACCTCAGAAAGGGAGAGAGAAAGAGAGAGAGTCTTTAAGAGAATGAGAAGAATCTAAAAATATTGATTTCAATTTGCCATGGGAGGGAGCAGGAGAAACAAGCCATTGGAACAAGTTCCTGAAGCTTCTTGCTAGCTGGAATGTTGAACAGCAGAGTGAAAACAAACATTTCTATAAGGTTTGCCTTCCCAAAAAAGATTAAGTCCAGTCCCTTTCACTTTGCACACTGTTGCTGGCAGCATCTGGTCCTGTTTGAAATGGCAAAGAAGGCAGGACTTTCAGTGCATTAATTTGGCAACAGTGGTTTGTGGAAAATGGGGAAAACCTATGGAGGACATTTACTTTGGGAGGGGGGTCTAGGTGGCAGGTACACTTGTGAAGAGCTGTGCTCAGCCTCTGGGACCAAAGGGAGAAGAAGACGGGATGGTCGTGCTCTGCACAGAAACCCAAGGCAGCACCCTGCCTTCAGCAGAGCTCTTCTGGGGTGCCTGTGTCAGGCAGTCCTTTCCCAAATTCAGTCCTTGGTGGAGATTTCATGAAGCATCCAGAGTCTGTGTGATTCAGTTGTGTGTTTTGTGTGACTTCTGTCTGATCACCATCTCAGGAATATTGTTCTGGGGTTAGGAGCCTCAGCAAATCTTGCTTTAGATGGCCCACCTTTTCCTTGATACAGCGTGCATGTGTGTCTCCAACTGGCCAGGCAAGAAGGAAGCTTTGATATTTGACTTTACTTTTTCCTCTTTAATATGGAGTCCAAGCAAAATCACAGTCCCTATAGTTTGGTGTCTTTGAGAATAATGAAGTGACTGAAATAAGATGATAAATTGAAATGTGGAAATGAAAATTGCTTAAAATCAATGTATCCAAAGGTTACAGGGCTATTAACATGAGATGAACTTTCTTGTGACCTATATACATGCAAAGATTGACACCTATACAGGATCAAAGGAGCTTATGAAAGGCTAGAGTACATGAGAGGAAATTGAAAATGTGTAGGTTGTCGATCTCAAGAGTGGCTTTTATTAGTTATTGTACATAATAACTATTGTGTCAGAAATGAAAGGGATTAACTCTCACCCAAGGTACTGCACCTGAGCAAATATTGTCTTGCCTGGGTGAAATTGGTGCCAACACAAAGAAGACCTGGTATGAGGCTATGTACTGCTTAAGTCTCACTTAAGTCTTCAAAATGAGGATTATGCAGGATTTTAGTGGTGCAAAAATATAAGGACAAATTTCAACTCTTATATTACTACAGTGTATATCCCTGGGGCTTTTGGAGCAATGTAGAGCTTCACCAGAATACGTGAAAGCTGTTGGAAAGTACTTTCTCTGCATACCGACCATTTTACAGATTTGGGAGGTTTTCATGTCACTGAACTGAAGCTCTTATGGGATGTTAGAGAGAAGTTAACTGGGTAAGTGTTTTTTAGCAGCCAAATGTTTTATTATCTGCTGCATTTTCTAATGGCTCAAGTGCTGTGGTCTATGTGAGCAAGCAGGGAATATTTTGCTGTGGTCAATAGGGTTTTCTGAGAAATATTTGTATGGGACTGCAGTTGACAGTTTGTTTTTGGAAGTGTGAATAGAAAACACTTGAAATTTCAGAATAAAAATAACAAACATTTTCAGGCCAGAGGAAGAGAATTCTCTGTCTTTAGTATAAAGGAAATATTTTTCATGCTGAATCTTTCTGCCTAGATCTGTTTTCAGCAGATGACACCCACCTTTCAATCGCACTCTTGCATCTGTGCCCAGTTTGCACACCTCTTGCTAAATATTTTCCTGTTTGTGGAAGAATGGTGAAATGGTTTCACAAGAACGCAGAGCATTTACTTGACAGCCGTTCCCATATTTAATTGTCTGTCTTCAGTGATAAGGCATGCCTATGTAATCTGGACTGTAACCACCAGAGGGGAAAGGAATAGGATATGATGTATGCTCAGTATTTTCAGAAAAGCCTTTCTTAGTTTTCTGGGGGATTCCCATATTTATTATGTCTTCCCCTCCTCCTGCCATGACATAGGTTGAGGGAAAAAGAAATGGGGAACCTCATGATGTTTTTCTGTGAAGCTGCCCCTGCTGTGTCTTAGCCTGTTTCCAGGGATACCTTGTAGAGATGCCTCTGTTTTTTCCATGTATGTTCCAAGACATGGAGATCACTAACAGGGTGTAAGAGCCTTGGAGACACTGTTGTTATAAAACTGTTCTTTCTGACAGGATGTTTGAAACTGCTTTGAAAATGCATTGTTTTTGAGGGGCTTGTGTCACCTGCTACCCTCACTATAGTTTCCACATCATAAAAACACTTCCCTATAAAGCTAGTATTAAACGTTGAGCCCTTGCTCTATGGCTGACTTAATAGAGTTATTGGTTAGAGTGAAGGATCATTTTACTTCCCCCCCCCCCCTTAGATTTTTTACTTAAATGCTTTTCAAACCAAATGTATTCTGATCTGATTTTATTAGGTTCATTTGTCCTGGGTTCCCCTCTTCCACTTTCCCTATTTAATTTGATTTTACACATATAACTGTAAACAGTGTGTTTTTATATCTTGCATCAGTATAGTGGTTGTGTTCTGATCTGAAGCTGATTAGTGATCTGAGGAAGCCAGATCAATCTGGCTTAGGTAAAGTGATCACAGATCTTTCCCTGGTGGCATGCATGGTTCTCTACCTTCCTGTCAATCCAGAGTAGAGCACCAGAGCAAAGACTGTTCCTCCTGGTGAAAGGAAATCTAATTTACTAGGTTTATATAGTACTGCAATCAGCATGTTTATAGCTAGTGGTAATTATATTGAGTTTATTGGCTGATAAATTGATCCCATCCTACTCCTGCGTGCCTTTGGATATTGTGTTTCTTGTGTTGCCCTGGCCAGTATCTACTGATCACAACATCATTTGCTTTTGCTTCACAGCCTTTGCTGGCAAAACCTTGGGCTTCTCTTTTGCTCCTTTAAGTAGCTGATAATCAATAACAATAGTATTTACAAGTGAGAAAGAATAGGGCTAATTTTCATGCCAGAAGCCCCTTATGGTTCTCTGATGTATGAGGAGGACATAGGGTGGTGATGGCCTCCCTTATCCTTCATTTAATGTTTGCCTAGTGTAAGAGCACTGTAAAGTAGTTCATTGTCCTCACACAGTCTCTGGGAGTTTGGCAGTACTGCTGTCACCATTTTGTAGATGAGGAAATTTTTTGGCAGAACAGAATCCAATGACATAACCAGCATTCCTCTAATATGGATATCAGATGGTGATATATAGAACGTGATAATTCTTCATTGTGGCACCTTATAGCTCCTTCCCAAGTCTGGCTGAAGACTTTGCATTCTTCTTGATTTCTGTCCTAGTCAGAACTGCTCTGTCATCTACTTCAAATTAACTTCTGTAGGTTTTCCCTAATTTGCCAAATATAAATACTGGAACAACTTTTGTGTCATGTTTGCAAACTACATAGAGGTGAGGAGAAGTTTTGGAGGTGTCACATCATGGATGTTACAACATGCACCTGTGTGGCTGTGGCTGAGCTACAAGTAAGTGAGAACCTTTCTGTGCTAGGTGTGTTTCTTTTCAGTGGTCAATGTCAAGTTTTGGAAAGCAGGATGGTTTTCCTTTGATATGTTTTTGATATATCAAGGTAAGAGTAAAGGAATATGCATTTCTTTATTATTGGGGGGAAAAAATGCATTTAGATACTAGTTTTAACCAACTTGCTCCGACTTTGAAGAAAAGGAGAAAGGAAGAGGGGGAGAAAAAAAGGGGAAACAGAGTGCTTCAGAAGTTTTTCTGTCTTATTTATTTCTAGAAAAAACATCACTAGTGACCTTATTAGTATGGCATTTTCAGTGGAAATACAGTATTTCTGCTGGACAAAATGCAAGAATGTTTTATCTCATGGAATTTCCCACTCAGGAAAGGAATAGTTCTTCCTACTGCCACGGCTGCCTCAGCTCCTAATATGGATTTAGCAAGTAGCTCAGAAATACCCATCAGGACCCAAAGACATAGCTGCTGTGGTGGTTTTTCAAAACCTTAAAGGGGCATACCAAAAAACATCAAGAAAAAACTTGCTTATAAGCATTGTTAGTTACAACATAGAAAAGATCCTGCATTTTGCCACCGAGTTTTTAGCCATTTGTTTTGATTTCTGTCACAGCAGGTTCTGCCTTGAATATGCTATGAAATTTGTTTTGGTTTTGTTTCATGTGCACTGAGCCCAAGCAAAAGCCGTCTGTGAGAATGTCAGTGCCATTTTGTTCTTAGAGATTGTAGCTTTCAGCTTGATGCTGTCTTGTAATGACACTATTCTTGTTCATCCTTGTTTTGATGTTCTTTTGATGTAAAATGCATTTTCTGAATGAATAGGTTTGCTCCATGTTTATAATTCAAATTACTAAAGCCTATTTTCACTGACTTTTTAATTATGCAGCATCTAAATCCAGAGTTTGTTTTCTTTCAGAAGAATCCTCAGGGGGCTGTTAAAAACCAAGATGCCACTTTTGTTTCAGGAAGTCCCTGAGTCACAAGTACTGCAGGAGGGCGTACTGAGGAAGTATCACTGCAGCCTTATCCTGATCTCATACTTTTTCCTAGGTTGGTTAGTGCCATTGGTTAGCGTTGGACACATGAAGGACCTGTGCTCTCATCTGGTATAGCTGATAATAACCCAGACAGGGCCAGGAGTGGTGGCATGTGATGTTTAACTGTTAGCACGCTCCATTGCATGGTTTTGCCTGTGCCAGCCAGTACTCTCCCCCGTGGTGTCTGGATATGGGTTAGGGCAGCACAATGAGCCAAGGGACTATTCCAGGCAGGCAGATACGGATGAGGACTCCTCTTTAGGGAATGAGCAGAAGGACAGAGTTTAGCCATATGGACATGGTCTGTGCCATGAAACTTGTGCTCAGGGCAGAAAATTGGCCACGGACTGCTTTATTTTCTGTTCCAAGGCAGGTCTGTTGATTTCTGCACTGCACTGCCAGGCCCTAAGACAGAATGCATTTACAGCTCTCTGTATACAGGACGTAATTTCAATGCCTGGCTCCCACTGCAAAATATGTCACAGCAAACTTCAAGAGGATTGTTTATGTCCCCAGAACCTTAAGCTGGAATAATGACTCTAATTTATTTATGCACATTCTGACAGCTTGTTATGTTTTATTCCATAAAGCTAACTGTGGTCTCAACACCTTGGAGTTACTGCTACTACGTAATGACACCAGGGAGGGATGGGGATTTTTGTCTCTGAGCAGAGAAGATCCTTTCCACTCTGTAAGGATGTGAAACCGCTGTCCTTGTGTCTGCATATCTGTTGGAGAAAGGGCAGTGAAACTGAGGGATGATGTGTCCTAGCTGCGTAAATGAGCAGGAACAGATCGACTCTACATCAATAGTGAATGCTTGAATAAACCAATAACCAGTGACCTTAGCGTGGGACCTGTCACACTCGGACTGGGGAACTCTGTCCTAGAGACCTGTAAATGCTTGCTTGCTCTCTAATATGGCTCAGTTTCTGGTTTAGATCTGCTGAATGATACAGCTTGGGTACCTGCTTAGGAGAGACTCAGTCTCTTCTCTTTCTCCATGCAGGTCTGAAAGACAGTTAGACTCCTTCTGGTTTGAAAGGGTTGTATCATTTATGGTTGTGATTTTATAATTTACATACCCACAGTGTATGTGGTATTCCTGTGTCTAATATCATGAGTTAGGTTTGATAATACATTTACAGCTAATCAAGGCCTTCATAGGAGCATTGAATAGTTCTGTAAACCAACAGGATATGATATTGGTGGGCTGTAAGGCAGTATTGACCAGGAGTTTAAATGAAAACAAAGAAACCAACTGTAAAACCAAACCACTATGCATTGGATTCTCTATGACTTTGGAGTTTCTTCTTCTGTTCTCTACAGAGAGAACAGGAGAATGTCTATGCTATTAAAAAAATGTGAGGTAACATTCCCAAGCACTGCATTGTCTACACTTAAAATGTTGGAAGAGTCCCTGGCAGGCTTTCGATGTGGGCCAACTAGGTTTCTCCCAAATAATTTACAAACACCATTCAGGGATTAATTCCAACCCGGGGCCCATTCTGAACAGGTACCTAACCATCTTGTTTTGGAGGCTAAGAGGGTTAAATAATATGAATAGGAACTATCTGGAACCAGCAGCCATAATCCCAAAGAACAGTCCCAGGCTTGTTCAATTTTCTTGTACAGATGTAGCTAATACAAGCTTACTTCTATACCATATACTTTTGGAAGCAGTGCTGAAATGAGGAAGGGGAGAAATATTATGTTTAACCTAATCCAGGATATATGGGGATGACAGAAATCACATCAACACAGACTTTTAATTCCTTGCTGAATATCTTCTATTGGCTCTAAGCAGCAGTAGTACAAGAAAAATAACATTCATGATGGACCAGTGTGGATCCCTGGAGTCTCAGTAGGGACTGCTAAGAGACAGCTGTAAATATGTCATGATAGACTGAAAAGAAAGAGGTACCACTCTAGGGGGCAACTTTGTGCATAAGCGTTGACTCATGTTGCCTAACCTGAGTGACAGTCTCTGAGACAGATTGATCATTGCCTTTGGGCTTTAGTCCTAGTTTTAATGCATTATTTTCCTTTATTTATTTATTTATTTATTTTAAAGTTTCCTCTTACCTACTACTCCAACAGCACAGTTTCCAAGGCCAAGCTTATTTACATGTCCCATGGAGAACAGTAGTTACTGCTTCAGGTACAATGGGAGGGTGTTACTCTGATGCAGATACAGACACACCTATGAGAATGATCAGATTATTATTCATTTACTAACTAGGTTTTATAATCCAAGAGAGAGAGTTGTGGCTACACTAGAATTCATATGTGAAGTCATTCACCATCAAATTCTAGTGACAATGATTTAATTCTTACTCCTCTCCTGAGGGAGAGCTGTTAATGACCAAAGCCAATGTGACAACTGACCACTTTTGCAGTCCAAACAGGGAGATCTGCTTCAATGTAAAGAGTGAGCTGAATTCCCACCTTGTTTGGGTTGGTCCTTAGTATCAGGATTTGAATCTCACAGGGATGTCAGGTTTATCAGGATGTTTCTGTAACCACTGTAACAGTGCCCTTGTTGCTAAATGTTGGGCTTGATGATCTCAAAGGTCCCTTCCAACCATGAAGATTCTGTAATTCTGTGAAACTAAATTGCTGGAAAATAATGTGAAAATCGTGAGTGTTAGTGATAGATGGCATTTTTAAGTAATCAAATGCAGCTGAAAATATTGACAAGTAAAAACTTGGGCCAAATCTTGTCTATAACCATATCTCAGAACTGTGTGAGAGTACTGCATGCTCCTCTGTCCTTTTTGTGGGAAGGTAGAAATTTGTTCCATTTCCTGAAATGATTGCTGTACCTGCTGTTAGCAGAAGCAGAACTTGAAGGTCATTGAAGAAATGAGCTGCTGGGATTCTGATATAAATTGAGTTACACCATCAGTGAACTCTGCTGTTGTCAATCACAAGCATTTCTCTGTGGTGTTTTAGCCTTGGCTCCTACTCTTAGGCTAAAGTGCCTGGTTTCTTTTCACAAGTGGCTGGTCCTGACAAGTACAGCTTTGGCCGTTGTTTCATCTTGTAAAATACATGTAGTTTATCTCTAGTTGTGTCCCTGTTTTAGACAGGAGATACTGACAACAGAAGTATCTGGTGGAGTTTCTGCCAGCAGGTGTTTCATTTTACTTGGCTGCTATAGGGTTTTTTTTTTGATATACTAGTATGATTTTTTTTCCCCTTGTCTGTGAATTCATGTGAAAATGAATTATGGAGCCGAGGCCTGGCCAGCATTAGGAAGTTGCCCTGCTTTAAATCAATTCTCTGTACAGTCAAATGGGACATTTGGGTATTTGGAAAGGTCCACTACCAAATGCTTCCCCATTTTCATACACTATGAGAAGAGGTTCTTATTATATTCCTGCTCCAGAAAGATTCACCTTGAAGGACAATGGGGTGGTTGGTTTTCTGGCAGATAATCAAACACATCATGGAATACACCATGGAAAACTTGAAAACTGGCTTTCTTTTCTAACTTTTCCGATCATTTTGTTTTACCCTCAAGACCCAAAGTTTTTGTGGCATGAGGTACACTAGTGTTTATCTCCAATATATTGTCCCCTGATCTTTGTTAGCCCTTTGAAACCAAATGCACACTGCATAAGTTACTTGGCTTAGTCCTTCAGATAACAAATGGCTGGCTAGCTAGGTAAAAATAAGATACTCCCTAAAGACTCTCATCTTCAGCCCATCAGGGTACCCAAGTATACAGAGCTGGAGCTCACAGTAACTTTTAGCATTTTGCAGTGCATGGACATGTGTGAAAAGGAGATTGTGACTTTGTAAGACCTTAATAAGGAGTTGGCACAAGGTTATATAGTGTACTTTGGGCTATATTTTCCTAGCTTTTTCACATATGGAATAGCATCTTCCTCTGGAATAATTTCACCTATATAATGGTGTCAGAATCTGTCCTACCAGCTGGAGTGAGTTATTTCACACTGTAGCTGATATTGTTTCCTTTTTATCTGTTGAGATCGAGTGCTTTGCTGTGTATCTTGATATCCCATGGCTCTCTCTTTGGAGCTCTGTTCACACATCTTGATTCCATCTGTACTCTTGAAGAGGCCCGTTAGGTGGAAGATGTATCTGTCAAACACATGTAGATTCTGGACAGCAGCCCTTTACGGGTCACGCCTTGAAACATTACTAATTTGATTTCAAAGGGAGCTATTACAAAATGTCTTTTGTGTTGTTAGGCCTCAGGAGAAGGACCTCAGTTGGACACAGTGAAATGCTGCATTTGGTATAGCCGTGGAGACCCTTGTTGGAACAGATATAAGAATCAGTCATGTCTTTGTCTTGGAGCTCGGTACCTCTTCATGAGGAGTCCCCTGATGAGAGAGGGGGATGGCTGAATGTCTGTTAAAAGGTCCAGGGGACAGAAACTTAGTGATCCACAGCATCCATCTGATGCTGTCCAAAGCTGTTGAGCAACCTCAGGAAATGAGTGGAAATCTGACTCTTGTTTGACTATCCTGAGTCCTGAATGTGGGATAATGGGTGCAAGAGGGTTGGAGTACACATCTGTGCACTCTGTGGCAGTGCTTTGAAGATCTGTGTTGTAGCCTGTGGCTTTTTATGATGCAGTCATGTGCATTTTTAAGACTAAGAATTAGACACCTTTGTGCTTGAAGTTAAGCATGACCGTGACTCATTCAGCTGTCACTCTAACAGACTTGGTGTGAGAACCATATGGATGGGAAGAAGTAACATAGACTCAAGATGCAAGTTCATGGATTGTGAGATGGGAGGCCAAACACTGAAACAGCATCTGACAAAAGTGAGTAATTGGACAAAGTTTCTACTTCTATTTGGTCAAGTTTCCAACATAAATGAATCCATTGTCTCAATGTAGTGGCTTATTCCCTTGGTAAGTGGCGGATCTTCCTCCACTGCTACTTCACTATTTGCAGTTAGTTACAGTTGCTCATAGGCTGAATAATCTCTGAGCGCATTAGAGCCATAGGAGTAGCTTGACTGGCATTGGTAAACAGACAACGCTTGGGAGTTAGTAATACTCTAACTCAGTGCCGTAGTGTGCCAAAATAAAGGTCATTTCAATTTCATGTTATGTCACGCAGTTTTGAAGTGACATGTGTTTAATGAGTTTTCTCCAGTAAATGAACGATAGCAAGTATTACAATAATAGGCTTTGATGATATGCCCACAAAAAAAAAAAAAANAAAAGCATTAGACTGATATTTTATCAGAGAAAAAAGAATAAACAAAAACCAGAACAAAGATTCAAACTGCTGCCTCCAAGCTTCTTTAATGAAGAAAATTAGGTTTTTTGGCCCTTTCCTGATGATGGTTTGCAGAAGTTTCACTGCAATTTATTTAAGTGTGCCCATCACTACAGACATTGAGGCTGATCAGAGGTAGAAGAGCATGAAGGGCGCAAGTTGAGCATGTCACAGAAGCTGTACCAGAAACCTCATGGCAGGACCACTAAAGGAGTGAAAAACTAGTCCCTGTGTGTATGAAGCCTACAATTGTGCATAGAAAGGTTTGGAGTAGTTTCTGTCTTCTCATATGGCAATGCCTGCTTGTCTTGCCACTCTGCCCAGTACCCCAGCTGGTTGTTCTCTGTCATCTTTCTGTCAGGCTGTGGACTCAAACAAGCACAAACTGGAACACAGGAAGTGCCATCCAAACATGAGGGAATACTTCATCATGGTGAGGGTGGTCAAACACTGGCACAAGTTGCCCAGAAAGGCTGTAAAGTCTCCATCAGTGGGGATATTCAAAAGCCATCTGGACATAGTCCTGGACAACCTATTTCAGGTAGCTCTGCTTGAGATGGTTGGATCAGATGATGTCCAGAGGTCCCTTTGAACCCTAACCATTCTGTGACTCTATGATTCTATGACTGCTTGATCAGGGCTGTTGGCATCTTCTTGTTCAAAGGCTTAAAGGCATTGAATAAAATCTGTTACCTAATCTTGTTCTTGGGAATGTTACTTTTGTTGTCAGTGGTGGGTTGTGTGGCACATGAAAAAAATAAATGGAGGGAGAACTGTTTTGATTCTTGGTGGTATAGCTTTCGAGTGTGCAGGAGGGACCGTTGCATTGAGACCTCCTCTCCAAGAAGGGCATGTGAAGAGTATAGGAGGTAGGGTAAACGCTTGTAGATGGCTGGTAGTGTAAACATTGGTAATGTACACCTTTCAGAAGTTTGCAACACAACCTATACCAGCTGGGTCTTGCAAAAATTGGTTCTTCTGTGTAATGTTTAGTAGTCAGAGAATGAACTCTTTTGAGCTGGTCAAACACTAAGTCTTGACTTCTTTTTGGTCACTACTCCTATCGAAGTCAAACTGACGGGTAAACTGAACTGAGAAGTCAGTAACGTATGCAAAATAAAGTGTCCATCCTCCTGCACCTCCTGCCTGCACACAGTGAGCTATAGAAATAGGAAGAGATCAGGACTGGTTTCCTGGCAAAAATTTTGCATTAGGCTGCAATCCTAGAACTGGGCAGCTAAAGTAATTCTAATTAAATTCCACTGGAGACGCATTTTTCTGAAAGGCAGTGGTCGTGTTATGTAATACTTCACTTAGGTAAACAAACTGCAAAAATGCTGTGTTGTATGCAGATGCTAAATCTTTATGTTGTTTAGCTGATCAACTGTTTTTTTGGGTCAATGGTTATATGACGTTTTTTAGCAGAGGACAGCTAAGTCCACATAAATAAGAATTTTTAAAAGTAGCAAGAGACCATGTACTTGCTGTCTTAAGCAGTATGATGAAAATTAATAATACATCCATTCAGCACCACTCTAAATTGTTCTTACAACCTGTTCCACAGTTTTACTACCACCCAATAATCATGCCAAATATCATGTGATATTCATATTTTTCCAGTACATGGGCATGAGCACTTGCATGAGCTTCCATGATGATAATATTTGGCTTACAAATTATTTCAACAAATTTTGAAGTGTTTTTAATCATATCAAATTCAATGCCAGAAAATAAACAAAATTGTTTATGATGCTGTGCTTCTTATTAAACACAGACTAATGCATTAACAGTAGTAGGAAACTGACGCTGCTATCTTTTTAATGCATGTGTCATACAACTGACAATCTCTCTCAAGACAACATAATATGATTTCTTTGCTACTTTTCAACTGATACAATATCCAGCAGTCAGTAGAAATTCACTTCTGAGCCAGAGATAGCACTGGACTTTTCTTCCTTTACCGTGAATGTCTGTATAAGTGCACATACATTGCGTCACTGTTTTTAATTGCCTCTGTTGTCTGGCAGGCTAAGTTATTCTTCAGATCCCCTTTTACATCCTAGGTATGCACTGTCGTCACGGTGCATCTCTGGCTGATTAGCCCCTGGCTCTGTACTTGGATACGTGCACTGCGAAGAGGTGCTGAGAAGGAGGGGAATTGTGAAAGGACTGGTGCCCCGGATGTCAGAGCCAGTAACCAGCCTGGTGTTATGTGCTTGGGGGAAACCACCCCCTGGGACTGCAGCTGTGCTGTGGGACTGAAGACAGGTTGGAGTGCAGACGTATAGTAATGCTTAAAGGCTGGCTGCGCTGTTAGAGCATCATGTCTCTTGTTTCACAAGAGAATTGTATGCAGTCTCTGGGTCTTTCATGTCTTGCATTTTATCCTGAGACCCGTATCCCTTTGAAAAGATATTAAAAGGGGGTCTAGCATGTATGTGGGTAGGGTTTTTCTCCTAGTAGGAGTGATATTTTTCAGACTTTGCATGCAAATTACTGGAAAGATGGGGACACTCTGTTATATACTTGGAGCATGTGAAATGTGAGAGGAATGTGTTCTGTAAATGATGCATTTGTTTGAATGAGTGATCACAATCAAACAATGCATCTTAATTGTTTTCTTTCTTTAGAATAATTTTGCAGTCCAGGAAAGAATAATATGAACACCATGAAAACAGTCTCCAAACTTTATTGTAGAGTAAGATTTTAGATGGGATTATATGCAGATAGTTGTTGGAAAAATCAGTTACTGCTTCCATAATAACCATGGCTTTGTCAAAACTGAATTTGCATTGCATTTGCAGAGATTCTATATCTATATAAATGGGTTAAAAGATCAACAGTGGGGAATTCTTTTACTTGCCTGTAAAAAAATATGAGTCACCTGCCAGAAAAAAGAGGTGTAAATTCTCTCTGGTTTTGCTTTTGACTGATGCAGTTACATACAACTACTACTAAGTTGGCATTTTATTTTAAAAGTTAGTTTTTAAATATTTTTTGTTTAGGACTCTCAATGCTTTGTGGCTTGCATTAAATCTCTGTTGTCCTCTGGGTGCATCCTTTGGGTGCATCCTCGCTTCATTAGTACTTCCTTAAAATTTCCAGATGATATATGCTGCCCCTGAAACAAATGTATTTCCTAGTGGAAGTTCCCATGCTGGATAAAAGACAGTGCACAATCCTTTTGGCCTGATCTACATCTAACAATGGGAGCAATTGTGGCATCAGGACATATACATTAGAAAGTAATTCAGGTGTTATTGGAGTGCTGGATGTGTTTTTATTATACAGAGCTGGTTTCAGTACATTATAAGAGGAAAAGGCTCTACTTATTATTCAAGGAGGGATGAACAGATTGGAAGTTATGTTTGGGATGGGCTCTTGTCGCTACTGAAAATAACTGTGGAGTCTCCAGGGAGCCTATTCAACTCTGCCACATCTATGTTAAAAGGAAACCACGTCAATTGTACTGAAGAACTTGGATGAGTTTCACAAAACCACTTCA
Organism: Nycticryphes semicollaris; assembly: GCA_013400055.1. Lineage (NCBI taxonomy): Eukaryota > Metazoa > Chordata > Aves > Charadriiformes > Rostratulidae > Nycticryphes > Nycticryphes semicollaris. The sequence goes on from VXBJ01002360.1 coordinate 543,607, forward strand.
GTGAGACTTAATGTTCTACCAGTTTTTTGAAGAGTCCTGTACCTTTTCAGACAGGATAGGGATATGAAAAGTAAATAAGCTGCTTCTGTCTCCAGGATGAAGAAAAAAGGATGAGGATCATGGAAAAACATACTGTAAATGCAGGCTGCACTGCACAAAGCCACTGTGCTGGTGTTGGGTACCAGATCTCCACTGTCCTGGTTTGTGGGCTGCAGAAGGACTGTGAAAGTCTGCTCAGAGGGACCATGTTCCACAGTCTCTACACAGATGTAAATATCCATTATGTGAGACAGCAAAGATGAGACCCAGATATGGGTTATAAACAAAATGCTCAGTAGACTCCATTCTAGATGCAGAAGGTTTCCCTACTCATTGCAAATAAGATCTACAGCCCACTCAGCAGCTGCTCCACTTAATTGTTCCACAGTTTTCTTGGCCAAAATCTTTTTCCTTGTGTCTAAAAGAGCACCTTTAAAAGTAACCATGAAAAAGGATTTTTAAGATGTCTTTTTTGACCTTGACAGAAACACTCTCTGTTGGGGGACTACGTGTCACAAAATGGGAACTGAGGTTCAGACTTGGTCGTGCTGCTAACTTTTCTCTGCATGACTGCACTGCAGTTTGAATTGATCATGGCAAGTAAATTGAAGCTGTTAGTTCATTTAATTGTCAGTTCTGTGTCTGTGCACTAAGTCAGTCAATGATTCTTCTGAAGTGACTGCTACTACACCACATAGCTGCTCACATGGCCATTGGATGTGTATTGATGGCACTAATGGAGTCACTGAGCCACACTCACATCTAGCAATGTCACAGCTCCCTAGATATTGATCATGATAGTGATTTGTTCTGCAGTGGTGTCCTGAAAGCCCAGGCAGTATCAGAATCCAATGTATCTAGTTCATAGGTAGGATGACATAGCCCCAGGAATGAAGAGGTTGCATGAAACTTGAAAGAAAACAGTAAAAACCAAAACCAATGGTGTTGATGATGATACAGAATGAACAGGCTACCTTTACAGTCACTGAGAGTCAGCATTACTTGGAATGTAGTAATGATTTATTTAAATACCAAAGTTGACCATCATATTTTAAATAAAAAGAACTTTGCTGTCCATTCTGAACCTAGATAACATACACGATTAATGTTTTATTGACCAGATGATACAGCAGTTTTGATGAATGTTAGAAAGACCAGCAGCAATCTTGGAAGTTAGTCTAGGGAAAATTTTCGTTTGACCTGAGTGTAGCAATGATCCTATTAGATCTGAAAACATTTTGTAGAAAACAGCTGTTAGGTCTGTAGTCCACCTCCACCCTGAAGATAGGATTTCTCTTAACTGTGTGCTGTCTAGAGATGTGTTTTCATGTTATTTTGACAGCTAACATTAATTTAACCCTATTTTGCCTCTTTTCTGTTTTCTATGCTACTGTAAATAATCACTCTGCCTCTTGGATGTTTCGCAGCCTACTAGTATTTGTAGACTCACCACTTCTGATCACTGACAACCTCAGCTACATCTGAACCAGTGACCTGGAGATGAAAAGCTCTGTATTCCATTACTGACCCTTTGAGAAATACATTACCCTTCTTTGCCTCCTTTGCATCTAAAGAAAATTCTTTTTCTTTATAGGCTCTTTTTCTTTCAAGATTGCTTTGTCTTTGTCTAGCACTTTCCTTAAAAATGTCTTTGAGACCTATCCTGGGAAGCATAATGATCGTCTTCATCAAAGATCAAGAAAGTACAACCTGTAGCATCAGAAAATTCTTCCCCACGTGTACAATTGGATAAAATGGGATTAATGCAACATCTGAGAATAACTCATTTCTTTTGCAGCAAAAGGCATTTGTTTGTTTTTTGCATTGATAATCATTCCCTCATTCTAAGAATTCTTCTAGAAAATAGATTTCTGTGTATAAACTACAAACTTGACATTTCTGGGGGAGGAGGTCAGTGATGATATTCATGGTTGTACAAATGACCTGGGATGATGATAAGTAGTTTGCAGCCACCTGACAGTGTGTGACACAGCCAGAGAAAGGTGCCTGGGGTGTACTGGGGAGAAATGACACAGTTGCATATTTATTGTGCTGCGATCAACTTGCAGGATCACGAACAAGAATTAGTTCTTTCTCAGAATGAAAAAGGAAAAAAAGTGTACCCATTGGGCACTACTGGAGGCACACTTAGCTAAATGAAAGTGCTAAGCCTATTGAAAGGTTGAGAGTAAGTTCTGTTTCCCTATTTCTTACTGTGCTGAAGCAAGACCATTATAGGACCAAAGCAGTGTATCCATGGGAACGTAAAACACAACTTCAAAATTATAAGCTCTTCAGAAAGCAATGGGGTCTTTTTTCTTTTTTTTTTTAAATAATTTTGTGATCTAAAAATTGTACTTTATGAATGTACCTAAGAAACAATAGGTATGTTATGGCATTTAGACAGGATGTTAATTTAATGATTAAATCTGAATCTCACAAATCAGGATTTTTTGCTAGTGTGGTTCACTGATAACATGAATAAGTGTTTTAGGGATCAGATTGTGCTCTACATTGGAAATTTCTCAGAGTTAATGGTTCCTCCAGCTAGTCATTTACTGCCAGGAAAGCCCTCCTTATTGATTATTATTGCATATTAATGGGTATATCTGATATTTATTTTGCAAGTTTCCTGGTTATATTTTCTTTATTGAATATCCCAGGGGTAAATGAGCTGAAGAAGTAGAAACAGGCAGTACTGTTTTGCTATGTCTAGATATTTAAATGTATTTTCAAAATATCAAATCTATTACAGGAGAATTTGGTGCAGGCATTTAAAGTCCAATAACATAATGGATTGCAAGACTTTCTATTATATAAATGTGAAATCAGAAAACAGCTGGATGGACCACGTCAAGAGTACTAGCATGTAAGGCATCACAGGGGGCCAAATTTCCAGCACGGTTCTAGACACCCATCTTCAGCTCTGTCTGAAGAAGTCAAAGCTGTGTATGGAAATCAAACTGCACATTTCCAGCTAACACACTTGTGTGAGCAAATGGAAATTTAGCAGGCGTAAATTTAGTAGTCCCCTTTAAGTTAGTCATGCCAGCATCTGAGAGGTGATTGGATGAGTTTATCAGTGTTCCAGATATAGCTTGTAATTGCTGCTTCACCTTATAAACAAAGCCATTAACTGAAACATATCTACATTTACTGAAATGACTTTCACTCATTGAAGACATTGGGGCACATTTAATGCCTTTTTGCTTTGTGTAAAGACAACAGTAAATCTTGCACATTTGCTAATATTTAAATCAAGCTTCAAAGTTAACCTAAGTGGCTACTTTGATGGTGGAGCAGGCTTTATGCATTCAACTAAAAATCTCTATTTTACATAAATATTTTTTGTTGCAGTCTTATTTTTATAGGCCCTTCCAGAAGAAACGTTGGAATTTTAGGCTTACTTGAAGTGAATGCATAAAGCTATGTTACGTCATGACTATGCTGCCCCGCATGCAGTTGGATAAAAAAGAAATTGAAATACTGTTGGACCAAACCTGCAATAAAACTCTCTAATATTTCAGTAGACATGATTGCATGTGAAGCTACTGCAGAATGAAGCCCATAATCCTGGACCTGTTCTCATGAGAGGCTGAATATATCAAGGTACTTCATAAAACAAATGAGAATGGAGGACTTGTAATAGTCCTTGGAATTACGTACTTCATAGTGTTGCTTTTGGGGTTCATGCAGTGATTTTCCCACCTTGTCCTGCATTAAGATAAAATATCAGATGGACAATATTTTCAGAGTTGCCATCTCTTCTCAGGGGTCTATCAAATTTGGGTTGCAAATCCAAAAAATTTAAACTCCAGGTAACAAGTGTTGTAATTAAAAAACTGGTGTTTGTTTCTCAGTAATTACGAGTAATTAGCTGCATTCCCCCCCCCCTCAGAATAAAGACTGGTTTTGAACTGCTAGAGAATTAAACAATTTGTTCAGAACACTTGAATTCATGGAATGCTTTTTTCGGAAGCACTTTTTGGAATCATTAGTTTTTATACATCAGACACTATAAATCTAAAATAGGCTCTAAAAATTAGCCTAGTCATTACCTACCAAGAACTGTTACAACTGATTATCTTTATGCCCACACTATGAACTTGGGAGGCCTACTTTTAATACAAATACTTTCTTTTTATATTTTTTTTTTTGCACAATGGACACAATAATTCAAGGCTTGCTGCCTTCATTTGAAAGTTAATTTGGATGAAAGCAAGGTTTGCATTTAAAGAGCAAAAGCCTTTCCTGCATAACTGCATGTGTGGACAGTTCTAATTCAGGAATCAAAATGTCTTCTTGTTTCACTTAATCTGCTTTGAAAATAGAAGTGTTTAGCTTAATCCTTCATTGAACTGGAACAGGTCCACTTGTTCCAGTCCACCTGTGAGTTATGTTGGAAAAGGAGTAGCTTTTCTGAATAACTGCTATTCATTTCAGAAATATTTTTCCGACGACTTTAGGTCTGAGCCTGATCTCAGTTGACACGCATTGCAGCTTTCCAAATCTCAAGTCTAAATTTTGCAACCATCCCATCAAATAACCGATTCTGTTTTAAATGCTCAGAAGACTAGACTCCAAAATTGAATCTAAGCTGTGCTGAGTATTTGTGACAGAAATGTAACTTAGATTTTGTGGTTTTTACCAATCTCAAACTACAATTAATTCTTTGTTGGTTGTAGGTATGGTATCAGCAGTATTCTTTAACAGTAAAAACAACAGTGATGATGGTCATTAACTGAACAAATTAAATCATTGATTGTTTTGGTACAGAGGAAATCAAGGCACGTGCACAAATCCCATCAATCTCAGTTAAATGGTGCCCTGACTTAAGAATAATTCCCTGAATCAGGACTTAAAGCTGTCAGCTCTAAGGAGCAAGTCTTGCTATCTATGAATGTCTGAACTGTGCTTAACCAACTAGAACTGTTATATGGTTGAGAACTTGAGACACAATTGCAAAATACTGTATAAACATCTTTTGTTATAAACTTCAGTAGATTCTGAGAGTTAAAAATAAAATCCTTGCACTTAGTCTCTTGGGGGGACTCAAGTAATTTATTTTTTTTTAATTGAGAATTTAAGCTCCTTATGCGGTTTGTACAATGACTGATGTGCATACCTAGGTTACTCTGAAGGTCAAATACTCTGTGTATTGGACATTTAAAGCTGATGTCCTGCTTAAGTTCCAAATCATTAGCTTAGCAAATGGGAGCTTAAATATAAGCATAGTCAAGGGGGAGGAAAAGTCCACCGCACAGTATGTCTAGCAATAGAAAAAGCTACAGGATGTGAACATAAATTTTTAATTCAACATTCCTTAATTTAAAAAAAACCACACACAACCAGTCCCCTCCCTCCTGACAAGCTTGCAAAAACTAGGTCTGAATTCCCAGTGGGAATAATGAGCAACAGCAAGAGTGAATGCTGGGAGAGAAGAATGCAATTGTATTAGGCTCCATCACAATGGGAGGTAAACCCAAATCATTTATAAAAGGTAAATGCTGGCAGAACACAGGGAGCTCAGAGCACCACACTGCAGGTGTGATTTATGAGGCTGGGGACTGGCTATAAATCAAACCCTTTTGTTTTAAATAGTACTGCTTCAACGCAGGAGATCAGTTTACATGTAAAGGAAATGATGAAAAAAAATGCAGTACATTGCATCCCAAGAATTACTAGAGAATCAGCTTTACAATGTGACTATCAGTACCACGTTCAGACAATAGATATCTGATGCGCAATTTAACGAATGCTCCCACTGCTTGAACCAAGTGCCCTAATCTAGCAGCTCAAGTTTGTTTCAAATGTATTAATTATGGGATATATTTTGTGAGTCCAGCTGTTAAAATCATTGCAGGATCAGGAATGCATTGGCCATTCCTGTTAACTAGCTAGAGGTGTCCTTTTATGCCACCAAAGGCTCTGCCTGTTTATATGTTATCCGTATTTTTCCTTAATTGTAAAGGTTTGTGGGTCTCCTTATTTAGTGGCCTTGTCCTGTGGAAATGGGTGGATAAAACAAATAATTCCTAGGGATTCAAATAGAGTGTAGGAATCCTGGAAAGTTCGTCATGGTTACAGAAAAACACACACCTCTGGCAAAGAAATTACGTGCTTTTCTCTCTCTGGTTATCAAATTAATTATCAAATGAAAGAGATTTTAAAGGTAATGAGCAAAATTATTTCTTCTGCTCTGCTCTCCAGATCTGCCAGGGCTTATCTTGGCTGCATATATTGCATTCATTTTGCCTGCATACCACTTGAGCACTTTATGTCCAAAACCACACTGTGTCCTGCAACATGGGCCAGAGAAGCACTTCAAAAAGCTGAGACGACAAAAAGCCTACATAAAGGGAGGTACAGCAGTTATATCAGTGTTCAAATTTATAAAGAAAGAAAAGCTGACTGCGTTACACTTGCATGTGTCCTAGTGGTTTGATGTAATGGTCTTACGTCAATAGTGATTTTGCCATATGAACACAAGAAGTTGCCATTAATTCACTGATAAGCAGAGTGCCTATAAGAGACATCTTGTATTACAATGCTTTATTACTTTCCAAGAGTCCAAAATGCAAACACTACAGAAACATGAGCACAATTTCCAGGATCTTTCTGTGGCTCTGATATTGATATAGCCAGCATCAGCTATCGCTGGAAGCGTTAATATCAATTGCCAGTGTGAGGAAAGTATCATTTCACTGAAATAATGGATTTTTTTTTCCTTACTTCTTATAAAAATACATCTAGTGCTACAAATTTATAGGGCATTCTATAAATGTAAAAACATATTCCCTGCTCAGCAGAACTTGCAGTCGAAATTAGATGTATATATGAAAAAGGTGTATTGGTGATGAACAGAGTAAAGAAAGAAGTAACTGAAATTGCTTTTACAAGTTTCTTGAATCTGACAAGATTTCCAGCTGCTAATGGGCTAGACTTTTAAAAGTATTTGTGCTTCTGTTTTTTCCAAGATTAGGATGCTTAAGGATCAGGATAAATACAGTTATTTTACATGTAAAATCTAATGCATCACAAAAAGCACATTATGTGGGAGAGGAGTAAAGATGACTTTGTGCCTTATAAATCTTATGTTGTCCTGGACACGAGAGTCAATTTAGATACATAGCCTTGAAAGAGGTCTTCCCAGGTTGGGCAATTCCTCTCAGATTGCAGTGCCATCTGTAATCTTTATAACATTTTGCGTTTTAACTGGATTCCTGAAAACTTTTTCCATTTTAGGATTTTTTTTTCTCTAGGCAAACACTCTGTCTCATTTCTCTGGCTATTGGGTCCTGTGAGACAAATACATTCGTGGGCCAGAAGCAGTGTTTTAAAACACATTTTTTGCAAACTCTTCTGCTTTTTATACAAGTAAAAATGTCACTCAAGGGACCTTGTTGCAACACTTGAGAAAAAATATAATTAAAGCTGATTTAAACATTGTATTTCTTTGCCATCATAAAGGTTAAATACATGGAAAAGCAAAAGAACATTTATATAGCAGAAACAATAATGGAGGGTTTACATCTGCAACCTCCTTGAACGGTAGAAGTTGTGGCTTTTCCTATGTACAGTCATCAGGAATAGCTGGTAATTACCAAGTTCAAAGCCTATTGTCTCCTTCCAAAAGCCAAGCTGGTTTTTTGGGGTTATTTCAGAATGACGTGACGTCTGATGGCTCTGTTCTTTTTATAGGTCTTCTTGATACGCATTGAATCATGACCTGGGATGGAAAGTAATTTTTGTGAACATATTTACAGAATGATGTGTAATAGATCTAGCAAAGGCCGAAGGCTGGTAATAGTGACTGATGTAGTACCGTGGAGAAAAGAAACCTGAACACTGCTCTCCGAGGAGGCCGAGTGAGGAGTGAGGTAATAACAGGTTTCATTGCCCAGTTGGGGTTGACAGAAGGAGAGGTGATTTTGCTTCTCAAATTGTGCTCAGAGGATGGGAGGCAGAATGCATTTTACATATACGCGGTAGGCGATGGGACAGTCTTGTTCAGTGATCTAGGAAACATTGTGCTACATACAAAGGTCCTCTGCAAAGCTGATGAATATTTTTTCCTATTGCAGGGCTGATACAATCAATGCCACTGATAAGTTGAATCTTGAATCCAGCCTTGTCGTGTTTTGCTTGCTGTATAACCTCATTAAGCCAATGGGGACTGCACTGAGGTAAAAATCACCAGAGAATTTTGTTTGTATTCTGTAGCTGATAAAGGAAATGTCCTGAATTTATTCTAATGGCATGGTTTTACTTTCAGGTAGGTGTGGGCATGCACAAACCATTTCAAAATATCTACTTCAAGCATGAAATGTTCCATAGGAGTTTACATATGCAAACATGCTGTCTGTGGGTAGGATGTATAAAGAGCGAGATTCATGAACTTTTCTTTTTAAAGTGTAACCTTCCACATAGGAAGCTCAAGTAGGTCATGTGCTGAGGGGAGCCAGGAAACGCACATACGTGTGTAATTCAAATCTGATAGCCTCTCCAGTAAACGGGAGTGGCCAACAGATGTATATCCCAGTATGTTGGATGTGTTTATATGTTTTCTGAGATGTTACACATATAAAGTGTTTATCAGAGCTTAGAATCTGACCTTTAAAAGTAGATGTCTTCTAAGATTGTGTTCAACTTCCTTCTGATGAGAATGAGCTTTCCACCTTAATCAGCATTTGCAACTTGATTCAGCAGAGCATTGCCGATATGCTTATGGCAATCTCCATTCAGCAATTTTTTTTAACTTTAAATACATACTTCGGGAACAGAGCTTATAATTAAATGTGGGTTTACATGCTTTTCAAAACTAGGTTTCAGCTTTGAGCCTCTGGATGGGAAAATTATCACACACATTTGATTCATAGCGTGAGAGTTCTCCCTTTTTACTGAGGAGGGGACTGGCACAGGAGGTTTCACTGAAAACCACGACTACTGGTGAACATTTTAGAACCCCTTTAAAAATAGTATCTAAACAGGTGAGTAAGTATAAAATAAGCAGAAGTATTTTTTTTAACATTCGGATATTAAAAAAAAGAAGACATTTTCAAAAACTGACTTTCCGATTTCAAAATTAAGCGAAAAATTTGTAATTCAGAAAAAGTTTGCAGTCTTCTGTAACCCTCAGGGTCTATATGCCTGCAGACAAACATTCCCTTTCTAAGTCATTTTTCCAAAATCCTAGTTTTGTAAAAATGTAAAATAAATGAACAAATAAATCCACACATGTGGTTTGATATGCTCCACCATTCCTCTGATATTGCCCTGTAGGATACAATGGAGACATAAGGAATGGGAATAAAGGGATCAGGAATATCAGGGATAAAGTCTTTCTTTTATACTTTGTCAGGAATAGATACATAAGAATCAGTGCTTTGGAGGATGCCCTGTTATTGGACCCTAATGCATGTTAGAAATGCCATCTTCAGCTATGCTGCTAGTGGAGTTTTGCAAAGTCTGCTCCACAAAGATGTTTGCTGTCTGAACACGGGACCTCTTTTGCTTCTATGTGCCATTGGCAGCAGCAGTATCTCACTTCCTCTCCTGCTGTCTGCAGACCATAAACATTGTTATCTCCCAGCCATGGTAAACTGAAGAAGCCAATCAACCTTATCTACTCTCAAAAACCTGTGAAGAATGTTCCAGGAATGGTAACTTCCTGGTGTGACTTCAATGCTCCATCCTTACATCAGTGGATGGCTCCTGAATTTTTAAGCATTTGTGTGTGGGTTTTTAGCATTGATATGAAAGATGTTCTCTTACAAAAGAAGTTGATTAGTTGAACAGTGCTCTTTCACAACATCATAGTATTTAGTGCTCCAGGTAAGAACACTTTATGGTATGGTGCCTATCTTCAGATTTGCCAGGGGGCAACACCATTATAGCTTGACAATGGGAAGATTCTTTAAAAGCCCTGATTAGAACTTAATGCAGGTGTTAATTTCTGCTTCTATAAATTGTTATCATAGTCCAGTGATTTGTAAGGTTTGAGTTAGACTGGTATGTGAGAGGGGTGGAGGATCTCACTGGACAGCCCACCTCAAACCTTATAAATTGCTGGAAGTAGGATTTTGGAGCAGGAGTCTGTATTTGTTTGTAATTTATATACAAGTTTTACTGTTTAATAAGTGTAAAGAGTGTAAAACAGGATAAGCAACCTACTGCTTAAAAGGGAAGTATTTAAAAAAAGTTTGAGAACAGCTGTCCCAATTATTGTATATGACATTAATTTTAATTTCCAATTAAGCCCTGAGCTAGAGAGTACCAGAGTACCTTAACCACATGACTTCTGCTGGTCACTGTCACTTGCATTTTATGAGAAAGAGCATGTTTTGCTATTTTTAAATGATTTATTTAATGTCCTCATAAAGTTTCATTTTCCTCTCTTTGGTTTTAACAGAGATAAGAATTTGTTTTTTAAACCTCATAAATTAGAGAAATTTCCCATTATTTCACCTGTCATTTCCATTGTTAGCAATGTTAGATATTTTTCTTATCTGTTGTATAATTGGTGATAGATCCAGTTTAGTTCTAAGTGTCAGAAGAAGCAGACATCCCTCTAATTTCCAGAACTCGCTTCACAACTTTGTAGACTGTGTATATTCCAGTCACAGTCTCTATCTGCATAAAATTTGGAATAAATGTATTGAAGTCAACAAAGCTGTTTTAGTTTAACATAATGTAATAATAGATTCCGTCCTCAAGCTCCATCTATCATTCCAGCACTCGTTAGGCATTCTGGTTTTGTTCGTAGTAGGAGCCATCATAAAGAAATTGATTTCCCTCTGTTCACTCATCCAATTTATTACAAGAGAACTCCATGTTCGTTTGCCCATTACACAGCATTTTGTGGGGTGAGAAAGAAACAAGCCAAAAGAAATCAGTAGAGGAAGTAGTTATCATGTTGGGTGAGACTCTGCTCTCACTCATTTTTGCTATAAATGCAGAACAGTTCCACTTCTCCAGGAGGACTTCATTTGCATTTAGTTGGGTAAGATTAACTTCAGATTAAACTCTGAACCCTCAAACTCACCCTTTCTACCCCCATTTACTGCACTGAATTACAAAAGAGACTTCTTATGATCCTGTAGCCTATGTGTTATGATTTCCAATACTTCTGCTGTTCCTCTCCCTCTTCCACTGCTAGTTGTGTTCCCCAAGTTGGGCAGCCAAATAATGTGTCCTCCATGGCTGTTAAAATTGCACTATAAATAGGCTGGGAAGCAATATTGTTGGAGCAAAGCAATTGGCAGAGTCCTCTTTCCTCTCCCCAGTGGAAAAGCTGTTCATGACCATGATGCACCTGGTCTCATTATCCAGAGAGCATAGCCCTGGGGTTGTTTCTGCATCTGGATCCCTCACAGGGTCACAGGAAGCATGGTGCATTTCAATAAGGATGCCACCATCAGTATGACAAACAACATACAAAGGCAATGACAGAAAAAGAGAGCCCTCTCCTGCGTTGCTCTGTGCTATGAACAAGAAGTTGTTCTTGGTTGAGTCAAATGAAAACTTTCTGCATAGTTGGCTCAGAGATTTGCAGTCAGGAATGTGTTAGCTGGTAAATCTGTAAGGTGTGAATTGCATAGAGGCTTGGCATAACAGTAGGTGAAGTGATCAAGTAGTAGTAGCTTTGCTTTCCCTTTATGCCACTCATTGGCTTTGGGTTCAACTGCATCACTTGATACCTTCCCAACTTCAACTTCAGGGCTTTACAGATGTTGCCTTCACTGCCATGTCATCTTCCTGTACTCATTTACTATTTTCATACCTGCCCCCTGCCTACAACTCTGTGCTTTAAGTCATGCATTTTCTATCCCTGGCCCAGTTCTTCCCCAGAATACCGACCTGCTTCTGTATGTTGGTAATTCGTTGCCATCCTACCTACTATCCCTTTCTTGCCTTCTCTGTCTAGCTTGTTTTGGTTTATTATGCATGCTGTATATTTATATATGTTGGGTGGGCTAAGATCAGTATTATTCCTGTGGCACTGTGTTTTTGAAAGCTGTGTGTACAGGATTCTTGTAGACCATAATAAAAAAATCTCTGAATATATCTTCATTTCGATGATTTGAGGACAGTGGCATGATCCGTGGCTAAAGTAATTACAGCTTTCCCTTCCAGCTAAACATGTAGATGTTGGAGATGAAGTGTTTATGCATTTGTGTGATTCTGGGAGGAAAAAAATATATCTGTTTGGAAATTCTGAATAATGGTTTTGATTAAATTAATATTTCAAAGACTCTCCCTTTGGAATGATGATTTGTCGGCGGCTTAGAACGAATCAAGTAAGAATTTTATACAAATAGCAAACTGTTATTTAAAATGTGTCAGAGCATGGGTAGGGCACCTCTCAGCTGGTGCTAAACTCTGCTTTCAAGTTTGTGGTGAACTCCCAAGCTCCATTTTGACTGGGTGGTTTGAAACATGGTCTCTTCTTTTGGCTTCTCTGGCAGTTTTCCAATAAACAGTCTGTCAGCCTGTTATGCTTTCACAGCTGTATTAGCCCCTTTGGCCTCCCCACCAAGCTCCTGACTAACACGTCGGTCCTACTGGAAAAATGAGTTTACAATTTATTCTTCAGGGATGTGACAGCTGATAGCAAACAGACAAACACTCTTTGCACTCTTTGCACACCAGTCACTTTTCTACTGAAATAGGACAAGAAATGACACATAAGCACACATACATGTATGTCTCTATATATGTATGCATGTATATTTATGAACACAAAAATGCATATTTATGTAAAAAAAAGTGTATGTTTGTCTTTGTAAAAAGAAGAAACAATATATATGCTCACTGCCTTTTCCGTCTTCTGTTTCCCTACCGCTCCCAGGAGCTGTTTGTGCCAGAGCCTTCCAAGCAGTCCCCAGTCCTCGTGTGATGCACAGCTTTTCTTCTGGATCATGAGCTCAGTGTCCTTGGGTTCCTGCTTCCTTACTTGGCCCCATGCCTTCTCCAACTCTTTGTCTCAATTTCTTTCTTGCTCAGCTTTCCTCCCTGGCCTCTTAATCTGTGAGATTTTATCAAGGCAAAGTATGCGCTTCTGTAGGATCGTATCAATGCTTCATTTCATGTTTCTGCCTTTAGGAAAATTCCCAGGCTCTAACTCCAGCACCCAGTACAGACGGTCACCTTTTCCTAGATGTTAGCCTTCTCACTGTCCTACCCTGGTGCCCAGACAACAATCCCTACAAGAGACTTTTCTAAAGACAGGTAATTTTTGGCCCTGCTTTCCTGCTTATTAACACAACCTGTATTGAACCAATGTAGGGTGAAAACAGATGGATATAAAAGCGCAAATGATTCCTACACTACAACTAGAATTTTGTAAGGTGTGTAGATGTGTCCTGGTTTTGGCAAAAAGACTGACCTAGGGTACTACAGGGCCCCAAACTAAATTAGTAACTCAGAAAAAGATGTTGAGCTGTCAAGTTACAAAAAAAACCCCCCCTCTTAATGTAGCATAGGGACAGTTTTCACTTTCATGCAGTAAACAGGAGTTTCAGGAGTAACTTCGTTTCAAATGAGCCGTATTAGACAGGCAAACTCAGACTGAAACCCGAGTGGAGTGTTTGTGAATGCACTTGGGCTGAAACTGAAGACAAGCTTTCCATGAATCGCTGTAAACGGAAACCACTGTGTTAACCTAGATGGGTGCCCTACTTCCCAGCTGAGGAACCTCCTTCTGCTCACTCCCTATGGACTAGCACACGGCTGTAAGAGGTGACCTTGAATAAAAGGCTCTGCCCCAGATACAACACCAGGAAGGAACTATTCTTCAAGCACAAAACACTCTTTGCTCCTCTCCTGGGCAGAATGGATGACAAAGGAGGTATAAACCCTTCTGTGCCGTGTCCTTTCTTCTCCCTGCCATCTGCTCTTGGCAAAGCCTTCTTCCATCCTGCTGATGCTGTTGGGGTGTTCAACCTCTGGGTAGTATGTTTCCCTGCAAGCCAAGGGTTGCAGCCCTCCCTCACATGTACTGGTTCTGTGCCAACATTTCCAGGGGCTGCTTGGGTGGTGCCTTTTCAAGGGCATTTCAGTCTCATTTAATTTCTTCACATCTTCATTTTTTATTTTTTTTATTGAAAAACAGAAAAGTTCCAATGAACTTCCTCCCCTCCTCCCCTCCACCTTGTTTCTTGTAGTCTACAGCCACTCCCTAAAGTATAGGCTCTCTTGGGTTGAAAAGTAAGCGTTGTTTAATACTACAAAAAAGCCCACACGATGTTTATTACCACTGTGCTAAGGAAAATGGTTTATTTAGTTCTGCAGGTTTATGACACAGAAATGGATCTTTTTTCTAAACTTACGGCAAGTTTTAATTTTAGATCAGCTTCCAAAGCTGTAGAAATACTAGACAGTTAGATATATGCTCAATATTTTACATTACTGTATTGTTATTCTTTCTGATAGAGAATTTAGCTATTTTTCTTCACAGAAGTTGGGGAACTTTTAGACTGTCCAAGAGATTTCACTATTAAGTCTGAGCAGAGTCCAATATATGTCAGTAGTTCTGATTTGTGCTGGTTGTTGCACACCAGCATTAGCACTGACTGAATAAAATGGAAAAAGCACAAAGACTGAAGTGAGTGCTAAGATGTGTGGCTGCTTTATTGCTGCCCCTCTTGCATCCATCAAATCCCATCTGTCTGTATTGGAAATCAGCGGTCCAGTCTGCTGTTGGTCTGACTTCACCCAGGTGCTGGGTGAAGAAATTTATATTAGTATTGTGGGTGTCTCCATGTAACTAACAGCACCAACCTCCCACAGAAAGAGAAAATGGTTCAAAATCAAGGCAAAGTCAAAGAACAATTATTTCTGCAGAATCAGAATACACTCCAATTCCTTCACCATCTTTGTGGCTCTTTGCTGGACTTGCACCAGTAGGTTCATGTCTTTTGTACTGGCCTCCAGCTGTACTTCATGCTGCTGATTACCACCCTTCGAGCCCAACAGTTCAGCCAGTTTTCAGTCTACCTCACTGTTCATTTATCTAGTCTGTACTTCATCAGTTTGTCTATGAGGCTGTTATAGCAGATAGTATTGAAAGCCTTGCCAAAATCAAGATAAAGCCTTCCTAAGGTCAAGACCTTCAGGTCTGTTTCTGCCAGGAGGACCTTTTCTTTTCTGAGTTGTACCACTGTTGAGGTCTTTTGTTCTCGGACAAGTCACTTAGTCTCTTTCTGTGCCATGTTTTACAAGTCTGGACCTGAGGTTTGCAGTTGCGTATAAAGAAGGGAGGAATGATCTTTCATAGAAAGCATTTTAATACCGTCAAGTATGAGCAGTTTACATAATAAGATTCAGAAGTGAGAGTCGGGCACAGACCATTGATACCAAATATTTAAAATACAAAAATAAAAGTATTTATAAAAACAGAGCAGTTTGTTAAAGCTTTTGAAATTTATTGAACTTAGCATCCACAAATGTTAAACATGTACAGCTTTACCTTTAAGAGGAAAGGCTCTGCAGTGGGCATTTAGCTAGATTTGTACACCTACACACTGCAGATGGTTTAGTTTTATAAGAGATGAAACTGCATTTGGTGGAACTGATTAAATATAAAAACACCACCATCTGCCATTTATTCTAATATAAAATGGTTTGGGCAGATGCTGACATCTTTTGAGATGATTGATTCATCTCTGACAAGTGAAGATTCTCAGAGGGTTCCAGCTGCCCACTGCTCACACAATACACGTTTACAAGAGCAAACGCCAATCGCTGCACTGTGATTTGGATGTAGCAGGTGAACGAAGGGCACTTTAATAACCAGCAGCCTGGAATTCCTAACTACATCAGTGGTTTTTTTTCTTTTTTTTTTTTTTTCCTTTCTCCTCCTCTCCTACACTTCTGGCCCACACTAAACTGTGAGAATATTTTATGCACGGTTATACTGCATTGGAGCACAGCTACCCTAGCACAGCAATAACTGGAAGAGTGTCAATTTCTGGCACAAATAGTTCTCTTTCATTTTTCAGAGTGCAAACCCATCAGATACTCTCCACATATGCTATTAATTTAAAAATTATTTTTTGCTAAGTGTCCATCAGAGTTACATTTAAACTTCCTGGAGTGTTATTTATTGAGTAAGACACCAAATGCTTTGTAATATCTTAAATAACAGATGTCCAGCTTGTTTTATTTGATAACATTGTCACACTCTCTACTGCTTTAGGGTAGTTTGCTCTAGCATCGTCTTTTTTAAAGGTTTTGCTTGAACTTTTTAGAACTTGCATGATAAGTTATAGAAGAATGCATTTAAAAATACTCAGGACCCGATTGTGACATCCATACCCACACTGAATAGCTGTTTGCACCAGTAGTAAATCCTGCTGTAGACAGACCATTTCTTATGAAATATGGTCCTGACCCAGAGCTAGATTTGTGGTAACTGCAGTGGACTTTTGGTTCATCTCCAAGTGGGAGAAAGTGCAGTATAATTAGACCATCATGCAATAAGGAAGCAGATCAAGTCAGTCCTAACGTTGCAAGTACATAAACCACAGGACTACTTCAGTATATCTTAAAATAAGATGCTCTTTTTGTACGTGTAAAATGTAACTTCTTACTCTGTCTGCTATTCAAAAGTATTACTTTAAACAGCTTCATCACTATAAAAAATCAGTTAAAAAAAGAAGAGGGTCTGTTTATACGAAATTAAGCGAAAATGTGACAGTTTAGTGTTGTGCTGGCAGAGGAGTGTATGGTATATTTACATAGGTTTGGTCACAGAGTCACTGAATGATTGTACTGTCATTTGCTGGTCAATGTATCTTGAGTAAAGTCTGGACTAACCTTATTGTACATGGAAAAATTTGGTGCTACATATGGGCAAGAAAGCATGCTGTGGGCCGTTTTTAAGCTATTGAGAAAAGCTAAAAGCTATTTGAAAAAAGATGGTTTCTTATCATTGGGACAGAATATTTTCTGCTCACCTGTTGCTGAAGGCAAGTTATAGATAGTGTCATTTCATTGTTTCAAAAAGTGAGGTCTATAAAATAAGTCAACCAGATCCTTATCTGGTGTAAATTGGCGTTTGAAGTCAGTGAAGCTAAGCTTATTTATATCAGTTGTACATCTGGGCCAGAAGATTCAGAAATATTTTCTTTACACTTCTGTTTATATTAATCCCTTCTTTATTTATGATGTTTCCTTCATTCAAAACCTAAGATTCTTCACATTTACCTTTTCCCCTTTTTTCTCAGGTGCTTTTTCAGCACGAAGAGGCAATCTGACATCTTGTCTGAGAATAACCTGACTGGCCCTTCCTGGATACTGGTTTGTAGAAGGCAATGATGAATGCTTCCCCCCTGTGAAAGGAGGACTCTCCCATCAGAGAGTGACTGTGTTATTTCATTTAATGATCTGGGAAACTGGATGCTTGGATTGCCTCTGAGGTTGGGTTTACTGCTGTGAAAGAGCAATGTTTATGTTAAACTCAAAATGCAATACCATCAGTTGAATGTTCAGCAGGTTTGATTTTTAAACAATGGAAGACAAGTGGAAAGGAAAATCAGAATCCTAATAAATATACAGTACTTAATATATGGAATGCATATCTGACTTTGGGGAAAAGACTTTTTTTTCTCCGTCTTGGCTCCTATTTCTTCTGACATAGAAACATAATACAAATCTAAAGTGTCTAATCCAAGAAACAGCCACCAGAACCTTTATAATGCAAATGATCTGACTGTTCTATAGTGTCTTTCTTCCAGAAAGGTCCCAAAGTGCTATACAAATTACATGTGGCTACATGAATCAGTTCCCACACCGCTGAATTACAGGGAGCTCTGGGGAGCAGAACGTCTTTCTACCAGTGCACAGCAGCATTACCCATCATTTTGGGGTGGGAAGCAGAAAATACAAAAGAGACAAAACAAGAAAAGATGAAACAGATTGAAATTAAGATTCAAAGAGGACTGGGGAAAAGGATAAAATCAGCTCCGTGTTTTTCTTTGATAGTGTCATCAGAGATGGTGATACATACTGTTATTGATAGCTGTAGCTGACCTTCAAAATATTTGTCAAGAGGGTTCCCAGGACATGGGCAAGGGTATCTGGGCAGGAAACAGTACTGCTCCGTGTTTCTGCTTCGTTTCTCCCTGCAGCCCTTCCTCCTGTGTGCCCAAGCTTCCACAAAGAGGACCCTGGTAGCAAGGTGCCAGGGTACCTACACCCTGGCCAGGTTCTCGGTGTGCCTGAAACAGGGGTGGGTTTAGCTCTGTTTCCTCTCCCTCCCCTCCCAGCCACCCCAGTATCAAAAGGCAGGGCTGACTTGTAGAGCTGGAGTTGGGCTGAGCAGTGCTCTCCTGGCTGCCACTGCTCCAGCCAGAGCCAGATGGAGCAGGGAAGAGGGAAGGAGAGACCAAAAATAAAAGGATGGAAGGAAAAAAAGAAGAGAGTTTCCCACAAAAACAGTTCATCAAAAATGAACGGTTGTCCAATATCCAATTTTTTTATTTCTTAAAAAGGAATTTCTTAAAGAAGTTTAGAAATGCATACTGCTTCTTTTTTTTTTTTTTTTTTTTTTCTTTTTCCCTTTGGGCTCCCTAGGTTTGAAATTTGAAACATAAAAAAATCCCTCTCTCTGATTTTATGTCAGCTGAAAATTTTATCTGACAAAGCTAAAGCTTGCCATAGAACTCAGTTTTGAGGCTGGGATTTTATGTGATAAGCACTCAGGTATTGTCATTACAACTGCTGATTTGCACCTAAATTCTGTTAAATTGCCATTTTTATGTTGAAAAGAGGTTGGTTTGTTGTTTTTGGTGTTGGTTTTTTTTTTTTTTTTTCCTTTAAAACCCCCGCCCCCACCCCCTCTGTCATGGGTAGCTTGCAATTTACTCTTGTAAGAAATTGTGTTGGGCTAATCATTTCCAGAGTCTGCCTGAATGCAGTGCTGCTACTTTGTGTGTAATAGATCCTTCACTTGTGGGAGACACACTAGGTAATTAAAAAAGTCTGTAAACAAAAGCTGAGGTGCAGCTTTGCAGCAGAGTGATGCAGAGTGACATTGTGGTTAGATGATTAGTCTTCTTGGGAGCAAAATCAATGAAAGCAGCAGTAGTCAGATGTCTTCTGGCATAATCTTTCCTATGTGCAGGTGAGGCGTTTTACAGGAGTCTTAGGAGCTGTCGTTATTGTCACTATTTTCCACCAGCTCTACAGTCTAACATTTACAAAAGTGTCTGGCGGATTTGAGTGCACTCCTGTAGATAAAACTTGTGTATGGGGTTTAGGCAGGTAGGAAAAATGAGAAGGGGTAAAAATCTCCTAGTTTTCTCCCCACAAACTCTCATTAAAACCTCCCAGGTTTGTTCTCTTGTTGCTGCCCACTCCTTCCTTCCCCCTCGGTGCTGCTTATCTATGGGAAGAATCATGGCTGGAATTTATAAATGCTTCTCTGTTGTGCAAAAGAACTTTGATAGCATGAAATGAATAGCAGGTAACATAATAAGAAAAACTATCTGGCTGCAGCTTTGGAAATGTAAATTCTTTTATCAGTCCCCCTGCTAATTGGAATTGCTGTTTGTTGTTTCACATTTAGTGGATTTCATTATATTTTCTTTGGTAATTAGATATTTTAACTATAAATTAAAAGTACCAGACAAAAAACCCCCAACAACTCAACCCCAAACCACCAACAAAAAAAACCTCATTAAGATGCAGTCGAAGTTGTATATAGATACGATGTTAATTAAAATAATATTGTTGGAAAGCACTGTTAAGGAAAACAAAGCAAACAAATGAACCACAAAAATTTGAAACTTGGAAAGAAGGACCCAGTCCAGCCCTTCCCAGTCACTGCAAAGGTGCTTGCACTCTGCACTCTGCTTTGGAGGGAGCCTATGTCGGAGTAAGGGCTCAAACCGAGGGGCAAGTCTTGGAGGAGAAGGGTTTTGTCCCTTTCCTTCAGTCTTCTGGTGGTGCCTCTTTTGGACTCTTCCTCTCACAATGTATTCAGCTCCAGCAGCAGCCAGCTCCCAGCCTGGTGGGCGCTACCAGATACTCCTTGCATTGTTTGGATACAATAGAGGAGGTGTCAGAAGAGGATTTTTGCATTGCTTGTCATACATCAGTATGGGAAAATCCTCCCCAAATTGATATTGCTCCAGGTGGGTGGCGAAAGCACTCTGTACACCTGAGGAGTTTTTAAACGGGAAGGCTTGTGAATTTTTAATGATTTCTGGATTTTTTTAAATATACAGAATGGTAAAAATGTGTAGAATAATTCTTAAAAATATCTATGTTTCTCTAAATTATTTCTTAAAGGAAAAGTGAGTAAGAAGCATCACACTCCTGTGCAAATAACAAAGAGATGGTCACAGATCTGCTGCACTTCATTGATACTGCCCAGCTAAGAGCTATCCTAAAATGTATTTTGGAAGATAAATGAGCCTTTCTCCATTTGCAGCTCCACTTTTAGAACTGAGCTCATACATGGCAGAAGGAAAACTCTTCCACAAAGTTTTCATTTTTTCTGAGGCTGAGTTCTATCTTATTAACCTGAGGAAAGGACAACCCAAGAGGTGTCTTAGATGGATTTGGGTCCAAACTTGCTAGCAAAATGAACCTCTACTCTGTAAACTAGGCCTGGATGATAGAGGCAGCAGAGTCTGAGAGATTATGAGATCCAGAGACCAGTGTATGAAGTCAGTTTGTCATTGAACAGGAGGAAACAAATGTAATTTCTTACTCACTCATTTACTTCTTTGTCCTGTGTGAACTCCCATATTTATTACTTTCAAAACAAGACTTTTCTTTTGAGATTAATTACCTTGTACCAAAAACATTAGATAAATGTGAAATATACCAAAATCCAAATGAATCAAAAACAATGACATTTTTATCTAGCTGAAGGTCATCGCAAACACTGGATGCATTGCCATGCTTCCAGAATCGGCTTCTTAATATCAAGCGTCTCCTTGCAACTAAACCTCCTCCCTTTTGTATCACCCCTTCTATTAGTTTAGTAATATGCTGTCATCCTGATTTTTCTTAATTTCGCTTGTGATATTACTTCTCCTTTTCCTCCTCCTATGGGAACACAATTCTTCTGCCATATGCCCATTTAAACCTAATTGTAGTATCTGAACATCTTGTGCGCTTAGCCACAGCATCCCTTGGGGTTCAATCGAGGCAGAGTATGTATGTGACCTTTAAAGCCATGTCAATGTGAGACTCTCTCAGCGCATAGGTCTTTAAAGCCTGAATGTCTACGCTTCATACTAACAAATTTGACCAGCCTGCCTTTTTATGAGGATATCATAATTTTGGGCAAATTCCAGGTTCCATATTTTAAATCAGCATGTAGAGCACTTTTTAAATCTCAGTTTCCCCAAGATCAAGTTCCAGAAGATTAAAAATGAAAAAAAAAAATCAAAGCAGTTCTTATTTTATTTATTTATTACAGAGTGAATTTGTAGTAGTAACTACTTGAACATGACTAATTGGCAATTTGTAAAATGGACTGCTCTCAGTAGCAAAGTTTTAAGTACATCAATGCTGTAACTGTTTCCTTATTATGACAGTTCTTAAAAAGTGTGATGAGGTTGTTATAGGAAACAGTGAAAATTCCCTAAACTGCTAAGGATTATAGATTTTGTATTTCTAACCTAAACAGTCTTTATTTTCACACATTTTTGCATACACCAGAAAAATGATTGTGCTCGGTAAACAGTGAGCTGCCCTAACAGTCTTGCCATAATAATGCTATACTGTGCTGAAGTCTCATGAAATCTCTTTGGCTTGATGAAAGCTTTTTCACAAACATACTCAGTTTGGATCTTTGTGTCAATCCACAGCATCGCTGCTGAGCTGTTGCCTTCCCAGAGCCTCTCTGGCAGTTCAGCATATAAATTGTCCAGATTTAAGTGCTTCACTAATATAGAAGTCCTTAAATATTAAGGCTCAGCTGTATCTTGATAGATATAAAACAAAGCATTGCATTATAGCACTTACATTATAAAGGGTTTTAAAGACACCAATATTTGGTGTCTTAAGGGTATTTTATGATGCAGCTGGTTGGTGAGGCTGGGAAAAGCGTTGATTGATTTGTACTCTGAACTAGACAATAACGAATTTCAGTTAAAATAGACAGTATGTTCTGGTAACATGAGTATAACATACATTACACATGTATTGAAATTAAACCTCTAACAAGTACATAAGACAGGAAATTTAGTGCTAAAATGACACATCAATGAAATCATTATGAAAATACACAATTATGACATCCATCAATATAATATTAACTTTGCTCAGTAGTGCTGTATAGCATACAATAAGCTTTTGACTGTTAGGCATTTTAGTTCACTAATTAAAATCATGCATTTTAATATTCATATTCCAGCTTAGCGTGGTTACTTTATAAAAATGGATACATGAATATTTTGTTACTTTCTAATCCTTCTGATATCTTTAAATGAGAATTTCTTATCCAACAGCCTACAGCTTTGAAAGATGTCTAAATATAGAATTGGTCCCAAATCTAAGTTTTGTAGAGTCAATTGTTTTCTGCTGAGAATGTAGTAATGGAGAAATTAATAGCATTTAAACAGAAGACAAAACCAGCAGCTGGAGTTGGCAAATATTGTAAGCCGGTTTTAGTCCTTTTCTTGTTTTAACTCAATAGTGAGAAACTGGGAAGAGTAGTAGCCTTTGCAGTGCAGATTATGAACAAAATCAAATGCTAGGGGACTTGACACTTTATTTTAATTCCTAAATCAGTCATCTTTTCCATGTTAATCACCTCCTAAACCTGATTATAGCATCTCTCTGTCCAAAGAAGAACTCTATTGATATTCCTCTTTGAAAGCAATTTTTGTGGGGGATTCTCAAGGGGAGGAATTTGAGTCGTGAGGGCATCTTTTGGGAGAGGTAGCTTTTGTAGACTCATAATGGGTGAAAGCCAAGCTTACGTGTTGCCCATTTGCTCTGTTGAGCTACTGTCAAACCCCCATCAAGCCAGAATAAGAGTAGCAGCAAATGCATGATTTCCACTTCCCCCCCTCCTGCCAACACAATTATTTATTTTGGTCTCCTCCTATAAAATCTTTGAGCTGCACTTTTTTCTTATGCGTGTTAATTCATAATGAACGTTATTTCTTACGTGCCTTGAAAAAATAGACATCAAAGTTCATCTTTTCACAAAGGACTGGATAGACAAACACATCTTACTTAAAATAGACACAAACTCAGAGAATACAATTACAGGTGTTATATATGGGGTTGGGTGTCTCATGTTATTTATGCAACTTTCAAGTCACGGGTCCCCCTAGAGAGGCTCTCTTGAGCAAGTGGTTCTTCTGAGCTGGTTGGCAGAACCTAAGGGGGAGGCTGGGTTAAGCACAAGGCACTTGCTGCGGGGAAGGGTTTGATCCCTGAGTTCACGTGGTGACGCAGCTGAGTGACTGCGTCAGAGGAGAGTATGCTTAAGTAGTTAATACTGGCTCAGAGCTGCACTTTGGTTTTACTTATTGTCTATATGATGAACTATATTCAAGATTTTTTTCCTTCAGTGTTATTACTGTATTTTTATTGGATGTTTTAATCAGCAATATATTACCTTTTAATTAATGTTACGTTCTCCTACACATTTATTTTCTGGAGTAAAGAAGGGTTATCTAGAAGGTCAAGGGCCAGAGAAAAAGATGGTATCTTTTAGCTGGAATTAATCTAAAAATAAGGAAATAGATTTTTAGAGAAGAAAACAGTATGAGCCTGGCCTGAATTGGAGCAGGCCCAATATCCTTCTATGGAAGAAATAAAGGGCTTGAACCTTCTCCCACTGAGAGCAATTACAAACCTGCAGTTGACTATAATAGCTGTGTGTGATAGGGGCATAATAAATTTAAGGTCTGAGATAATCAAGGAGGACTGTGTAATCTTCTGCTAATGCTTCTGAAAGATGCTTTGGTAAAATGCTAAGCAGGAAGAGCACTACGCTACTCTGTTAACAGAAGAAATAAGCTGAAGCCACTGGCTTGTTGCACTCAGATATAGCTGATCCTGGGAGTCTGATTTTAATGTGACAGTGATTTAAAATGAAAAAGTTTTGAAAAGAAGATCTGTGGAATGGTAACTGTGAATATCGTAACTGTGAGGAAGTGGGGAAGAGGAGGAGAGAGGAGGAAGTTTTGCAAATATACCTGCTTGATTTCCTGTGTAGTACATGAGAACATTAAAAGGCCATTTTAGCCAAAGGGCCCCCAGCTTAGTATCCTGTTTTTGACAGAGGCTGGCAGGAGATGCTCATGGATGGTACAGGAGCAGGGCCCTCACTCAGTATGCAGTCCCAGCCACGAGTAATGTACAGATGAGGGATTTCACATGAATAAAGTGCTCTTCAAGGAAAAGCTGTTGCTATCTATTTCAATGTCTTCCTGAAACTCACGTTAGTCATAGCGTAGCTTATTCAAAACAATTTATCAGGTATTTGCAAAATCTAAGGTTCACTGAGCGAGCTAAAATGCTTTATGTCCTTAGCTAAATTAAATATAAATATTAGTTCTGATCCAAAACACCACTGTAGCCATTACATATCTTTCTGCTGCCTTAGGTAGGATTTGTCTCAGAACCTCTATGACCTCTATTATTTACCAGTTTAAAGTGTGACAATGGCATTTCCCCCCCCTTTTCCTAAACTGGCTGACTTGCAAATATGTTGTTATAACCTTGCTATTTTTCTCGCCTCATCTTTTCTGTTGATTGTTCTTAGGTATACCTTAGCTAAAATTTAAATTTTGTTTTTCAGAAAGGAGACACCTTTTTTGTTGTCTTCTGTTTTGAATCCTATAATATAATAGTAGTAATGGATCCTAAAACTTTGTCAGTATTTTGTATGAAGACAAAGGAGACTGAGGGGTGACCGCATTAATGTTTATAAATATGAAAAGGGTGAGTGTCAGGNCATGTGAAGTATTATATATATATGACAGAATTACCTACCAGTGATAGGAGAATCCTTTGACAAAAAAAAACATGGAAGTTATTTTAGCAGAGAAATAGGCAAGATTTTTTGTTAACCAAAACTTGTTCAGAAGTCAAGGAAATATCAATTGTCACTGAAGATTATTAAATTTGAGAGAGGTGTTAGGTAATTTCTTATAAATTTGTAAGTTTATATGCAGATTGACCAGTGGTGGGAGTTTTACTGCTTTTTTTTTCTCTCTCCTATTTTGCAGCTTGTGTATTTCAATTGGCATAATTTGTGCACATGAAAATACATGTTGAATCTGTAGTGAACAGCTGATGGATAAAAAAAAATAAAACAAAAAAGCTTTAGCTTATTCCATATAAGGATGTTGATGTCCTAGGTTAACTTTCAGGTAATGTGTTTTAAGTTTCAAAGCTGAAACACACATGAGGTTGTATGTGGAAGTGCTGTTGTGGGTGTAAGTAGTGTAAATGGGATTTAACCTATCATGGTTCATACAGGCAAGTTCTGTAATCACCTGGCTAATGTGTATACACCAATCCTTCTCTCCTAATAAGTAGATTTTACTGAAATTGAAATGAAATGCATAAAAACATGCATTATATATAATAAATATATATGACAATATGCATGCATATAAAAACAGACTTAGGAGTTGTGGAAATCAGTTTTTGAAGGATCATTTCCCATTAAATTTTCTGAAGAGACTTGGTGGATTCATACACTTACTTAGTATACACATTTGCATGTATTGGGATTCTACTTGCAGACTGAGAGGCTCCAGTGCTTAAGGGAACTGACAGCTGAATGTCAAAACCAGTTTCTGGTTAAATGTTATCCTTGGTTGTCTTCAGGAGCACAGGCTTTCCAGACAGTATATTTTCTACAGTTTTTCTGGTCTGTGCATTATGTTTTCCTTATCCTTCCCTAGACACAGCAAAAACAGGCTCCATTTTATAAGCACAATACTCGGCAATTCCTAGAAACATGAATATTTGTTTTTAAAAGGAAAATATTGCAAATGAGTGATTAAAAATTCTGCATTCAGAAGTTAATAAAATTTCTGTTAGTAACTGGAACCTTAATTTTTTTTATTGCCCATGGTGTTATAACTAAACTAGAATTCAGAAACACAGCTAGAGTGTTATTTCTTTGGCGTATTGCTTTGGACCTTTGGGGTATGATATAAGGCACAGAGCCTTCAGTGCACTGCAGCAGATTGCTGCTTACTGAATAACCAGGGGAAATAGCTGTAGAATGGAGTCAAGGGGAACGATGGTCAGAAAAAATTCTGACTAAACATTTTTTCATTGGCAAATGTCAGATTGCTACAATCCCGGGATGCATTAACTGTGACAACACTGGTGAAGTGTTTCTGGTTGCCTACTCCAGCCTGTAGACTGACTATCCAATAGCCCAGTGCTCAAGGGTGGGCAGGAAAGATACCCCTGAGCCATTTTGTCATGGGCCTCTCACTTTCCCAAGCAGAAGTTGTTCTTGTTAGTACATTTAAATATACCTTGAATCAAGGAGAAAAAGATGGACTTTGTACAGTGAAGAACTCCACAGGAGGTGGAAAGTTACTACTGAGATTTCCTCTCCTGTTAATATGTGATTGATTATTTACACAAAATGAAGTTAATCCAACAGGGGAGCTGGTTAGAGCTTTGTCCAGAATACCCCTTTACCAGTGACTCAGGCATTCAAATGGGAGGTAGAAGATTAGGGTTTGAGCTCAAGCCTACATCTAACATCTCCTAGATGTTCTCAAACTATTGGGTTACAGTTGCTCCTGTGTTGCTCTGCCTTTTACTTTTGTTTTGGAAGAAAACCGTTCAAAGGATATCGGTAGTGCTCAGAAAATATCCACAGCCAATGTTGCTTAGTGCCTAGTTTCTGCTGTCACAGCCCTGTGGGGCATGAACCTCTGTACAGCACAGATGCTCTTGTAGATGCCCAAATCTCCATGTCTCATTTCCCATATTGTCCCAGGCATAATAGGAAGAGGACTGCCAATATTAGAAGACACCGGTAAACAAAGAAATACCTCCTCTAACACCCTTGTAACTTATCTCCCATTATCTCCTGACTAATATCCAGTTTGCCTCTGTGAGATGCCTTTGGAGGTATCTGGAGCCCTGGGCGCTGTGTGGGTGATCAGCACCACTCTTGCTGGAAAAATCACTTAATTGTGGGTGTGCCTGACATGGAGCTTGACCATCTCCATCTCCATCAGCTGTTTCCTTTCTGAAATGTGAAATAGGGCAGATTTGGACCCATGTATCATCTTCTTGATTGGAAATATGGTGCCTGCGTCTCAGAGCAGGATTATTTAGCCTTAGGTCAGGCACCTGAGCTCCATGTACAGTGCACAGGGCATCCTGATAGCTCAGACCTGGTTTTCCAGAAATCAGGACATAAACTGGGGGTGAAGGCAGTGAATGCCTGTGCTAGCAAACAGCAACTCCTCTTTCCACTTCTTAATATACTTTGCTGGCCTGAGATGTTGCCTTTGGTAAATCAGGGTGTATAACTGAATGGCTTCCCAGGTGTGTGTTTTGCCTCGGGAAAACTGGACCGTTATAACTTTTAGGAAGCAGCTTCTGGGAGAGATAGTGACAGAGATGCTGAGAGGACCCATGCCCAGGGAGTGGGACCTTCTGCTTTTGCCTTCATCCATGCACTGCTCACCCCCGGGACATTGATTACAGCCCTGCATCCAAGTGGGTGAGCAATGGGACACTCTTAAACTATCCACAGTGCATTTTGAAGATATCACTGCCCCATGTAAGGCTGTTTTTATGTGTCTGGCTCCAGTATTGCAGGTCTATGTATTATCTGCAGTATTGGTGCAAAGCTGTGCTTGGCTTGCCTTCTTTTGTTGTGGGAAGGGCATTTTTTAAGTAACCCCTTCATTCAGTTAGAGGTTTTAGGTTTTAGTGTTCTGTGTGTTTGCCATTTGAGTCATAAATGAACAGCACTGAGGAATACAAACCTCTAAATGAATGAGTAGCCGAATTAAACTGGTTCATGCTAGAGCTGCCATCAGTTTGGCTCCAGATGCATAATGGGGACAGTTTTGAATTCCCAATATTGATATCACAGGAGCATTGTTTCCTGCCCTCAACAGGATACCTGCTGAAACGACCCTTGAAAGAATCTCTCGGCGGTGTTCTTAATGAATCTGTTTATTGGAGGGAGAGTTTATCCCAATGGATGTTTCGCTAAATTGCAGTACACCAAGAAGTGAGCTGTTGGCAGAAGCTGTCTGTGAACTCTGCGCCTATCCAGCAGAACCATCAAAGCAGTGGACATGAACATCAATAAAGCAGATGTGGTTTGCTGCTGCTGGGGGTCTGGGTCAGCATCTATAGCTTTTCACCCTGTGGGTACTGTGGGCAAAGTAGTACCACACGGAAAGAATCACAACTGGATCCCAGCTTTTATATTTGGGTGACGAAGGGGGATGTTTGCATTTCATTAGTGTTAAGTTTGCCATTTCCAAGGATTGGGAAGAAAAATCTCTTCCCTCTTTGCTAGAATATAGAGTGGTGTTTACTTTCTCATTTTGAAATTTTCCCATCTTGTGTAACAGCTGTGCTAGGGCAGGACTCGCTCTCTGCTGAACTGCTGCTTTTTTCCTTTGGCCTTTGTTAAAATTTCTGATAAATAACAGACTGTCTACAGCTGTTCAAATGATGTTGCTTTTTCTAAGTGTCACTTCGGTGTTCATTCCCACCAATGTGGGCTTTGCTTTAGAAGGTAAATAAGGGACAAATAGGGCTTGCTGTTGAGTAAAATTGAACATGTGGGCAGTGGGAAAAGAATCTGAAATGTGAATTGCCCAAGCCTACAGAAGCCATCCACCTCCGGCTGTGATGGAGACACTGTGGCATCTTGGCAGCATTGCTGTGTGCAATTTTCTTTAAATAACTAGTGGGTTTTTTGTTTGCTGCAGTTGGTGCTATTTCTTCACATTTTCTCATTTGAAGGTAATCGGCTTCTAAGAAGTGATTAGTGTGATTTGTACATGGAAGGCTTCACTGTGCTTTGAATTTTTGTAGTGGCACTAGCTATGCTAGTGCTACCAGGCTCACCACTGTAAAAAATAGAAGATAATATAAGTGACTCACTAGTATGCTAATCTATTGTTATAATGATGATTTTGTATAATTTATATTAATCTATAATTTAATTTATCTGGAGGCTTTCTCTAAGAAGGTTATAAAATCACAGTTCTGGAATAAAAGAATCTTACGAGTGAGGAATGAAGATTTTATTTTTCACACATTGTAACTCTTTTCCACAGCAGGAGTTTTGTCCATTTCTTGCCCTTAACCCTAATGTACAGATCCCTGTAAGAAGCTGAAAGGCAGAAATTGGTCTGCATATGAAAAATGGATCAAACAAGAAGAAAAAATATGTATGCGAAGTTTTATCTGTGCTTGAGATTAGAAATTGAATTTTTATAGTAATATTTAGGTGAGTTTAATACTCAGATAAGCTCAATTTATTTCCTGTTGCAAATTGCTTATAAAGGCAAAAATATATAATTTATAAATCCAAAGAGAGAAAGAAAAGGGAATGAACCGAAGTAACTCAACTCTGTCCTTTCCACAGCTGAGGACACAAAGTAATAATTGTTGCTTAGCTAAATTATCACACAAAAGAACAGCAAGTCATTCATTTCCACATGAAAAAGCACAAAAATAGGGTTTCTGTGAGACTGATTGGAAGGCTTAAGATGAGAATGTCAATGTTAAGGTTTCTCCTTAGAGGTGTTAGATCCGTTTAGGCTGAAATCGGTCTTGCTTTTGCACAACCATAGCTAGTGCAAAGCTGTAGCAATTGAATAAATGGAGAGTTAGCACCATGGTTTAAACTACTCTTCAACAAATATCGTGGGACAGATCCTCAGCTCTTCTTGCTTTTATAAACCTTTCTCAAGGTTGTCAGAGTTGAAACAATTTACATTGTATATAAGCCAAAAGTTTTGGTGCCAGTTATAGTACCAGTACTTACTGAAAGATGAGAGATCCAAATGCCCAATAGTTTCTGGCCAACTCCTTAAATACAGGATGCCATCTAACAGTACTGCTGCAGAGCAGATGATAGATAGATATCGTTCTGTTGGAAGACATCAAATTGTGGTGCTTATGGAAAGAAGCTGGGTTTGTCAGTTACAGAGAAATCTTGAAAAGCAACTTGAGAATTTTGAGAGCATGTGCTTCAGGTTTGCTCAACATTCTGAGGCAAGTGTAAATCACTTCTAAGTAAGCTGTGATGAATGAAGTACTGATAATTACAAGCTGCTAGCCAATCTTAACTGCATTTTTGCCTAAGTACTGCTTAAATTACTACAGCATATTTTGTAGACAAAAAAGTGCCACTATTTAATACTTGCAACATCAGTAGACTCATGTAGGAATAGCAGAGAGAAGAAGCCAAACTAACTCCTTTGGTTGAATAAAACATGACCAAAACATGACCTATTTCTTGGATAATAGGTATAAAATTGGGGACCTCAGTCAAAATCTGATTTGATCAGCTACTCCAGGCACTTTTCAGCAGCTCAGCAGTGAGACCAGGCACTGAACAGAGGTAGAAGTTGAACTATGCTCCCATTCCCTGAGATGGCTCCTTCTCATGAGGGTTATGGGCAAAAGTGTGACTAATGAGAAATGCATGTCCTGCTGGAGCACAGCTGCCTGTGTTCGTTGGATGAGTGAAGACCTGCAGGCCACTTTTCAGTTGCAAGTGTTTTAATAGTGATAAACACGGGATTTTTATCAGATTTTTCAGGCGGTGTCAAAAATGCACATGCAAATTGTTGATCTTAGTTGATCTCAGGACCTATTTTTCCTGTGACAGCTGGGGCCATCTTAGAAGAAAGCAATGATAACACTGCGATAAAAGCATTTCTCTAGAGCTTTGTAGTTGGTGAGAGAG
This sequence comes from Nycticryphes semicollaris, assembly GCA_013400055.1. Taxonomy (NCBI): domain Eukaryota; kingdom Metazoa; phylum Chordata; class Aves; order Charadriiformes; family Rostratulidae; genus Nycticryphes; species Nycticryphes semicollaris. The sequence continues at coordinate 574,556 of VXBJ01002360.1, forward strand.
GATGTTCAGTTTACCCCAGATAGTAGCCATAACGTGTAAACAGCAAGGCTCGTACATGCTATTTTCTGAAGTGTGGTTCGGGGAGGCTGACCACTAGTTGCTGCTAATAGCAGTGGAACAGCCACACTCCGAACGTTGGATAGATAGACATCTAGGTCACTGCTGCTGGGAGGCAAAAATGTGTGGCTGCAGCCACTTGGTGAATTTGTCTTTATCACTGCTGTTGTGCATTTCTAACTGTTGTACCCAGGCCCTACATCTACGAGGAACAAGATTTTTTTGCTGAATATTTAAGTGCCTTTGAACCTGGGTTTTCATAAGAGGGAGAATCTAGGTTTCTTTGCTTAGTTCATGTAAAACGGCACTTGGAGAACTGGAAGATTTTCTAAGTTCATAGGGTCACTTGATCATTAGCTTTATTATCTGTCACAGCAACCCTGTTCAGTCTCAGCAGCTGGTACCCTGGTTTGAAAGCAGAAGTGAATCCAGGAATGCCTGCATTGGTAGAAATCAGGCAGGGCTTTGCTGTGCCAAAGCTGGTGGTGTGTGGGATTTTGCCTTCCACTGGCTAGTGAGAATTTTAAATGTGGAGATATTAATCAGCACCATGGTTATGCTATGTTGTACTTTCATTGCTGTGCTTTTGGAACGAAAGGTGGCTTTCGTATACCTACAACTGGAAACCATTCATTCCTGATGTGTACTCTGTGGCTACAAATATTGTATCTAGAGACTGTGCTTTTAACAAAAAATTGCATTTTCATAGTAAGTACTATGGATAGAGAAGATCTATGTGGACAGGTGGTTCTTTGCTTTTCCACAAAGGATTTCTACCTTTTCAATTGAATTGTGGTGTTTGCTGGTGTGTTCAGTTGAAATGCCCAACGCAGGATGTCTGGGTCCAGAATTAGAACTCAGGGCTTTCTAATTATTATTCCTTCTTCATACCACTTGTTTTTTAAACTACCTTGTAAGAATGCTGTTAACAAAAAAGGAAGCAAAACCCAACCTTCTCCACAACCTTTCACTGCATTGATATTTATGGAAGGAAAACTGCAAAAGCACTTTATGCAGAGCATATGAAATGTAAATGATTTTACTTTTTAACCATAGTATTTTACTTTCCTGAAGTTTATCTTCTCTCTTGGAGGTTCTATACAAGAAAAGAGAATCTGTAACCCTTCCTTTAGTGTTACTTGGAATATCTTCTAAACTTTCTTTAATTGCAAATGTCATGGGTACATTGTTGGCAGGATTTATTAATGTGACAGGGTCCGCTAGTATATTAATATTTTAGCTTGTGACATATCCCAACAGCTTTCTACTTGCCTTTCTTTTTTTATGCATATAAACTCCCTGTTGACTTCCTATGCCATTATATTCTCTGCTCCCCCCAGTAGAATTTACTTTCCTTGCCACTTTTCATTTCAGTAGTGAGCAGAACGTCCTACAAATGTGCTGTGTTTGTGCGTGTGTGCGTGTGCCTGTCTGGTGTTTACACTTTTAGTGGACATTTCACTCTCAGCCTTTTCCATCCCTGATGCTTTATGTGGTCAGCTGTGGCTCTGCAAACCTGGCCTGCGCCTGTGGGAAGGCATGAATAGCCCTTGTTGTGCTAGCACACCTGTGTTTTGCGCACAGCTGTTTGGTTCACAACAGGGTTGCTGTTAGCAGTTATGAAACGTTTTCACACCACCCACCCACCATCCACTGGTTTATAACATTTGCTGGCACTTCTGTCCAGCTTGAACGTGTTTTTTTTTTTTTTTTTTTTAAATTTAAAGGACACCAGGATGCTTTATACATAGGAATAACAAGCCAAATTGGCATAACACCTTATTAAAAATACTCCCTTTCTCTGTGTCAAAGATTACTCTTTTTCTGTCTGTGGTAAATCTGCAACTACAAGAAAAAAATATATCTATTTATTTTACTTTTTTTTTCCCCTAGTTACCAGACAGCTTTCTGCTACCCAGAATTTAAACGCTCTGGACCACTATATTTTTCCTACCTATTGTTGGAGATGCAGAGTCACCCATTTGTTCTATGTTTTAGCTGTATGTTATAATAGGAAGTTAAGACACAGAGCAATAAAAGGTTACCCATATAGCTAACTTTTTTAACCACCCCAACTTGTTGGATAGTTAACTCAACTCTTCTGAAAGGAAGATGGCTAAAAGCTCTCTTTTCTGGTAGTCTAGATGACGTCAAATCTCCAAAATGGAAAACAGAGCTAAAAGAAAAAACTAAATACAAAATGAGGTGGTAAAGTGAAGCAGGTGCTCCATACGGAGGGGGAAAAAGACAAATTAATGTAAAAACTGCTTCATTTCTATAGGAGAATGCTATTTAAATTCATAGACAAGGAAGACAGCTGAACTCTTCTGTGTAGTTTTATCAGCTGTGTTTTGTATCTCTCCATGACACAGTATGTGGCTCTTTTCTGAAAGCAGGACAATGTGTTTTGACAGCCCTTGGCAGTGAGAGCAACAGTGAGAAAAGCAAACCAAAGTGATTCAAATTAACACAAGCTGGCTGTTACGAAGCTGGACTGTGCAAAGCATTTCCCATGAATAGAGAACCTCAGATATTGTAAGATGCAACATAGCCAACCGGGTTAGAAATGAGGAAGGGATGCTGCTAACACTGCTCACCATGCCGCCACCTACAGAAAACATATTTTTCTTTGGTAAGCTATACAGGCATTTAGCTCTAGTCCTGTTTGACAAGGTGAACAGATCCTAGACTGAGATCCGTTGAGGACCCGCAGGGAGAAAAGCATCAAGCAGAAAGGCAAAGCTCAATTAAAATTGATTTAGGTAACCTTGACCATTTCTGTAGGGGATGGTTTGCATGGGACTTTGTTGGTCTTCTACATCATGCATGGGTGTGTGTATATTTTTCCATAATATGACTGCTTGTAGCTTTTATTTTTAAAATATTTTATTGCACATCAGAAGGCAAAAGACTAAGAATATAGCTTATATGTTTTCTGAAGTTTTTTTTTTTTTTTAATTCAAAGGAAAGGCAAATATCTCTGGTGACCTTGGAATTAAGGATTTTCTGCTGATGCTACAGCAATCTCCATGAGGTCCAGTCCTGCTCACTTGACTCCCAGATGACTGATTTGAGGAATTCAAAGTGGTCCAGAAAAGAAAATCCTTAGAAGTCCATTGAAGCTGAAAAATCTTATTTCTGTCTTTCACTTACTTCCCTTCCTCTTCTGGTCTTGCAGGACAACCTTTTCATATTCCTTTGCTGCTGGTAAGAAGATACTATTTTCTGAGGTATATAGTGGTATTACCTGTCTCTCTGTTTTGTATGTCACAAAATTACTTTTATCCCATGTTCTGACTTCCTAAGAATCTTCCTTTTACTTAAGATCTTTTCATTTTGCTTCTCTTCTAAGAGTCTTCCCCCATCTTATCACAAAATGGATTTTGTTTTGGTAATTCAAAGTTTCTGTTGTTTTCCTTCCCACACCTGCCAATATTTGAGTTTTCTTATCACTCTCATTGCCAGTTGTAGGACCTCCTCTTCTCATTATAATAAACCATTTTGTAAAAAACTTTTCCTTATGAATTACAAGGAGGACAGCAACCCTTATATTGGTGTTTCAACCCCTTATAATCCATAATACGTTTTATCTGCACTGTGTCCTGTGAAGCAAGGAATTGTTGTAGTTGCAAGAAATTAAGTGATTTGCCCAAGGTCATAAAGAAAGTTAATGGGTAAATTAAGCCCAGACCTCTTGGATCCTAATCCTAGCTATGGAGGCTGTAATAGCAATAGTGAGGAGGGTGGAAAGTCCAGGCAGTTGATTTGTATTCCTTACTTATGGCCAAATATGACACAAATAGAGGCACCCTGTTCCTGACGAGGAGAGGCGGGAGAGGGGGACATAATTCATGCTATTCAGATTCTGCTATTTAGCATTTGCCGATCCCTAATGGGATATTTGCAAAGTATAATATTTTCTAACAGCTGTAAGGACAAGAGAGCCTAAAATTTCTCCCTATACATAATATCCATGAAATTGCATTGAATATTGTAATGATGTGTTATGCTGCCATTAGCTCCCTGTGAATACCTAATTTGGAAGGTTAATGAAATTGACAAATGTGTGTACTGTACGCGCATTGTCAGTACTAGTTAATAGCAACTCTCACATTTTTATTTGGAAAATTATATAAAACTGAAAGTGACAATTATTGTAACTTCATCTTTTTTGGAATCTAGCACAGTGTGCAGTTTATTTAAATAGGGTTGTATGTGTTTTAAATTTGTATACCATCATATGAAGTCCTTTGCTCATCATGTGATTATATACTTAATTTTTGTATGAATGAATGCATGTATTCGGGTCTTTTATAGCATATTGGGCCAATTTTTTGGTTTTTGTGTGTATTCCACACTAAAATACCATAAGTCCTTGTCTTCCTGTTGGCTCAACAGTGCTTGATTACAAAACTGGTGCCAGTTAATTCACAGAGACATCACACTTCCCAAATGAATTTTCTCAGGCAAGGAAAGTGTGGTAGAGCACACTGGAAGAGTATACTCTTGTATTTTATGTAAATGATTGAGCACCATAAGAAGTCACTTGCAGCTGCTGCTGCTTTCCTGTATGGATTTTATGAGATCCTTGAACTTTGTCCCTTAAAAGTTTCTGTAGCTCTGGAAAGTACTTCTTTAGGTCAAGGTCACATTTTTAGGTGAAAAAAAATCTGACTTGAGATCTTCTTTTGTTTTAAAGCTGTTTGATTAAGCAGAGCTTCACATAGTGAATGATACCTTGTGGTCCTGGGGATCTCGGATTCATCTGCTGGGAAGCAAGAAGAGACATGATAATCTTCTGTGACACATCGCAGCATGGATGACGTTGCCTCATCTGAACCTTGTGAGCTGGAACAGGATGGATGGATGGATGGATGGATGGATGGATGGATGGAGTGCAAGCTGCATAGCCCACTTCCCCTGTTACTCAATCTTTGTGCATATCTTCAACTCCCTGTGGAGTTTCTTCTGAGGGAGCAGGTGTCACAGAGGAGGGCTGCTGCCCTGAAGAGACCGTATGTGTCACTTCCAAGAGCAAAGCAGTCTTTTAAATCTAGCACTATATTGAGCCTATGAGTCATCAATCTTTAGATCAATAACCAAAATGTTTTTATATGTGGGGGCAGCCCCAAACAGAGTGACTCAGCACTGGCAGTTCCGCATTCAGCACACCTCTGCGCAGGATCTGGTTTCAGATGACTGATCACAGGAGTGGGACCGGGTGATGTGTGGAGGCTGAGGTGCTGCTTGTAGGCATGGGGGAGCAGAGTTTTCTTTTTGATACTCAGCACACCTGCCCCTCATTCAGCCTCACGCAGGAGCTCTGTTCTCAGGCTGTCCCAGATGCCACCTGCAAGTCAGCAGCCAGTCTGGCTGTCTCTGGCATTTTTTATAAGTGACTTGGAGGTGTGAGGTTTAAGATACTGTTAGGATTAGATTTTCTTATGGCTTTTCCCCCTTTTGTTATCTTGTGTTAATAAATACATGGCATGATCTGGTGGAAGAATATGTCTATATAAACTCTTTGTTGTGGATGTCAGAGATTCCAGTGGTCTAAAACTCTGAAGAGCGATTAAATGTTTGTCCCTCTGTCACTTGACAACAGGGACTCCTTCTGTTCTTGATCCAGTCCTGGTGGCCATCTCACATCAGACTCATGGTAATGCTCTGGGAGAAGCTGGGGTCCATCAATCACCCCATAGACCTCTACCCCAAAAGCACAGCTGACACTTAAGTGCTTGTATCAGCTGTGGTTGTTCCTATTTGAAATAGGAAATTTGGAGCCTGAAAAAGCTTTACATTGAAGTTTGTCAAGTGGAAGTGTTTTGCTCCTTTGTGGATTAATGATTTACTGATAGCTCAGTAAAGGATGAGGGATGTCTGCACCTGGCCTATTGAGGGACATTTGCATTTGAAGAAGTTAGGCCAGTCAAGGAGGGGACACTGAAACCACCTCCTGAATGGAAGAAGGGAAATGAATTTGAATGAACCTTCAAGAAAGACTCCAACAGGGAGTACAGAGTTACAAGGTTTAGGGACATTGTTTAGTGGTGGACTTGGCAGTCCTAGGTTAATGGTTGGACTCGATCATCTTAAAGGTCCTTTCCAACCTAAACGATTCTATGAGTCTATAAGTTAGCCTCATTTCTTGGCCCCAGGTTCCTTCCTGTGAATATATATTTGGGATGGAGAGTGTACATCAGTTCTGAGACCATAGCCATGTAGATCAGGTGTGGTTTAGATCTTGTTTGGCAGCTAGATACACAGTGAGACAAGGAGAGGGAAAAAGAGAGTGGTGGACCTTTTAGACTTGATTTAAGAGAAAGCTTTCTTTCCTTTTTGCCAACCATGTTATAAACCGCTGTAACTGTATTGCTTATTTTGGATTAGATAAATATTTTCCTTGCTTTTGACTTGAATTGCACTGAGGATGGTTTCTAATGAAGGCTAGTGTAAAAAGCCCACCCTGAAATCTGCTATATAGGCATAGTCTAGTTACATGTAAGTCCTGAACACAGTGTCCCATGATCAATAGAAATTACCACCTGTGTGTGGGTCAGTATGGGAGCTGGTAAAGTTGGCAGCCTATATAGTGTAGAATTTTTGGTTGACCAGCACAAGACAGAAAACCACACAAGACCATATTGATCCTCCAGGTTTGGGTTCATCTCCAGGGCTCTTTGGGAGCCCATAAAAAGCTGGTGTTTGCTTTCCATTGAGGGCTCTACGTCTTGTATATGGAAAGATATTTAGTAGATCTCACAAGACTGAGCATATCTGATACATGTATGATCATTCTGTTCTCATCTGACCAATTTGCTTCTGGATGCTGTGTTTGCAGGAGGGAAGTAGATAAGATTGCTGCTAATGAATCAGATTTAATTCAAGGTTAAGAACTAAAGTTACGTACTGTTAACTGGTGAAATTGGAGTAACTTGGAGAAAATAATGCTGAAATATTTAAAATGAAATGCTGAAATATTTAAAATGAAATTATTTTTCCTCAAGAAAGATAATATGACCATCAGTTTTTGGAGCTTTTTACCATTTCAAGCAGAAGTAGAAGATTAATTGTGATTCATTTTGAGAGAAGAAGAAGATGCTACCAGGGCATCGCAGGGGCTCGGGACCAGGAATGACGGGGGATCCCATGGCTGTGAATGAAGGAATTTCACTATTCAGGGCCTGTCCCACCTCCAGCAACGATTTCTTCTAGGAAGTTTAGTCCTGCCCTGAAGGTAGTAGATGTGGAGCCCTAACTCCTCAAAGAACATTGGCTTTTTCAACAGAAAGAAAAGAAACCTCTTTACCAGAATGATCCCGTGTCTTTAACAGAAGAAGTTATGCTGGAAATTTGGCTACAAGCACAAAGTGGATGCAGGGCAGTATAAAAACATGAAACTGAGAAACATAACAGAAAGCTCTCCTGATATCTGGGGAACATAACAGAAGTCCCAGCTATCAAGAAACTGTGGATAATTATTGCTTCATTTTTTTAACATCCACTGAAAAAACTCTCACTCACTTCAAGAGATGATGAACTGTACTCAGGGAAATATAAAATAGAACCTGGTTGTTTACCAAGTAGAACTGGGGAGATTGAAGGTTTCATTTATTTTCTTGTAAAAATTTCTTTAATCTCTTTTCACCAGGTATAACATACAGAGAGCCATGTTATACCTACTCTTTCCCCAGCTTGAGTCACACTGTTAGGGAATGTGTAGTATTGGAGGTGTAGGAAATGGTGCTACACTGGAGGCAAAAGAGACAAAATTAAAGAAATTAAAGTTCACAGTATTGGGAAGGATGATTATTCTGTTGCTTCTTGAATATATTTGTTTCATCTGTGAAATTCGGCATCTTTTCCTAAAATGTCTATACTATGCAAAAAAAAAAAAANCCATTTCTCTGCATGCATTTAGTACAAGCCATAGCTCTGCCTGTGCAGCTACTTCACAAGCTAGAAGAAAAAAGAATGTTTTGCTCAAGAGCAAAGAGTCTTGATAAAAAATCATGGTATCACCTCTGACTTGCTAACCTTTGATTTTAAATGTAAAAAAATGTGGGGAATACCTTTCACCAAAATGGTTTTACTGAATCAAGGAGATGCAGATAAAATGGCAATGTTTTTGATGTGAATTTGTGCTGTGGTACTCTTTAATTGCAAGGCAAAAAATTAAATATTGCCTCTTATCTGAGGCTGGGAGGAAAGAATCTACTGCGTCCAACCTATCTGGACTTCTCTGGTAATCTTCTACTTTCACAGGTGATGAACTAGCCCTCAGATTATTTAGCTTTGACAGTATGGAAGTTTTCATGGCTTTCATGGTTCTTCTGATCCTTCTATCCTTTAATTAAATGTATGTTGGACATATCATCCAGCTTTCAAAATTTCCCTCAATTTCTTCTGTGACTAGGTTTGTCATAGTCAAACCAGAAGTTCAGCTAGGTGGAAGTGCTTTATCCATTGTCTACTCCAAAATGGTTCAGGCTATGTAGAATTAACTTTCCATAACTGCAATCAAATGTTAGCATTGTATTTTGAAGTCTGCATGTCATCCTTGTTGTCCCAGTAGAAAATCATCTTTCTGGATCACATTGAAAGTATTCAAGTGCCACAGGGATCAGGAAACTCATTACCAAGGAGGTAGAGGAGGCTGTCAGCTTCACACCAGTATTTCCCAACTAGGTGCAAGTCCTTGTCATAGTATAGTATGTCATGTCCTGGCTGTGCTGATGGCCAGCATATAAATGCTGGAAATAAAAAGAACTGTGCCCGTCCCAGTCTCTTTCCTTCCTTTGTGTGCTCTCTGGCTTTAGCTTGCTACAACAATCTTTTAATTTGTTGTTATTTCCAGCAGAAATAATACTATATGAACAGGTTAGCCCTGTAGGTGCAGGTTTTGACCAGCAGCTTTGTGCTTTCCAGTGTGTGGAGTACAGGGCATGAGGGATGCTCAGCACCCAGCATTATTGGAGTCTGTTTTCTTGACTTTGGTGAGTCTGCCTGGGTGAATGAGGCTTACCTGTGGGAGTTGTAAAGCATGTTGCTAAGCTTATTTTTGGTATTTCTTGCTAAAATCTTCTGTGTCTGTTGCCAAACATACGAGGTTTGTTTTCAGACTCTAACTTCTCAGGTAAAGCTGTCATGTTTATTCTGACTCACTACATCAACACATAAATACTAGGTTTTTGTTTACATTTGTTGCTTTTTGTGTATCTTTAAATAGGCTGGAAATATTTTTTTTCAAGGCTTTATTCATTTCCCAGATATGAAAGAATGAGGAAGAAAGAAATCACTGTATAACTTAATCTCAGAAGATGTGTTTGGGCTTCTATGGTGGCTCTGACACAGTTCATTATGGTTAAACCTGGTATAGATCTGGGCTTACATCTTCTGGAATAACTAACAACCTTACTTTTGACCATCACATGACATTAAAAATTTTTTTCCACTTTTCAACATGAAAGCTGTGAGTCATCCTCGAAGTGAGTGTTGCCTGTGTAGTGCATTTGAGGAACGGTTTGGGGCAGGCTGACTTGCATTCACAGGTTCTGTAATCTGTCATCCACTTCGCAGTACTTTAACTTACAAACATTTTCACAGGCTGTAGACAGTGGCTCTCTGCTCACATTAACCACAAGCTCATTCTGCTTCACCACAGTTTGACCTCTCTGATGAGCCACACATTAATGTGTTTACAGACTGTGTATGTATATCTGGCTATAGACTTGTCAAGGCATGCACACAGTCACAGTCGTTTTTATTTTCAAATGTGTTTGTTTTTGGCTGGTCACTTTTTCCTGGTAAATTATTTTCATGGTGTCAGTTGGTCAGTGTTGTGGAGTGCTGTTAAATATTTGCCCAGAGAATGTAATTCATGAGGATGATACAGAATCAGGTTGGAAAGAACCTTGAGAGGCGATCTAGTCGTGCTATGTTGGCTTAAGGTGGGCAGCCTGAACCAGTTAGCATCCCCACTGTCTGCTCCAGCCCACTCTGGAGACTTGTCCTGCTCCCTGATGTCTGTGTGGGAATGCTCAGCATCCTCTGACTCACCACAGTTTATTGGAATAGACCTCAGTTTATTTTACTAAGCCAAGCCACAGGCTGTGGAAGCCAGGCAAACCCTCCTGCTCCATCTCCTTGACTAGGAGGGTGAAGAGGGACAGAGCAGACAACTGAAGGTCAGGACTGAGAGCTAGGACAGCTGAAGCTCTCTGCCATGGCACGTGCATTAATTTCCTTGGCTTGAGCTTATAACTGCTGAGTTTGGGAACCTGCTTCTCAGCTGCACCAGGTCTTTCATAGCTTACCTCAGCAGCGTTTGTTCTGAAGTGAGAAGCAAGCTGACCCTCCTGTCCCTTAAATTAGTACCTGCAAGTGGCCCCTGTGACTGGATAAATGATCAAACAGGGAGTCTGTACCATGCCACAGGAATGAATGTTCTCACCTGAGGCACCAGGGTTCAGTGCAGGTCACAAAGAAGCCTTTGCAGTGTGCTACAAAGATGCCCATCCTGCCAGCCTGTCACGGAGTGCCGGCTGTGATGCATTTGGTTGCAGTGCCCAGCCTCACATGATGTCTGTGGGGATATGGGTGGGTAGGCTGAGGGGTGTGGATGGGTAGTCTGAGGGATGAGTAACATCTTCCTCCAAGGCCAGGCATAAGTAGATGCCCCTTAGTCACTACCTTCTGAATCAACCCATCTTTTCATTTTCCATTGCTGTAATTTCAAAGGGGAGATTGTCCATGTGGTCAAACAAGAGCAGTCCCAGGAATTTATACAAGGGTTTCAGATGATTTATTTTCAAAGTGCTTTTTCTCACTTGCTGTGACATGAGACATGCAAAGGTAGTGTGCTCCTCTCCCTATCTTTTTTTTTTTCTTTTTTTTTCAGCATGTAGAAACTTGTTATCAGTTTCATTGTGCAGCTGAAAAGCTCTGTTTTGAGCAACATCTATAAATGTCACAGAGCTGGAGTTTTTCGAGTGTTTACTGAGAACATATTATGTTTTAGTGTCTCTATCATAAATACCTTTTTGTTAATCTTTCACCCTCACTAAATCTATTACAAGCTTTAATCAACCTTTCTAAGCAGTAATAAAATGTTATCAGCAGTTGGCAGAGATTATAAGTGACAGACCCTAATGTTTTCTAATGATTGTCATTATTTAGAAGGTTGTTTGTAGTTTTACAGAAAAATAATTAGATCTATTGCATACATTTGAAGAGAGGTGGAGTGTGCCTCCTCTGATAGTTTAGTCTCAAGAAATCTAATTTGTAAATAATTACTTAAAAAGAAAAAAAACATCAACAAGCCAAAGCTGAAGGGAAATTCAAGATATATTTAGGCAAATGCAGGTTGAAGAGAACATGTTTTAGGCTAAAAAGACAGGATATTCCCCAGATGAATACATACAGTTCAAGTTTTTTCACCTATTATCATTGTTTCACTTACATGCCATGCTTCTGAAAATGAAGTGAAAAGTTTCAAATGGGACATAAATGAAGGTGATATTTCCTTGGTCCCCTTAAAGTTTAAAGGGTTTTCCCCCCATAAGAGAAGATCCTGTAAGTGTTGTGTTCTGGTTGAGTTTCAGATTTGATCTCAAATGAGATACATTTCCCAGCATTCTCAAAGGAAGACTATATATTAATTTTTATTGTCCTTACTCTTTCCTATTATATGACCCCCGATATGTGCCGGTTGAGAAAGCACACCTATAAAGCAGTACATCACCAGATATGTGCCGGTTGAGAAAGCACACCTATAAAGCAGTACATCACCATACATCTCCAGTATGTCCAGCAGAGACTCTCCAGATACCTGCTTCTCCCCCAAAACTGAAACCCTCACCAGCACCAGGAAGGATCTTTTTATAGTTTAATGTTGTTTCATGCCCAGTGAATGCTCGCTGCTGACCTGCTTTCAGAGAGTATAAAAACATCTGTGCAGGTGTTCAGGTCTCATAGATATATGTATGCACAAGTAAGCACACACACACACACACATGCACAACCCTTTAGGCTAAGTGACCAGTTTCAGTGGGAGCGTGGACCATATCAGGTTAGTGTAACTGAACTGAATCTTAGCTTTTTAATCACGACCTCATCCAGTCTGCTTTTAAGCCTCAAACTGGAAACTCATTCCCTAAGTACATGCTCTTCTCTGACTTCAGCTTTCCTCTTGCTTGGTGTGAGGATCATCCATGCACTCAAAATGAACATTGGCTTTTTTCTTGTCTTTCTTTTTTTTTTTTTTTTTTTCAAATGATTATTAATTTCTCTGCATTTTTGGAAATGTTTGGTGTATTTCTTGTGGTGGGTTTCTGTTGGCCAGTGTAGATGTTGACTGTCTTTATTCCTGTCATCACCTCTTAGGCATTTCTAGAGTGTTATGCTGACCACCCTTTTTTGTCTCTGGTGATCTCTATTTCTGCACATCCCAGAAATTTCCTTGTTTAATTCTGCTTACAAAAAAGGATGATATGTTTAAAAAAATTAAACTGATTTTTAGGTCCTTAGTAAAAACTAAATGGCAAGCTTTTTGTAAGCAAACTAGGCATTTTTAGCAATTAATTTCTTTTCTCAAACTCTCCATTACCCTGGAGAAGGATGTGCATCCTAAAGATATTATAAAGTAAGCAGAAAACCAACTTGAAAGGACTGGCAGTGTTTAAAGTTAGCATTTGGAGTATATCAGCAAGAAGCAGCAGCAGTGTTTAAATGGGAAATTCCAGACTATAAATTCTTTTTCAGCTAGATTATATGCAGTACAAGTGTTGACTTTCAATTTATACCTTTGATATGACTCATTCAGTGTTCTGATTCTTAGTTTATTTGTCCTGTCTTCAGCAAAATGGATTGAATATAGGGTTATCCAACCATGATACGTTGTCTCTGTGCCTCAGATGTTATATTGATGAAATCTTAGTGTCTGGCACTATCTAAGAGGAATATAAAAATTTGATTTGGTCTGCAGCCAGCTTTCCTCCCACTCTGGAACAATGATGGAACATCTGGGAGAACGTTGTATTCATTAACCCAAATCCTGAACACTTTGCATAATACCTGATCCTGGAAGAATCTTCTTAGTTTTCCAGCCTGTGTAATTTGTGCTGGATGCAGCTAAAGCATATTCAGTCAAAGGACCTTGTCTCTTTTACATTTTTGAGCATTTATGTGACATTATGCTTTGTCATAATTGATGATAACAAGATTCCCATTTGTTATCTGATTTTAAATGCCAGTTACATGGATGGTAACTCACTCCATTCTTTCTCCTCCAGAAATTTCTCTATATTTGTCGTTTGTATTTTCAGCTGGAGACCTTAGGGTTTTATCTTGCCCATCGTCTCAGCTGAAGCCATATGCCAAGAGGCCTCTTAACTTTCCTGAGGATGGATCTTGGAATATCAGACTGGCGTCAGTGTGCCACCTTTATTGTTTTTCCTGTTTTCATAATCTCCCCTTCTCACAGTGGCAGATGTACACCAGCATTGTGGCTGACAAAATAGCCATTTTCCTCCTGGGGATTGACACTGCGCTCTGGCCAGCTGCTGTGGGGTATACAAAAGGGATGCAGTTGGTACATCCCAAAGTTTGAACATCCCCTGTGATTTCATAGTCTGTGCTTGCCTAAGAAAGGGATTGTGTTTATGTCTCCTCATGACCCCAGATCCTCTGCATGGATTTGACTATTCATGAGACTAAATAAAGCTAAACTCCTGAACTGTCATTTAAAAGTGGTTGTCCTAATGCAGAACATGAGAGTTAAGCTGTCTAGTTTAGGAGAAGAATAAGGCAGCGGTTAGAGCAGTAACCTGGAACTTTTTTCTCCCTTTATTGTACAGATATACTCTGTGCTTGACCTTGAAAGTTACGCAGGCTGAGATCCAGAAAATACTTACGCACCTAAATCCCACTTTGGGATTTAGCCACCTGGATAGGAGAAAGGTCCACATTTTCAATGACCCTACATTTTTCAGAGCATCTCATCTGCAAAATGAACATGGAAGCTCACGGTTTTCTTCAGTAGGATGTCATGAGAACAGATGTGCCATGTTCGTAACATATAAACTGCTCATCTTTGCCAAACCCAAACACTGAATCAAAAGGAGGTGAAAGTTATGCTGTACAGCTACCTGACTCTTTTACTGATGTTTTAAAAATGTACCATTTCCCTGCAGGGTTTGGTGGAGATGGAAGAATGTTGCATATTCCATCTTTGCATTTTGCCAATAAAGCCTACCAAAGGTTTACATAGAAATGGTTCAGAAGGACCACTTTTCAAAGCCTTGACATCAGTATAGCTCAAAGGGTTAAGGCCATTAACTGGGTGCCATAAAAATACTTCGTATCTAACGTCTTCAAAGCAATGTACAAATACTAACTAATTAATCTTCAAAATAGCCTTACCTCCACACCCCACAGTCAACCCTGATTAAAAAGTAAATATGCCTCTTACACATGTAATCAACACTCTGAGCTTTATACTCTAAGAGGGTAATTGACTTGTGCCTCATTTGTGATTTTGATAAACAATTCAGAGTGGTTCAAAGGATGCAAAGCCAGAGGGAAGGTCAGTAGCAGTATTGGGGTACAGAGTGAGATATGCTTTCTCCCCAGACGGCATTGATGTATTTCAGGACCTAGCTGTCTTTCCATGTTGATATAAGAGAGCTGGTATTTATAGTAAGAAACACCGCATCTGGCAAACCTGAACTACAGTGAGGAGAATGCATGACTATGATGGTACTTTAATATACACTTTTATGGACCTAAATTTTTCACTTGTCATCGCTCGGTGTTTTTATTGGTATATAGAAGTGCATCACAAGTCAGTTCACTTGCTTCAGTTCTTCCTGAGAGTGCACCCATTGCTGAATCCAGCAACAAAGTGTAAGACTGAAACCAAATTGATGGTTAGTGAAAAATAAGGGGAAATTGCTGTACTTAAAAAAGTATTAGTTCATTTCAGATGAAGCTTTCTCTCTGAAGACTGACCCTAAGAACAGATAGATGAGAGATGTTTCATCACAAGTGATTTTTCTCATGCAACTGAGAAAGTGACATTTTGAAATAAAAACACTTAGGTGACTGCTCATTGGAAACTGTTCTTGTCAGACCTGAGTATTCAGGATGCTGCATCAGGTGAAACCACATGCTGCCGCACAGGTGAAACTCTTGCAAGACCACTTCTTACTTTTAAATGTTTTGGTAGAATAGGGGGTGTATAAAATCCCATTGAAATAACCTGGTATCTACGTGTGGAAACAGCTCAACAACTAAATGCCAATAAATACCAAAGACCAAGGGATATAGATGCCAGGCCTGCAGCCAGCACCAGACTCACAGGTTCTGCATGTGGCAGAAGAGATGTCCACAGCTCTGTGGATCAATGTGCTTCCCTGTGGAAGGGAGGGAAGCAACATCTAGTCATCCACTTGCTATGGGCTCAGCTGTTGATCAAGATACTGAGACAAGTTGTTGTGATTGTGCTTGCCCTTGATTTTAGTGCATACGCACACTGATCACTTGACTCTTACACCTTGTATGGATTAACACAGATCAACTGATTCACGGTCCTATCTTGTCTGTCTGACATCTGAGACTTAAAGGATGCAATTTTCAGTTTAGAACAGTCCTCTGAGTGACTGCAGGACCTCACTTGTTCCACTCACTTGCAACATGTGGTTCACAGTTCTTTTCTACTTGATGCTTTAATGATAAATATTTCAAGTGCTGAAGTGTATTACTGCTGGGGATCTGGGTTGTTAATATGTACAAAGTTAAGAAAAGAGAAAGTTTGAAGGTGGAGAATTGAAACTTGTGTAGAAGAGTTGGCAGGGATGGATATCTGCATCACGAGATGAAATGTACTTTTATATGCAGCAAGTTTAGGCAGCAACAATAGTTGCATTGTAAATGTGGTATTTGGTCTTCTGAGTGCTAAACTTGGGACTTCAAATTACCATTGGAGTACCTGTCCAGTAAAATGTTGTGTAACCTGCCAACCCAATAGTGGGCTGATTCTGTGGACATATAAAGCCTCATGTAAATCTTATTGACAGACCAGAATTTTAAGGATCACAAAGCAGTTCTAGTAATGAGTAAAATTTATAAAAAAGCCAGTAAATTGGAACACCTGATAAGGTATAAAATATGCTGCCTGAAATTCAGGTGTGGTTGGTTGAGTAAAAAATAATGGATTCTCACTGTGCACAAATTGAGTCAGTTTGCAAGATATTCTGGTCTTGCTTTTGAATATTAAAATTTCAGTGTTTGTCACAAAACCACTTCAGCTCAGTTCAACACACCTGGGTGCATGCCACGGAGGGATTATCTCTGATCTAATCACTAGGGAAAGTGGTCTTTTCAGGTCAGAACTGAGGTTATGGTTAGATTGTAGATAGAAAATTATGCCTCCTCTCTCTGAAGCATGCTTATTTACAGTATCAGGTGGTGTTCACTCATGTCTCCTCATTTCATCATTGAAATGCTAATACTCATTCATCAGTGTCACTGATACTCTTTGTGTGTGTGTGTGGCATGTTTTATATTCACAAATAGGTGGTCTGGCATTGCAGTATCATTTTCAAAGGTAGACCTTCCTTAATACATTTAGGTAGCTCTATGTACGTATTTAGGTCAATAGTTTCAGTAGATATTATGTTCTCATCCATAATAATATTGGGCCTTTGTATTTAGCTTATTATTTGTAAACCCATGAAACATATGTGTAAGGTTTTAAGCAATTGTAAACCATAAATCCTTATCTTTGTGCTGAGATATTTAATACTCAAATATCATGAAGCTCCACGTACCAAGGATGCTCCAGCAGTATGAATTCACTACTTGTCTTGTGCTTTCTGGTTTATAGCATACCACAGCCTTATCAGCAAATAAATGATTAAAATGCATATATTACACAAGGACACCATTTTCATCAGAGATGAGATTAATATTTTCAGATGAAATATTGGAAATAAGTCAATAGATGTAAAATTCTTTTGATCCTTTCTGTTTCCTTGTTATCACTTTCCTGGATCTGTTTTGGCATAGAAATATCCAGAGGCTATGTCTCTCCCAGCTCCTCTTATTCCTCCAGACTACTGTATCAAAATTAGGTGTAGTTAAGCTCAGGTCTTGGGAAGTCCCATAGCATCAGCTTGATGTTTCTTACCTCAGGATTTCAAATACTCTGCAAATATTAGAGCCAAACTGGATGCGATATGGGACTGCAAGACATCAAAACAGATTTTAGTGGGTTTCTTCCATTGGCCTACTATCAGCATGTAGAAAGTAATGGGCTTTCATCTTTTTTTTTCAAGATCTTGAGACATGGCGCATGAGTCAAATTATGTTAGATTCCAAGCTGTCATGTGACCCTCTGTCAATTTGCACTTGACACCAAGTTGGGTAGGAGTGTTGATCTTCTTGAGGGTAGGAAGGCTCTACAGAGGGATCTGGACAGGCTGGATCAATGGGCTGAGGCCAATGGGATGAGGTTCAACGAGGCCAAGTGCCGGGTCCTGCACTTGGGTCACACCAACCACATGCAGCGTCACAGGCTTGGGGAAGAGTGGCTGGAAAGCTGCCTGGCAGAAAAGGACCTGGGGGTGTTGGTCAACAGCCGGCTGAATATGAGCCAGCAGTGTACCCAGGTGGCCAAGAAGGCCAATAGCATCCTGGCTTGTGTCAGAAATAATGTGGCCAGCAGGACCAGGGAAGTGATCGTCCGTCTCTACTGGGCCCTGGTGAGATCACACGTCAAATTCTGTGCTCAGTTTTGGGCCCCTCATTACAAGAAGGACATTGAGATGATGGAGTGAGTCCAAAGAAGAGCAACAAAATGGGTGAAGGGTCTAGAGAACAAGTCTTTGAGGAGAGGCTGAGAGAACTGGGGTTATTTAGCCTGGAGAAAAGGAGACTCAGGGGAGACCTTATCACTCTCTACAACTACTCAAAAGGAGATTGTAGTGAGGTGGGGGTCAGCCTCTTCTCCCGGGTAACAAGTGGTAGTTTAGATTGGATATTAGGAAAAATTTCTTCACTGAAAGAGTTGTCAAGCATTGGAACAGGCTGGCCAGGGCATTGATTGATTCACCATCCCTGGAGATATTTAAAAGATATGTAGATGTGGTGCTTAGGGACGTGGTTTAGTGGTGGAATTGGCAGTGTTAGGTTTACAGTTGGAATTGATGTTAAAGGTCTTTTCCAGCCTAAATGATTCTATGATTCTACGTATTTGTGTAGAGGGACATGTCTCAAAAAGTGGGTAGGTCCTGGGGAAATGAAAGATAGATGTATAGATAATGTCAAAAGTTATTAAAATGGCGACTAGAAATAGTAAGGACACAGGAAGAACAGGGTTCTCTATAGTCATGTACATGGAAATGAAAGATAAGCAGGTAGACTGAATATGTGGTAGAACATAGCTGAGTGCACTGTAACTGCTTAAAGTCTGTGCTCATTTTCTAGACTCACTTAGCAGCCATCAAAGAGAGACAGGCACTGCCTGGTCCTGATCTGTGTCAGCCTAAATTCGGCATCACAGTTCAGATTAGTGAAGCCTCCATTCCTCTTTGTTGACTAGAAGAAGGTAGTCAATCCTGCTATGTCAGGCACAGACACGTTCTCTATGGATAATCAGCAAATGGTGAAGTAATTTGTATCCAGATCATGCTGGAGACATACAACACGGTTTTTATCCAGTGCATGTCATCCGACTGTGAATGGAAGGTCTGAAAGAGCTGTTTTATGCTGGTAAATAAAAAAGGAGGGAAACCCTCCACAAAAGGCCAGGTGGGTTTTCATGGTACCTGGAATACAGCAACATGAACTTCCCAACAAACAGTGCAGATTTTTTCTGTTTCTATTGCTATCACAAAGATTTTGCTACTGCATCTGGTGAGGGAGGAGGCAGAGCTGGGTGCAGCATTTCCATTTTGGAGCCCTTATTAACCTTATTTTGGAGCAGGTGAAGAGCAGAATGCAGATGTTGCTGGAAAAATAAACCCTAGATTAAACAGCGCACATTTATCTTTGCGTTAGTCCTGCTCACATATGCTTGAAAGATAATGTGTGTGTTGAACGCTATGCTTTTTTTTGGGCACAAACCAGCAATGTGCCTTACATGTCCTCTTTGGATATCATGCACACCTACTAGAAAACATAATCTGGTTTTGTCATCCAAATCAGAAGCAATATTTTTTAACGCTGGTGGAAATATATGTTCTTGGTTTTTGAGTGCACAATAGTTTGAAAGGTATTTGATGACTACAGACTTGTTTTTCTCCCTTCTCCATTCCCCAGTTTCTGTAATTGATTTTCTGGTCACATGTAGCTTGGGCTCATCTGCACCAGTGTCAGCAGTAAGCACTTAGAGCAGCATGGCTGCAGTGCCACTGAAAGCCTTCCTGGGGCTTATTCCTGACATCGCAACAATGCAATGCACTGAGGCGGGAGCTGCTGGCGTTTCAAAGGTGCTCAATTGCCTTAATTTTCATCTTCTGTGATCATTTGCTAAAAAAAAAAAAGGAGAAAAAAAAAAAAAGGAAAATCGAACCCATTCTATTTTGCAGTAGGGAAATCTTTGCCAAATCAAGCCATACATTCCTGGGGTACTTGGATTAGTAGCTAGCCCTCTCTTTGTTTATAGATGCATATACAGCTGGTATGAATGTCTTTCTACATTGAACTCTACTGCTGCTTAAATAGTGTTCCGAAGGAAGGCTCTGTAATCTGGCAGTACAGTTTGCCTTGCATTTAAGAACAGGGAAGAGTACCTGTGCTCTGCTAGAATGTCTCCTAAATATTGTCAAGGCTAATTGCTTTAAACATATCTTTATTTTACAAGGCAAAAATCTGTTAATGTGTATATTCAATTTTGAATCTGAACTAGCACACTGATCCAAACCCTATTAAAGGGAATGATACAAAAGGCAGGTAGGGTGTGGAGATAATTTGCCACAATGTATTTTTCAGGTTGAGGTTGGTAAGATTGAAAACTAGTGAGCTAAGCAGACGTTAGAAGTGCAAGCTCTATAGTCCTCACATGTGAAGCTGTAGCCAGCTGTGTTGCGTGTTGTAATACAGTGCATTCCTTTTTTCGTGTTTTATGCAACCACTGCATGACAAATGCTTGCACTCTGCAGAAATGAGGACCATTCAAAAATTTAGCTGCCTTATACCTGCTTTGATAATTCTCTGCCTGGGACTTCTATACTTGAAGATGTATGCTTCCAGAGACATGCCTTCTGTTTCGCTACATGGTACCTTCCTGTGCACACAGTTACCGTGATGGAGAAGTACCTATTGGTGCAGCTGCTAGACTTTAAGCTTTTCTTTCATGATATAGAGCAGAAACTGCAGACACAGTAAAATAAAGTATGGGTCTTAGACCCACTGAATGTTTGCTTGTTTTCATGCTTGTTTGGGCCGGGTATGTGCTGGGGAGGATAACCACAAGTGTAAAATGGGTAAATGTACCTTGCTCCAAGGCCACTCTGCTGTAGTGTGCATTTACCCCATTTGCAAACACAGCAAGAATGGTTTGTTATCTCTGGAGACCATTTGGACTGTGTGCTTCCCAGAGGGATCAGCAGGTAAAGGAGCCTCTCTAGCATTCACGCTTCTTAGAGATGGCTCCGCCCCAAACTGGGCATGGTACGTGGGGAACACATGAAATGCCACGACCCCAGCTGCTGTCCCCAACATAGCTGCGGTCCTCTGCCCTGGAAGCACCCCAAGATCTCCGTTTGCCTTTTTAAAACTTAGGACTTTTCATAGTTGTTTTGAAGGGTGAAGGCAGAGCTAATGATACGTGTTTAAGAAACAGCAAGATGTCCCGTGCAATTATGAAAAAATTTTAACCTGACATTCTTATTTCATGCAGAGGCACCAAAGACTGTGAGGGAGGGTTAAAACATCAAAAACTGCTATTTCCCACTGGAAAAGAAAAAAATCAGTGAGTGAAACGTGTTTCTCAGTGTGAAGCTTTTCATTAAGAGATTGGCATGGTGTGATATGACAAGAAATCAGGGGTTACACTGTTTTCCTAACAAATGTGGAGATTTTTTTTCAGTGCTGAGGCACTTGCAACTCCATTTTCCTCTGTAAAAGTCAAGGTTTGATTATAGTTCCTGCATTATTATTTATAGTTTAGCAGTTATACATGCCATGTCCTTGGCTGTGGCATTGCAGTTTGCACCATCTATGTCTGCTTCCTAAATTTATTGATCTCATTAGAAGATAAAAATGACAAAGATAGCTCATAATACTTCTGAGAAATGTAAAACCATTAGCAGGTCATTGTCAAAGTTATAACATGTCCTTTTAAGCTGCTTAGCAAACTGGTGGCAGCCTATGATACAGGGATTAACCTGTGCCAGGAGTGACTGAGTGGATCGCAGTGGATGGTTAATATTCCGCCTGCCTACAAAGCTTTGAAGCTGCCTCACATAACGATACAATGAAGTGATAAACAGAAATGCATTAAAAACAAAGGGAACAGAAGTTTTCCTTTACTCTCCTTTATCTTGGTCTCTGACACAGAAGCAGCAGAATGGGTGGTAGTGCTTTGGTCCGAAACTGGAGCTGCTTTTTAGAGTTGGGTTTTACTTCCCCAGGCAAAGGAGCCTCTTGGGCTTTGCTCTCTGAGTGCAGGCTGACCTTGGCTGAGACCCTACGCCAGCTTTTCCTGTGGTGGCACCTTGAAGGTGCTATGCTAGAGCCATGTTTAGGTGTATCGTTTTAATAATGAGTATTTCAGACACACTGTGCACAGCTGTGTTTTGAAGCCAGCATTTGTCACCCTGGGCGTAGCCTGTTCCATATTACCCAGTACACCCACCAGAGCAATGAGCATAGCTGCATAGCCAGACTTCCTGCTATTTTACAGTAGAGCCATCATCTGTATCATTATTATTATTGTTTACATTTATTCCCTTAGAGAAATGGCTGCAAGCACTGATTGATTACATTAGTGCTTACTGGACTGTTTGGGTTTACAGAGAACATTGTTAAACTGGGTGGACTATATTCTGCTGTATAAGATTTGAGCAGGGAGCCCAGGTTTTCTGCTTTGGTTCTCAGGGATGAGAGCAGGATAGGTGGGTAAGGAGAGAAGGATGTGAGCAGAAAGACTGGTAACTGATGAGTCTTTTCAGTATCTCACCTGGCTCTTAATTCGTAATAGAGGACCATAGCATTAGCGTGTCCAGACACAGTTACTGTCAAATCCTTTGTGGGTGGTTTGGACACATACAGGTGGGCCCTGGCAAGACAAATAAGGAGGAGAGAGAAAGAATAGAAACCCAAGCCCCAGTTTGCTGCTGTTGAGGACCGTGTGACCTGATTTACACCAATGTGTTATTCTCTTTTAAGAGCATCTTGTATGCGCAGTGCAGTAATGAGTAAACAAGCGTTAGTTAGAGCAATGAAGAATTAGCGTAGACACCAGTTTACAGATTACAGCAGGAGAGAATGAGTATTATAACATTATTAATAATGTCAGTTGTTCATTCCATTTTAACCTATTAATGACTATTTGTTTACTTTGCCTATTAAGAAGTCAGAATTATCAGGAAGGGGACCCAACCGCAGTGGCACACAGACTTCTCCCAACAAAACTTGGTTCTCTTTTCTTTTTCTATCAACACAGTAGTAATTTTAATTTGATGTGCTGTACAGCATGTGGCTTGACCCACAAATCTATAAATTAAGTGTGATACTACAATATTTTCTACCTCACCAAGGTGTTTTTGGGTTAATGGGTGAATTTCATATACTCAGAATGCTTCATAACCATGCTGTATAATTATTAATGTGTATAGGCATTCTCAACCATTAATTGCCCTATCATTGTGGTCTGGCCTGCTAGCATTTGATTGTAATAGAAACATTGTTTTCTACTCGATTTAGCAAAACAATCTTCAAAGTTTAAAGAGCTATTTTCCAAATCACAGATCTTGTAAATGCTGTTATGTGATGCAGTCAATAAAGAATGAAAAAATGCTAATATCATTAATAAAATTGTGTGAGGAAAGCTGATTCAATTTCCTAGAGAATTCTGATTTTTAAAACAAAATTGTATGATTCTAATTCAGATTGGAAAAATCCAAAAACATAGTAAAATATAAATTCTGCTGACAAAGACTAAATTCTAGAGACTCTAGCTCTGAAGGTCTTTGCCGTGTTTTCACATCCAGTCACTGCATAGAGAAGATTCTTCAGTTTCTGTCTTAAGAACAGCCTCCCATCCTGGCTTAACTGGGGCTATGCAAAAAACTGGTGGCCACTGATTTTAATACCATTCCCGTGGTTGTTGCTCCAGAGCTGTTTCCCATGGATTTCTATCCCAGAATCCTGTAATCCTTTCGCTGAATGTCCTTACTCCTGAAGGATTAAGGCAAACTTGAAAGGTTGCAGAAAAGAACAGCAAGAACAATTGAAAGTCTGAAAATCCTGCCTGACACTGAGAGATTAAAGAAGCTGAGTGTACTTAGATTATCTGAGAAAAGGTTAAGAGGTGACTTGAACATGGTCTCAAAGTCCCAAGTTGAGAAACAGTTTTCCAGCGCACGGGGAATCTCTAATTTAGTAGACAAAGCTATAGCAAGTTCCAGTGACTGAATGCTTAATCTGGACAAGTTCACACAGGATGTAACAGGTATGACATTGTAGGAGCTAAGACAGCGTACTGGTAGAGTCTCAGTCATTTTAGGATTTTAAAACCTGTTCTTGTTAAAAGCTGTTCTAACTTGACCAGAAATTATAGGATTTACGCAGAAGTCCCTGGGTGACATGCTATGGTATGTGTTGTGCCCAAAGGCAACCTATACAATCATAATTTTAGAGTATATTAATGCTTCAGTAATGAATGTTCCCTACTGCTATGTAAAATGGGCCCCTATAACATACTAGCTTTTGCAGATTTCTAGCCCTAATGTCAATATTCAGAAGCTCATCAAAACCGTTTTGTACCTTTGTATGCTTAGCCCAAAGAAAAGGAAAGCTAGTTAATATAAAAAGGTATTTTTAGCCTTTCTGAAAGATTCTTATGCCAATCCCTAAAAAGAAACAAGAATTTTCTCCAAAAATGCAAATACTCTGTCTAGAAGCAAGAGTATCGTTTTCAGTTTTAACTGCTTCATCATTATGTGTCACTCCCTATGTATAGTAAGTGCTGCATGACAGTTGTTTCTAAGAGACAATCAGGGACTTTTCCAATAACTACATAATTATATTTCATAATACATGAATTTGTGAGACATGGGTCTTTATGTGTTCAGAGCACCCAGCAGTTGTTAACTAATGCTCACAGTACCTCTATGGCACAGGTAAGATTATATTATAAAGGCAGATGGACCTCCAGACCACACAAAGCATTGCTAGCAGAGAAAGGAGCAGACTCTGAAACCTTCTGATTTCCAAATTGCATGTGCAAGTCTCTAAATCAAAACATCGTATTAGCTATATAACTCTAGGAACACTGTTTTTAGTATTTTGTCCATCTCTTGGAATGGTTTTATTGGTCAACTATGCTAATGAAAGACGTAATGCCGTGGCATTCTACCTAATTTGTCAAGATCAGCACATTAGCTTATGTAGTTCTTACAAGGACTTGACCTTACTTATTGGACTAGTCCTACTGAAATTAAATCACTGCATGAAAAGTATGTTTCATTAAAAATAACTGTGAAGAAGAAGTGGTGCTGCTTATTTTCAAAGTTTGCCTTTATTTTACAGATCAATGGCATTATGATATGGCAGTAACGTCCACAGAGCAGCAGGAGCTAAGTGCTTACTATGCCAAGCACAGCCCTTGCTGTTAAGAGAGTGCTTTGTAAAAGTGACTACTTAGGTAACCAATACCAGGCCAGCATAAGTGAAATCTATGAAAGGCCCTCCAAACTATTTGTCTTGTTTATATGCAGAAAGGAAGTCTCTGCTGTAGAGGAATATCCTTTCACAAGTGATTTCTATGACCCTGGGGCCCAACATCGACCCACAGCCTTTCTCCTCACTTTTTCACCCTAGATGTCTGGCAGAAGCAACTTGAAGTCCTGTGTAGGTGCTGTGATGGCAATGCACAGTCCAACCAAGTCTTATTAATGAATAAATCTCATGCATGCCAGACCTGAAGGAGGAACTGATAGTCACCTATCTCATCCAGAAACTTTGCAGTGCCATGTTACGCTTTTATATTAAGAAAACATTATGTTCAAAACATGACTTCCTGTCTGGATTTATTTTGCCCTGAGTTTTGGGCACCATCAGGCATGGTTACTGGACTTCCTTCTCCTTGGGATTGTCACTGTACCTTGATGATTATGTAGAAAACTAGCGAGTGATGGACTGTGTGGGAGAAATGGGCGGATTGCTATACTGTTACTTCAAAGACTATCACAAACATTTATTTCAGATATGGAGGAGTGGATGAATAATCTCATAGCAGGCTTTCTGAGTATTTTGACCACTTCCAATGGAGACTAATTTAAAAAACTAACAAAATACAAATTTTACTGGGCTGCTACTATGTGTGTTTTGAATTAGAAAGGGAAAAATCTTCCCCCTAAAAAAGACCAAGTTTCCTTTCCTCTTTTTGGTTTCTGGCACAAGACATGCAAATGTGGGAAGGAGAAAATATCCAGCTCAAAAGAAGAAAGTATTGGGAAATCAGCAATATATAAAAAAGAAAAGTTTCGTGACACCCCCTCCTCCCCAAGGCAAACTCAGTGTTTCACCACAAAATGAAAAGTAAGGTGCAGAGAAGGCGGCAGTCACAGATCTGTTTCTTTTGTTTCTTTCATGTTTTCAACTCACCTCATTCCAGATGACTTCTGGTCAGCAACTTCCATGCTACATAGGCCCATATCAAAGGCTTGTGCCATGAAGAGAAGTGCCACCAGTTTTGCCAATTATGATCCTGGCAGGTGGAGAGTTCCAAGGCTTTTACAGGCAATAATCTACAGAGCAAAAGCAGATCAAAGTTCATCTATATTACGGTATCATTTTATGGCTTACCAGTGCAGTTTACTAATCATATAACACCCTAATAATCTGACCATTTGCAAAAATCAATAATGAACAGTAGTCAGCAATTGAAATGGACTGATGAATGCGTTCTCTTTGAGTGGGTATCCTAGCACTTCCTATAGAGGGGAAATAGGAAATGGAGGAGGAACTTCAGCATTCCTAAAAATGTACATATAAATTATTAGTTAAACTACTCGCAGCAGCATTCAGATGTTGGATATTTGCTTTCTTCTGAACTACAAAATTACTCAGCTCAAAAAGAAAGAGAGCACAAGAATTGAAAGCAGTGGGAAAATGGAGGTTATCTGCAGAGGTTTTGAAGGGGAAAGTAGGGTCTGAATTTGTAAGCTCCATCACTGAAGTTTTGGGCTATGGTGCATACTGAGAAATGGTATTTATCCAGAGAGCCCTGCTCATAGGGAAAGCAATAAAGCAAATAACATACAATTGCTATTAGTCACCACTATGGCATCATTTCCAATTTTAAAGCACTTTGGATTTGGGGGTATTTTATTAAGAATATCACATTTTCAGAAGAAGCAGGTTTTTTTTTTTTTTGTGAAAAGCTGACAGTAGCCCAACACAAAAACCTTTCCAGAACTGTTAATGAGAAGCAAAGTTTAATGATGTGTTTTCAACCAAAAGGTCATTTGTGTTTTTTAACTTCCAATCCTAACTGCTGGATCGTCATTCCTTAGTTTTGCAGTGTGGGATAATTTAGGCATGATGTGACAGAAGTAACACAAGAAGCACCAGTAATGAAATTGTGCAGAACTGTGACTTCATTGTCACAGGTTGATTTCTAATATTTATTTCATCCCATTCTCCTGGTTCTCTGCTACTCTGTAATAACGAATTTAAAGCATAGGAATAAATGGTCAGCTTTTCCAGCAGAAGTTCTTCAGTGAAGTCCACCAAAATGCAAAGATCTGTTAGCAGAAAATCTGGCATAAGAAATTTGGGTCTTCAGAAATAAGAAATGGGTCTTCAGCTTGACAGGAGGAACCTGTGGAAATCCCTGAGATTGTGACAGGTTGGGGAAGGTGAGTAAAGAATGATTATTCAACCCTTCTAATAACACTGGAACTAGAAGACATCAAATGTAAACTACTGTGCGATAGGCTTGGAACAAATAGCCAGTGTGTGGTTAGATTGTGCAACTCATTACTTCCAGAGTACAAAAAAAGTTTAGACATGCAATGGGTTGATAGAATAAAAATTCACTGAGAGCTACTGTCTTCTTATCGGAGAGTCCCTGACTACACATCATGAAGGGATGAGTGAGTGATCTGAGAAATTACGAGTATATACTTGCCCTGTCCTTTTACTCTTCCTTAACTCCCTTGGTGGGAATGTGACAAAGGGCTGCAAGCACTCTTTGTCTCACGCAGAAAAACTGTTCCCATGTTGAAGGGTACTTTCAGATATTCTGTTTCGTCATCTATGTGATACGTGAAGTGAATGTGTGTGGTAGCTGGTGACAGTTGCTGTGACCACAGTGAGACGATGTTCAAAGCAGGGCCACTGCTTCCCAGTCACAGCTTCCTCATTGTGCCCTTGGTGCTAATGAACCTGAGAAGAGGGAGGGGAATTCAGAGTTTCTGTCTCTCGTACTCAATTCCAGTAAAGTTGTGCCAAGAAATGGTAAAACTTCTATGAAATGGTGAGGCCAGTATTTTGTGGTTTGATTACATTTTTTTTTTTTCTTCTGTTCTGATTTAATTTACCCAGGCAGTCAAATAACCCTCATCACTTCTTGCCTCACTGTTTTATGTTGAAGTTTATTGGTGCTGTCCTAATTGTACAACTCAACTCACCAGTTCTCCCTCTTTAACGTGTTGATATCAACGTTGAAGGATGGTAGGAAAAAACAGAGTGAAACACGGTCATTTACTCCTCTTGTCTTGTTTGTTTGCTTCAGAAGTACTTGCACTGACACAAATAGACTTTCCTTGTGCATGGAAAGAGATAAAGTTGGGGGTTTCTGTTTTATTTCTTCTGTACCACACATATTTTCCCCACCCACTCCCTCACTCACTTTTATGTATGCTTGCACAGAGATGGGCTTGTGCACTAGTTGGTTTCAGAGAATTTCACTCAGATTAGGAGAATGTGACCAATGTCTGGGATGAAATGTTTATATTTTCAGCATCGCGAGTCATTTCCATAAATCTTACCATCACAGGTGGGTGTTTCTGGGAAGGTGCTAAAGCACCTATCACTCAGCATTTGGGACATTGTGAAAGTAGTGCTACAAGGAGTTGGGGTGCACCATGTAGTCAGAAACTGTTTGTTGTCTGCCCAGATCAGGCCCATTTTCAGAAGTGGAGAAGTGATTTAGCTGATAAGTGATGCAGTTGTCTGTGGTTTTCTGCCTATTCCTTTGTTGAAAATGCTGATATGTCTCATAGCTCTGCCTCATTGCCATATCTTTGACTACTACTTTTCATACGGGAATCTGCACATAGATAATTCAAATGTTTTTATGAATAGAGGTATTTTTCTGAACCTGCTCCATTTTACTCAAGTGTTCTCCTTAAGCTGGGTGTCTCTGCAGATAGATGAGTGCATCTGCAAGTTTCAAGATGTAAAGTTCCTGTGGGTGTAGTGGGATGAGTGTGGTGGAGTGAAAGAAGAGAAGAAACGGTCTCCAGCATCAATAAAGCTTCTGCTGCCTCACATCAATATCTGTTCTCTTACAGGTTCTGCTTTTTAAACATTGACCTCAAGAGAAGCTCAGCAGGATGAAAGGGTTATTATGTGACTGGACACCTTGAGTCACCTGGGGTAAATTACTACAGTCTCTCAGTTATTAAGTTAAGTCCCTGTGTTCTGGTGAAATCAGTGGAGCTTGTTTTCACTGGTGTAGCATCTGAGCCATCAAGTTTAATGAATCGTTACAAATAATTTAATCTGCACTTGCAGGTGCTATTAAAACATTTTTTTTTTACCAAGAGAATTTTTTTTTTTTTTACCTAGGAAGAGCAATCTCTCTGAGTCACAATAGTTTAAATATGGAAAAGTGGGATAGGTTTTGCTCATTAGAAAGCCTGATGCTGAATTCAGTATTCCCTTCTGCTAAACTTACCTCCTCCAGAATTTAAGACTTTAAGTTGCAGGGGATAAAACATAAGGCCCTGGTTAATTGCAAATAAATAGTGCCAGAAATCTGTACAGATGGTACCTGAAGTTCACTGCTAAAGACTATCCAGTAAACTATATATAATTTGCACAACATGTGTGTACAGGAAGCAGGAGAACAACTTTTTTAGTGGTTTCTCACATTTGTAAAAAAATGAAAAAACAGAAAAAGAAATCATAAATGAACACTCTCAGTCTGTGAAACTTCTTATTTGGGAAAACAACAACCTGTATTTCTATTTATTTACCTTAATTAAATTAATTAATTTAACAAGTCTGAAGATTTCAGCATTTTACAGGATACAGGTGTAAATATCTGGCGAGCGGAGTGTATATATTAAACTACATCTACTTAGCTAGTAAATATTTTGCTGCATTAGTTTGCTCATTCCCAAGCAATCAGTTGTGAACTCCAGTGTTGTAACGGGTCCACAGGGAACATTTGTGCTTTGGTTGGCACTTAGATTAAATTCATCAAATGATTTTTTTTTCCCCCTTCAAGGCTGACATTTCAGAATGCTTTTTTTTAAAAGGTTGTGTGCCAACTGCCAAAGTCAATTAATTAAATGGTAAATCTGAAATTTGTAGGGGAAGACTATCGTTCCATTTTGCTGTGCGACCTTGGAAAAGTGAACATTTAATCCACAAAATACATGGTTTACCAGAGAGTCCTGATTACCTAGCATTGAAAGTAAAAGCAAAACTCCCAGAGATTTTTTTGTGAGATTAGGGATTACCTCAAGGATGATATTTTACCCTGCATTTTCCTTCTGCTTTTGATACTTGGGAGTAATGAGAATACCCTTTGAGCTCCTGCTATGCTTGATAGTTTAGAAGATTCAGCACTTAATAGAAGGAAAGTGTGCAAATTTGTGGCCTCATTTTCCATATATTTGGAGGTACCCCAGATGAAGGCCTGATGTGCAATCCCAGAATTTGTGATTTCTGTGCTGGCCAAAAAACTTAATCTCAGATCCATAAAGGAGATCATAGAGGCAAAATTCAATAGACAAGAGCAGATGGTGATCCTATTCTAAGATAATGTAGGTACTACAAATATCTGCCCAAAACACACACCTCCCCAGAAGTGTATATGCCTTTAATGGCTGCAAAGGCACCCTGGTTTCACAGATTAGATTGGACATTACTCCTCTGCCTCTCAGTCCCCATGTCACTTTTTGTACATCTTAATGAAGTCCTAATACTGTATTTGACTGCTTAGACATCATGAGGTGTTTGGAAGTGAGTGCAGAGCATGGACTGTTCTTCAGCTGTTAGTTTTCTGTTATTATTTTTATATTTGCTTTTGCATTCATTTATGCCTGAAGACTGTGGTGCAGACCAGGACGCTGTATTTTGGGCCCTGTATATGCTTGGAGTAGAAACATAGCCCAAAGAGAACATAAAAGACAGTAAAAACAGTTAATTGGACAAGTGGGTTGAGGCAGACACAGTACCTTTCTCCCTTTGCCATTTTTATTTTTTTTATCTTGTGTTTTGCTACGATTCAAGTTCAGGGCTTGTTCTTAATTTTTGCATGTCCATTCCATGCTTGTTTCATGAAAGAAGGTGTTTGTTTCTTTGGGAAGAGAAAAGCTGCCTAAAGAGGGTGGTTTCCTGCATAATGAGAAATTTGTTAGAATTTGGTCTCTAATTTGACAACTCAGCATGAGGTGGGTAGAGTTCAAGGAAAGGCACTGATCAGCCATCTGTAGTAGGTAGAAGTGGTGAAAACTGCTAGTGCCAAGGGTGTTTCTTAAATACTCATCTTGTAGGAATGTACAGGCTATGTATTAAGATACAGGAAGGTAATTCTTCTCAAGATTTATAATCATGTGCATTCTCCTACCCTTTTGCTTTATATAGTGAATATAGCAATGGATCTTTCTCTCAAAGTACTGTAGTGCAATTCTTAGGACATGTTTATTCCTTCATCACCTCTTTGGAATTGTCCTTCCTGATATTTTGCAGTAAGGACATCTCATGTTTTCCTCTTGAAATTGTTCCTCCTTGTGAAAGAAACTTACAGATGTGATGGCCTAGAGAGACCAAGTCACATAGGTGTGAATAGAAGTGGGAGATCTGCAGCTCTGCTTTTCTGAGCCAATGTTACTGTATTCAAGCTGAGGGTTATTCAATATAAAACATTAGCAAGAGTGCCTCCAAGAATGAGACAAATGAAGGATGCCAAGCTGAAGATAATGCTTGAGGTCAAAGCTACTTTGGATTTTCAGTTTCTTCATACTGTAAAAATGGAAGTCTTTTTACCTATGTCTAGAAGGAGAATCCCTGAAGGGTCTTGGGAAACTTTAAACACTTGAAATACTACCAGTGGTATCAAGGCTAACCAATAGATGAGAGGAAGTTTAGAATATTGATTTTTGGTTAAAATCCTATCTGAAGCACCTTAAACATTACATGGGTCTAAAGCTCAGGTGATGTGTATTTAAAATTCCTTCCTGTAGGATAGATTTATTGATATTTATCTCAGAGGAATATTGGGCAGAGAAATGTGTCAAACGCTCACTTCTTACAGTAATAACTGTACCATATATGTACTTAGACAGAAAATGTGTTTTACATGGCTTATAAAATTTGGCAGAGAAGAAAAATCTCATGAATGTTTCTAGATGATCACTAGATTGCCAAGTTCCCCTTAACTAATGTTGGGTGGTTTTTTATATTGTTTCTGTGCAAAATGCCTGTATCTCCCTGTGAGATGTGAATCCAGTTTTCCAAGTGATCATTAAACATGAAAGAACTAAACATCCTAATTTTTTTCCCTAAAGTTGTATCTCAGCATTGTCTCCATCAGTAGCCTTGTCTGCAGGAAGTGTAAAGTTTCCTGCTATGATTGTTTGACTGCTGCCAATTATCAGATCTGCTTTTGGCAGCTTTCCCCTCAACCTGCTGATTAACTAATGTGTGGTTACTAATACAATATGGGAAACTGGTGCAAACGAGGAAGCAAAAGATTTATTAATTTCATATGCTAAATACTGTTTGTAATATAATTATCAATACAGTGAAGAGAAATCATGGCTTAAGAAATAGTCAGGCTTCTATGCTTTTTGTAAAATGAGGCACAAGAATTTTGTGCAGTAAACAGGCATATTTTTCCCTTGATACACACACATAATTTTCATTAGATTCATAGATTTTAAAGGCAAAAGAGGGACCATTAGAGCATCTAGTTTAACTACCTGTAAAACACAGACCACAGAATTTCATCCAGCTACCCTGTATCAGAATTAATAGCAAACAAGAGCCAAATCCTGAGCTGAATGTTACTCCACCAACCTGGAATAATGGTGATTTATAACAGCTGAGAAATTGGCAGTAGACTTAAGTGACAATGGATTCTTTTTGCATAAACCTTCTTTTTTGCATAAATGAAAATGGTCACTTATGTTTTAATAGCAGTGTTGAAAGAGCCTTGCTGGGAGTGAGTTTTTGTAAAGTATTTTAAACTTTAGAAGAAAATGAGGGTTTTTTCCAAACCTTTCCAGGATGATTGTGTTCCCTGTTGTAATTTAAACTTGTCCCTTCACTGAATGTCTAAGAGAAAAGGCATAAAGGTAGCAGAAGTAAAATGGTTCTCTTTAAGTTGAAACCTGTGCCCAGATTTTTATTTGTAATTAATTCATGTCCTAGGATTTTAGTGGGAGAATGAAGAACTAAATAATGTAATAAACCCCTGAATTTTCTCGGAGCCAAGAGGAGCTTGAACTCACAAGTTCAAAGATCAAATGTCTCCAGAGCTAAAATGTAGAGTCTGTGATTTCTTTCATTGGGTTCTATATTTGGCAAAACAAGATGTCTCATCACTCTTTTGTAGCCATCTGTACGTGTGTGTGAATGATGTTATTATATTTATAGCAGATATAACCTTATCATTTAGCTACAGACAGACTTCTACCTGCTTAGAGCTACAGGGTTTAAGAATGCACTCAGACAATATTGACATAGCCAATGCCATAACATCCTGCAATCTGCACAGAAACTTAAGACTTTGTGCACACCAAAACTGAACGAAAAGACTTCCTTCCTGCTCCCCTAACCCAGCAGAGAGTGTTTAAAGGAAAATACCAGTGTAGGGAGAATATTATTCAGATTCTCTCAGATTCCAAATAATTTTCTGTCATTTCTCTCTTGGGAGAAGGCAGCAAAGGCTTTTCTGAGTGATACAGAAATCTGTGACTATCATGTCAACATTTGGAATACATAAAAAGAAAGACACCTCCTTATTAGAGTTGCTACTTGTGTGGATAGTAAGCAGAGAGAATCTCCCTTCATAGTATTCACATTCTCTGTGATTATTAGCTGGTTTGGCTGATGAACAGTTGGAGGTGCTTTACATTTGCTTTAAAAAAAGTAAACAGAATACATACATTTTAATACATTCCCCGTATATCTTTTCCCTAGCACTTTTCGTGTTCAAATTTGGAACTCTGTTTCAACACATCACAGCACGTTTTGGTGCCACTGTCGCATAGAGAAAAAAAATGACAATAACTTACTGCACAGATAAATACCAGACAACAAGCTCTGAAGCTTACCAGTAAACTCACTTCTCTCTGTATCTCTTTACTTTAAACAGGACTAGAAGAGTCAACCCCTCCCCAAGAAACGAGGTTTTGCCATTTGTCCTTACCCAGAAGGATTTAAGTGTCCCCCAGCCTCATTTACCTCATTTATGGTACCAGCAAGTATTTGGTAATACCATGCTTGCTTACAAAGCTTGTAGCAAAATCACATGCTTCTGCTTGCTGCAGACAGCATCTGCCTCACGAGGTGCACCCAGCTCCTGAACTGTTTTTCCCACAATGCCTAGATGGAAAGTTCATTCAGAATTCCATAAGAAAAGAGAAAAAAACACACCTCTGTATCTCTTCTATGCAGCCACACAAGACCAACCAGCTAACAATGCCATTTTCAATATTGTCCCTTCATGAGCATCAGCCCGTTAGCTTGTGTTAGATGCTACTGTGAAATGGATCCTGAGGAAGTGAATGCTGGGAAGAGTGGCTTGTAAATGAGGACAACCTTTTGCAGCACACTGCCAAGCCTGATGTTGCATTGCAGCATGTAGAGGCCACTGCTTATTCTAATCCTGCCTCATTATGCTGTCTTCTACCCAAACGAAGATGTGTGTAGAATGTGCCAGCGTAATTGCACAATGATACAAGGTAAGACAAGACAAAACACGAGTGCCACGGAGGAGCCAGACAAGAGAGGCTCTGGCTGAGGTCTGAACTGTGTGTTGTGGTTAGCTCAGTACAATCCTGTGTTTATTGCTTGGTTCAGTCGTTAATTTCTCAGGCCACTAGGCTGACCTCCAAGAAAGTTTAAAAATGTTGTTTTCCAAAAGCTGAAGTTAGACTATTGTTATAGAAAAATTGTCTATGGCTTATGGTCTTGCCAAATTAAATTTAGCTTCAGTGACTGTGACTTGAAATCTGTATAGTATAGCCTCACTAGTGAATAAAAAGGCTCCTTCAGCCGAGTCATATATAAATAACAGTAATATAAAATTCTGACAATTGTAAGAGCATTGCATTCACAGAAGCTTTGCACTTTCAATCCGGTGATAAAACATCAGTCTGTATATAGTTCCATTTTGTCATTTGCTTGTGGAGTACTTCTTTCCTACACAAAAATTAAAATTGAAAAGACTTTCTCACTTTTGGGGAGAAGAGCACCATTGAAGAGAAATTCTCCCTGGCAAATTAATAGATAAGGTCTGCCATGCTAACTCAAAAGCCAGCAAAGGTAAAAATTGAATCTCTTTATCACAGGTAAGTCATTTTTCTAAACTGAGGAAGTAATATAGGATGGAATATATAGGATAGATTTTCTTACATAAAAAGTGCTTTTAAACTTTAAAAGATCCATAACTAATATTAGGAACGGTTATAAATGACAGACTTCTCTTTTAGATTATGTTGCATTTATTACATTCTACCAGAACTTTATGGAGATTCTCAAGGAATTAAAGTTATATTTATGATAAAAACATGGAGCTTCTTCTAAATAGCATTTTCATCATATTAACTGTTGCCTAGATAACAGGCATATCTCCTCGAGCACCTCTATTCTGGTTTAGCACTACAGCTTGCAAATTAATACAGTCATTATAAGACAGCAAAGCTATATCACTTACCATTTCATTATTGTTCAAATCAAAATCCATATTTTTTTCAGTTTTCCCTAGGGTTACAAACTGGATAGGGAAATGTTATCATCTTGCAAAATAATCTCTCAAGACACGCTCTCTTTGGTGTTAAGAGGAGCAGTTAATCATATTACAGTAATTTTCATATTAATAGGTCCTGTGCAAAGAGAGAGTTAATGCTCTCTTTCAACATTCAATCCTCCAACAGTTTTTTATATATACATATATTTATATATGTGTGTATGTGTGTGTATATATATATGTAGATATATATTAATCTGCCTGGAACTAGATTAGCACAAAAGATATCACGTCCTACTCAGTATATGAATCAGGGTCAAATCAACAGCATACCCTTAAATTTTTAATCAAAATGGCAATCTGTTATCCCTAAGAGCGTTAGGTAATGTTTAAGTGACTAACATGGATACATTCCACGTTTTAATGGAGAACACAGGAGAGAACCTACTGAACTTTGCAGATACTTTACACCCTACGCGAGAAGCTATGATCCTACAGCATGTGTATCCACTCTAAAATGAAAATAATCTTTAGGCCTGAATTTCTATTTTTTGAGAGGTTAATGCATCCTTTACTTTTCAGATCTTCTTGCATACTGTAATTTTCTGAGATCTTCTCATATAATGTTGTACATGTAATAATGTAATGTTGTTGGTTAAACTCAGAACTTTAACGTTATGTGTGAGCATTTTCTGGTGTTTTTTNAATCTGCTAACGCAAGTAGTGTGATCTGTTCAGAACTCGAGTGTGAATTTAAGGATCTTGCCAGGGGGTCAGGTGTTTGCCTAATTTTCCACAGCCTGAATGTGAAAGAAAGATGGGTCAGGTCTGCAGAGACACGGGAAGAAATGTCTCTGCTCCACTCCTACTTTGCCCCGGCTCGGTGGGCAAAGCCATTCTGCACAGGAGCCCGAGCGCTGCCCAGGTGTCACGGCTAATAAGTCCCATGGAGAGCAGGATGGATACCTGGAACGCAATGCCAACTTAATGTGGCTGTCTGGCTCCTGGTGCTGGTTGGCTTAGCCCAGGAAGGAGGCATGCTGCCTCTTCTTCAGCAGTGCAGGAAGATGCTCCCTTGGTAAACCTTGACTTTCTGTCAGCATCTGCTGTCCTTCTGCTAAGTTCCCTTAGTGTAATGATGCATCTCTCTCGGTGTCCTTCATTATTCTCCCCACTGCTGTTCCCAGGGGATCTGATTAAACTCAGTGAAAAGCTCCCTTGGATTTTACTGGATTTGGTGCTTGAGCTCTGCTCCTTAATTTGCCTTTCTTGTCTGTTTCTAACTCTGCTTTCTGCCTATACTCACTTCTGCTGTGTTCTTTGTGTCCCTCGTCTTTCCCCACATTTGTGTACTTTTATTCCTATTCCTGACCTGCTCGACAACTGTTAAATTACTTAAGCAGTGAGTAAAATACAGATTAAAGAAGTGCTTTCAGCTTTGAGCTAAAATGTGTTGACAGGACTCATAAGAGGCCTAGAGGAAACATGGGGAAGTGGCATGATTTTGGGAGAAAAAAGCTAGAAAAATTATTCTCATCAGATCTGAGGACTGATTTTGTGGCAGGACTCCTGGCTGGCTTAATGAGGTCACGAGTCCATTAATCGTGTGTATAAACATTTTTAATTTGTGATAATTTTAACACTTGTTTAACAAAACGTAAAGGCAGCTGGAATGTAATTCTATCTGCATTATACTGGTGTAAATGAAAACTAATGTTATTCAAGCGTATGTTCCTCTTGATTAGCAGCACTTTAAAAGAAATCAGACTCTATCATACTCCTGAATTTCAGATATTATACTGTATTTCCATTTATAACCTGACATAATTCCCACACAGCATATGGTATTAATCTGGTGTAAACACCATGTTATGATGATACCCGAACACATACAGCTGACATGAAAATGTCTTCAACTACAATATTTCCAAAAGCATTTATGTCTATATGGTTGGTAGTTAACTCGCTGTGTGAATTTTTATTTCTTATTCATACATACACCAAAGTACACAGGATGAAACATAATGTATGAAAAAGTAGATATTTTAATTCTTTGCAAAAAAAGAAAAAATATGAGGATGGTCTACTTTTTTTTTTTGGTCTGTTAGGCTTTCAGAAGGAAATCTCGCCTCAATGTGAACACAGTATTTTTCAGTGTTGGAATTTTCTTTGTCTGCATTAGAGGGTGGATGTGTAGATTTGTGCAAGGAATACAGGGATGCAAATTGAAACTGATAGTATTTTTGTAAGAGAAAATGATCTCAAAATTAAGTATTTAGGGAGATTTTGAAATTCTCATTGAAGGTTATACTCCTCCTGATGTATATATGCCCCAGCCTCTGGTGGTAACCAAGCATTTTTCAATGTCCCCTGTTGAGAGGGGTGGGAGACTGGCTTCCCTTGCCCAGGTAGATGCATGTGTGAAATTCTTATAAAAATTGCCTAATGTTGGAATTGAGCCAATCATTTTGTTAAAAGGAGATAAATAAAAGCATGTCTTTTGGAAAGTAAATGGTTGCGGATGGTAATATTTTTGCTTGAACACTTGCCAGGAGGGCCAGATTCACAGCTGGTGTAAACTTTTCTAGTACCATTGAGTTAACACTAGTTTGAGATGGAAAATTCATTTATTAGGGTGAAGTGCAGGTTTTTCACAGATTGTTTGTATCTCCACCTGCTACCCACACTCCCTGTTTTTTTAGCCTGAGTCCATTTTTTTTTCCCCTGATGATCCTTTCTTAAAAATATTTAATAAAACAAACAAAATAAGGCACCCTCACTGTCACGTTCTAGTAAGGAAAAGGAACTGGCCAACCATCCAACTCTACACTTGTTATCATTAGTATAAATTTCCAATGGCTTCATTTTAATTACTTCATACTTGCACTACAGTGAATAACAGTAGGTTAGGCTGTTGCTGGCTTTGTAAATTGAGCATTTCCAGCTCATCCCTATTTTCCAGTACAATATCTTAGTTTTTAAAAAAGGACAGCTAAACAAATTGTAACGGGGTGAGTGTAAAACTGGAATAGCTCCACGGAAAATTTACACCAGTGTGACTATGAATTGGATTTAGCCCATTTGGTTGAATTCCTTTTAATGGTTTCTGCATGTTCAAGCATCCACCAGAGATTAGATGGAAACCAGCAGACTTGCTGTTATCTGCGATACAAGCAGGACAGCAGAGGTGAAAGGGTAACGCATTATCACACTGCACCACCTGGCCCATCCAACACAATTTGAGCAACCATAATTGTATTGATTACTTCTTGTGCTCATGACTAATGACCTCTAGCTGCAACCTTGCATTTTCTAAATCTTTTATATTCTGATTTAATAATAAGATTTGATTAAAAATTGCCATTAGCCAATGCCAATGATTAGTCAGCAGGACTGAATGCCGCCAAGTTCCAATGAGTTTCATTATTCTAGAATTAAAAAGGACAGAGAACTTCTCTGGGTTAATAATACAACAATTCTGTCTCAATCGGGAATGAAAGAAAACAACTCTAATGCACAAATGTAACAAAATGTATGGCTATTACTAAGAGTCGCATTTTACAGAGAAGTGTTTGAAGAATTAAAGGGACTTTGTCACAGATGGTGGGGACAGTTTGCTTTTACTTTTTATATTTGATTGGAAAGTCAGTGTCAGATGGTGTATGAGGGGGCATTTTCCTAAAGAAAGCCATTTCCTTTGATAGAACAAGAACATGGGGTTTATTCAGTTTCTCCATATTTACCTCTGCCACAACAAAACAATGCGAAGTGTATATAGGCAAAAATTAATTGTGTTGGCTTTAAAAAATGACAAGGGGATTTGTCCAGGTTATTTACCTGCTGAGAATGTATTAACCTATGATATTTATTTATTTATTTGTTTTCAAAATTATGACAATATTTCAACAAAAGGACAGGTTCCTATTGCCACATCTTCCACAGAAAATAAATAAATAAAAAAAAGTATGCTGTTACCTTTCAGGAAGGCAAAATATTTAAATGCATACTAATTTTTAGACATATAGCTAGATTCTGCTGAAGTGGTGTTTGGTTAGTGGTATGCTTAAGAGTGCACCTAAGAGGTCTGCTGACTGAATCGAGACCCTGGTGTTTCTGAAATGGGGTGCACTAGACAAGATGCTCTCTGGGGGAAACATCTGCTGTGGGATGTGGTGTTCCCTCAGATCCCGTTGAAGCTGCCTGAAGGACCGGGTGACAATGAAGCCAATGAGAGCTAAGAGCACTCAGCACCTTCCAGGTTCAGACCTCTAAATAATAAAACACCCTTGAGGCACAGTAAAAGCATTTCCCCCGTTGCACAGGAGCAAGAAACCTGCCCTGTCTCACTTCCATCTTCCAGAAAACAAAACATATCCCAAACCTGAGTCGTTCAAGATTTTAGGGTATTTGAATAAAGAAATGCCTCTCTTAATTACTGCATACATAAAATCTTTTGCTACCTTCAGGAAATAATTTTTAAACATACTTTGTTAATAAAGTTTGCTTTTGGCACTGTTGTTTTCCCCGCTTATTATAAGTGCCTTTAAAATGTTTCCATTAATTAAGACTGCTATTATGGGCTACATCAATTTAGTAAAATTACAGAAAGAAGTGCTGCCGACACATCTGCCATTGACTTCTGTTTGCCTGAGCATTTTATACCCCCCTGAATAGCACAGTGGGGAGAGAAAGGCTGTGAAAGAGAATGATAGCAAGAGGTGAATTCTGTCCAGAAAAACATGGAGGTCAGGAGAGACCCAGCTGATTACATACTCATGTTTTCCAGGGTTGCACGAGGAGAGTGGAAAGTTGGTTGAACTCTAGTTACAACAGAATAGTCGTCTTAAAAAATACTAATTGAAATGCTCAGAAAATAAAAATTCATAAAATGTGAGTTTGAATATATGAGATTTGGGGGAGCACGCAAGAAGGAGGTTGATCTGAACATCTCAGTATTAACTTACGGAGGTTTTTATACACCCTCAGCTGAAAGCATTACTAGCCAGATTATAATTATAATTACCTTGGCTTCATCTCAGTGTTTATCTGCCATGACACCCACCCAGCCACCTGCCTGCTATTAATTCATTCAACACTAACTTCATCTTTTTTCCTTTTATCTTGTTTTTTTCCTGTTATCCTAACTTTAAAAAATGTGTCCGTTATTAGAAACAAACTAACACAA
Organism: Nycticryphes semicollaris; assembly: GCA_013400055.1. Classification (NCBI taxonomy): domain Eukaryota; kingdom Metazoa; phylum Chordata; class Aves; order Charadriiformes; family Rostratulidae; genus Nycticryphes; species Nycticryphes semicollaris. Next base: position 615,181 of record VXBJ01002360.1, read on the forward strand.
TATTTGTTTGTCCATGACATCATGTGTTCCTTTGTTTAAAAAAAAAAAGAAAAAAAGCAACCCAGAATTCTTCATATTATAAAAATAACCTGTTTGTATTTTATAGTGAAAACTGGAAAGATCTGGCATTTGACTCAAAAACTCAGAACAGCTGATAATCTTCTTTAAATTAAATCTTTTTTGTCATCTGAAATCTTGCCAGATATTCAAATAGGAGGAAATTCTTGACAAGGGGCAATAAGCACAATGCACGGTTGGCTTGTAGGATTCCACTGCGGGTGCAGTTCTGTATGAGTTCTGGATATCTGTTGCTGTTGTTGCTCCTGAGGTGCTGAAGTTTGTTGTTCGCTCTGACAGAACACTGGAACGTCCAACTCTCCCGTAAAACCGTGCCTTAAAAAATCCACAAAACAAGAACATCTTGAAGAAACAGCTATTCTCACAGTGCTGAAAGCCTTAGAAAGGCTTAACACTGCATTCTGCTATGCAACTTGTAGGACAGAAAGCACTTCTCCCCAGGATGCCTGGAACTGTCAACTGGTGCTGTTATGTGGATGTCCTTTTGGATGTTCGGTGAGCGGTAGGTTGAGGAATAAATGGTAATGTGTCAGAAGGAGTTAATTATAATAATGGCTTGGGGTCAGGTAAATGCTTCACTATTTATCTGACCCAACCACTGTTTATTATACTCCTTGTGTCAACACATTTTCGCAGAGTGAAAATTAACAACTAATTAATTTAATTTCAGGATTTAATGCCACTGTAAAGGAAAATAAGCAAGATTGATATTGAATACTGATTTTTCTAGAAGGGAGCATTATAAGCATGGACAGGAAGAGTCTTTAAAAGCAGCTTTGAGTTGAATGGTGTAAAGGTCTGATCCTGCAACCATTCATCAGGCTTCAGTTCATCAAACTGCACTTAACTTTAAATATCTGGTCAAATCTTGTTGAAATCAAAAGCACATGTTTAAATGCTTTCTGCGCTCGGGTCTTAGACCCTACTCAAACAACATTTCTTGTTTCGTCAAGCCTGCTTGCCTGGGGAGAATTTTAAGGTTGAAGGCCTAATTGCCCATATTCCTCTCTCTACTGTTGATGCTCCTTTTTCTATGACATTTCTGCTCTCTGTCAGTTAAAGTTTTGAAATGTCAGAATGTGAGATATGTTACCCAGACCTCTGTACAGATTTTGGGGGCACAGTTCAAACAAAAAAATGGAAGAAGGAGAATTTCTGGGGGAGTATTCTTATTGCCTATTATATTTTCCAGCTCCCTGAAGTATGCAAGCTACGGTTTATCGTTGATTCCTGACCTGTTTCAGCTAATGCAGTCTTCATTTTGCATAACTCACAAAGGCATAGCAGCACCTTGTGTATATGGAGACAATAATTCTTTGCATTTTTATAGTCTTTTTAACCTGAAGATTTTCAATACTTTAGGACCTGCTCGGGCTGGAAGTTTCCCCGTTTCCTACTTTCTGTCTTTTGTTCTTAGATTGCTTTCCCCATCTTCCCTCAATACTTTTATTCTTAAAAGAAGGCAGTACTGCAGAAGCTAAGGAACACTCTTCCCAGGTCCTGCATGACTTTTTTTTTGCTGTCACTCCAAGCTCTTCCAATGGATGAAACTCCCTCTTCCCTGGAAGGCCAAAAGAGAGACATGGTGTGTCCCAGATGGATCCCTGTTCTGGATAAGTGAAGGTCCAGGGCTCCAAAGTGCACTGCAAGCTGCAGCTGCTGAACAATTTTCTATGAGTTAAGTACCTAGCCCCAGGAGATACAAGAAATCTGTGGCAGAGCTTAGAAAACAATCCATATCTTATAGCTGTTCTTTCTCAGTCTTAGGTGTTAAACAGCTTTCCCTCCCAATGCTCAATCATTGATTGCTGGGATTTCTGTTACCCATGGACATGTTTTTTCTGATGATAAAATCAGGAAATATTTTAGTAGTTATAATAATATTATAATTAATATATATTAATTAATAATAATACAGTTATGAGTCTAAAACTTTTCTCCAACAGTCTGCTGATTTGGCACTGTGTGGCCAGCCTTGCTCTGTCTTCAAAGTAATTTTTTGTGTCAGGCAGCGACTGCTGCAAGGGAAGTATGTACAGCTACAGCTTTCACCAAGGCATCGACAGCTCTGTGGCTGGGGACTGAGAGGGCAATGCGTAGGTCTTATGATCTTCCTCATTTCATTGGAAAAGGTCACAGAAGTCAGCAGATTGACTGTAGAACATTCCCTCAGAGCAATGCACCTTTTGTACTGAAGAGCTGCTACTGTTTTTGAAGCCGTGGTCCATGTGGAACACAAATCTTTCTTTAGCATGTATATCAATTTATTAGAAATACCCTCAGGGGACAGTGAGAGGCAGTCTGTTCAGTTTAGTATTTCAACAAAATATTGTAAATTAGAGTAATATAAAGCAGGCAAGAAAAGCCATTGTTGGGTTTTGTTCTTTCTTTTCAAAAGCAAATCAAGAATAAACTAAGGCATAACGATAGGAATGGAAATCCCTGACTGTAGTCAATGAATGTATTTTTTCTTATAAGGAGGTAATAATAAGAAAAAGATCAATGTACTGGAGGGCTGCAGATTTTTTCTGCATTGCAAAACTCATCGGGCTAAAATGGGTTGGGAAGGACAGTGATGTAGAGACAGCACAGCAGACCATGGACTGTGTGTTTTAGAGAAGAACTTTGAATGTGCCCCATGTCCTCTGCTTCTACCACATGGATCTTTCACAAAATTTGTGCTCATAAAATGATCAGGCTATGCAAAGTATAAAGAACCTCATACAGCATATATTATCCATGTTCAAGAAGTATCTGCAAAATGGTCATTTACCTAGCAGGCAAATGTCCTAATATACACTCAATAGGGATAGAAAATGTGCCTTCATTTCACATAAGTGAGTTACAAAATGGAAAAGACTCTAAAAAATAATATACAGTCAGAAGTGTCCATAAAGCATTTTCTTCTACACTCCGAGGAAATATTTTTCAATCACAAATATTTTCCTGTTCACCAATGCCCTGTAGAAACTCCTGATGAGGATATTGACCAACCATCACCCCGCACGGTGTCTGCTATGTCTCACAGTAGGTTTGCTAGCAAGTGTCCCCTGCTGCAATCAGGTAGTCTTCTTTCAGTCACTGGCACTGGTCCCTGGGTGATGAACTAATCACAGTTCTGCTAATCACCTAGCACTACACCCGAAAGAGAGGCATAAACTTCACAGAAGCCTGATCCTGAAATGACAGTCCATACTAATCATAAGTGTCCATCAAGAATGACTGTTTAGTTCAGTCATCTGTCTCTTGATTGCTGAATGAACACCATGAAGGCTCGATAAGGCTGAGCTTTGTTACTAGGCTTGTCTGACCACCAATGTGTGAATATTCAGAAGTGTGAATAAACCCAATATGGAAGGAAAAAAAAAACCAAACCAACAAACAAGTGACCTTTAATGCCTAAAACTGTTTTTTAGATATAGCACTACAAACTTCCTTTACAGAATTTTAAATTAATTTAGTTGCATTTGATATCAACACAAGAATGAGAAAAAAAAAATTAACTCTTTTGACTCCAGTGGCTTTTTCACAGGCTCCAGATGTTAACATGGTTAGGTCACCTTATCAGTCAATGTTTAATTAATAATATATTTTTTACTTCCACTTTTTTTTTTTTCTTTCTTCTGGAAAGCATTTTTCTTTCCAGGACTTTCTTTTGTCATGGTTTTGAAAGACACACCAGAGGCACAGTCTAGTGTGAATCTTCAGGTGTAACTTGAATAGAAACAAATAATAGTAAATTGTTATTATTCATTTTTTTTAGGTTATAGGAAAATGTACAGGAAAAAAAATCCTACTAAACTGACATGTTAAAACACTGGAAATGGACCCAGACTAAATTCTCAAAATCAGGATAAACCAAGGCTATTGCTGGTTACTTCTTAATTAACTAAATGAAGCATAGACAGCCAATAAAGATCTAACTTTTGCAAGGCAAATAAGCTAGGACTTTTATGGATGCCAATAAAAGGAATGTTGTCTGGAAGATATTCATTACCTGAGTGGAAGGTGTCTGAAGAGGCTATGGTCCAGAAAGTTAGTGGATTTAACAGCATGGGCACTGAGGATTGAGTAATAAAGTGAGTGGAGCTGGTAAAAGAAAAGTAGCACTTTCTCAGTGCGAATATGTTTCATTAAACCAGCAGTAAATTGTATGGACTTTTATTGTCTCCTGGTCGACATGAGCCAAGGTTTGACTAATGCTAGTGAATCTACCCATTCATTTGCAGAACAGTAAGACTGATTTATTGTTCTTCACAAGCTGAAAGGTACACAAGTAAAATGCATTTGGGTGCCTACTGTGCACGTGGGAAGGTGAAGAAAAGCATCTGTGAAACAGCAAATTCTCAGGTATGTCTAGTACGCACTGTATGGTTAAATAAGAAAACTGGAAAGTCTTACCTTTTCCGCCATGGTTTATTCCCACCCCAACAATGTTCTTGCAGTTTTGAAACCTATTCATACCATGGCAGGTTGAGGAGGAAGGACTGAAGTTTCTGGAGAATGAAAAAGATCAACAGGAGCAGAAAAATGGTAGCATGGTCAAGAGCAGCATTATGTATGTACATCCCAGTGTCACTTCAGATTCAGATGTGCCCCTGCTTTTTGGTCAGACTGTGGGGAGGCTGATGACCTACCCTGTACCAGCTGTCTTTTAGAAACCCTCATGGTGTCCAGGAGCAATGTGATGACTAAAGCTATTTCTCTAGGGGATAGACACTTTGTCAATTTGGTATCAAATTCCATGATTCCGTGATAGCTGTTCAAGTGATATATGAAAGAGAGTGTGACTCAATATGCTGTAGTGGCTATACAGTTATTGTGTTGAAATAATGATTACTTTGAGCTCTTTTTAATTCTTTCTTGCTCACAGCCATCCTTGTACTTTGCAGAGGGTGCAACACTTTACCTTCCTTTTTCAGTTTTGTTGAAGGTAAGGTAAGCCAGTAGCAGGGCCGGGACCAGAACCAACATGCCATAATTTAATCACCACCACTTCCAGTGTCTCCTGTTGCTTCCCAGTTGTTGGCTGAGGTCTGTACTCCTTTGGTCATGTTTTAGATCAACAAGGGTCTGCCACCCTGGGGCCTTCAGTGCTTCCAGTTATTTAGTGCCTTGTGTCTCATGGAAAAAAGGTAGTTTGCCATACCATCATGTAACCACCCATTTTGTCTCCAAATATAACGGAAAAAAGCTGGAGAAAGCTCAAGAAGATCAAGCAAGGTCAAAATATGGGTTACTGATAAAAAACAGATGTGGTGTGCTTAGTATTTGGCATATATCTAGATGCAAGGATCCCACAATAAATATGCCTGTAAAAGGCATGTATGTGCTGGAATAGTGATAGTATATAAAACAATGACAATTCATTGCATAGTTGATTTTATTTTAACTTTTTTTTTTAAATCTCCCTCACCTCTTGTGCCTTCTCCTGCAAATGGACAATGCCTGACAGAATTTGGGGACTAACGATAGATGCTGCATTAGATGACAAATGGCTTGTATGATTTTCCAGCTGAAATATGCAGAGCTATGGGACAGTTATGTTAATAATTTTACTCAGTTTTTACCTGGGAAGTGTTGTACCTAGGCTGCCAAACAATGATTTAAAATTCATGTGTTTCTCTTGATGCCAAAGTGGTGGCTAGTTCAGCTTAAACTTTGCATTGCACCAACAGGAATATTATGCACCCAAGAAAAATGTTCAAATGGCAACACCAACTTCAGTGTTGCAAAACTGTGTTTGGCTATTTGTCTTCTGTCACTCCATAACTGTTCTACTACCTGTAATCAGAGTGCTAAGATGAATACTTGTGTTTATCTGGGTGAATAAATGTTGATGACAATTGCATAATATTCTTAAAAACTAGAGACAAAGTTTTAGTTACTACAGCAGGGCAGATTTAGGATTTGCTACTGAAATTGTACTGTGAACATGAGTAACTGCTCTTTTGGTGTGAATCAGTTGATAACTGTTTAGCCCTGATAACCCTAATATTTACAGTTTCAGAGCCTTTGTAGGATCCATTATTTTTATACTGGCTCATACAAAACTTCTTGAATAGATCTTGACTGCAGGCTCAAGAGATGCCCTTCAGACTACAGTTGGTGTCCAGTTTGGCTGCTGTGGCTGCTGTTTCCCACAGAGAGAACTGAAACTCAGATGTGACAGCAGTAAGTAATGAAGCCTCACCAACTCCTTTAAAGGTGGATGCTGTACATGCTGTGGCACTTGAAATTACTATGATACAGTCTACCTGAATATGATCATATCGCCCCCTTCTCCCCACCCCGATATAAGTGGAAATGGGCCTACATCAAAACTGTGGTATTGAGGCTGCCATATTTTAAAGACTTTTTGGAAATGACCCTACTAATATGGCTAATTATATTTTGCTGTGGATAACTAAAATGATGACCATGGAAGCCTCTTACTCAGTTTTCTCCAGACCACTGATTTAAGAAGAAAAGGTTATCTTTCTTCCCTCCCCTCAGCCTCTGGGGAATTCATGTTCATTTTCAGTTAATAGCTGAAGCACCAGTGTAAATACAAGTTGTTTTCCTGCATCTATTAGGATATAAATACCTGTCCTTTTCTCCCTTCTGCAGGTCACTCTATTTGAAAAGAGGCAGTGGTAAATTTAACATCCAAGGTGTCGTGAGTGGAAGACTAAACACAGGTGTAGAAAAATAGTAGAGTCATGCTTTCAAAAAAACCCCTTAATTTTCTGATCGTTTTGTGATGAAACTGAAAATTAAAGACTTGCACCTCTGAGGTTGGAACAGAAGCCTCACTCAGAGCATGACATGGCTTGCTGACATGTGCTGACTACACAAACAACTCTTATTTCTTCTTGCTTCAGCCTCTTTCCGTCTTCGCTTGAGGCAAAGCAAGTAATAATGAAATACGTGCAGAAAATGAGAAGAGCTTCAAAATCTATGTGCACACCCTGGCCAGATAAATGGAGTATCATTGTAGCTCGAATTTTGTTTGTGTGTAAGATCCCACTGAAGGCTGTAGCTGATGTTTCCAGGGGATTTCTTCAGCACCTTGAGCCCCTTTCACCTTCTTGGAAAGGTGAGACATTTTGGGTGATGATGTTACTTCTTTTTTTAAGAAAAAAATAATAAATCCTATTTTATACTCTTAAAAGCTTTGCCTCTTAGTGAAACTCTTGAAGGCATATTGATTCTCTTTCTTCTCTCAGAGACAAGGGTGTTCTTATTCTCTGAACCAAAACAATACTCCTAGTAACCATGATGGTCTGGAGAATATAAACTGTGACAGGTATATAAAGAAAGGCATATATCTCTTATTAGGACAACTGACTTGGGAAAAGATGGTTGGGCTTTCAACAACAAATCAGATTAGTCATGTCTTAGGCCATGTCTGGAGCTTTTGGCTGCTGCAGCTTTGCACCTCAGTCCCGGATGCATCCACATTATTTGGTTACTGCAGTGATTTCAGTGTACTATGGAGAGGGTCTCCTTGCAGAGATTGAAGAGCTCTTGATATTGACCACTTTATTCTGAGGCCAAGGGCTCTGCAAGCTCCTCATTCTTGTCTTGCCAATGCTTTTTTTTTTTTTTTGTCCTGTGTCTCCTCAGACTCCGGTGGTAGAAACCACTAAAGTTTTGGTGGTCTGTAACCACTTATTAATTATTTCAGAACATGAAACTTTTATTTGTTGCTTTCTAAAGCGCTTTAAGAATTACTATGAGCATTATGTGAATTCAGCATTATTTTTAATGACTAGTTATATGTACCATTTTACACAAGAAACTCAGAACACTGTTACATTTCACACATTTGACAACCATGTTGCTATCTAATGATTTGCAAGTAGTTTGACTAAGATATCGACCAGTAACTAACAAATATCATTAATCTTTCAGTCATTAGAAGTTTTATCTCCTTAGTTGTTCAATGATCTGCTTGTGAAGAAAATCAAAGTGCTTTAAAGTTTTTAAGAAATGCAAATCAAATGAAAAACTTTTTGCCTCTTCAGATGACGTAGCCATCAGCTATAGCAAACTTATTATCCCTCAAAACCAGAAGAATTATGCTTTAGTTATCAACACATATTTAAAAATAATTGGGACTAAAATGTTCTCCTTAGTACCTTTGGGGATACATCTGCAGCTTGACCTCACCATGTCTTTTTCTATATTGAGCTAGTTTTGATGTTTTAATAGGCACAATATTACAACTTCACACTGTGACATAATATTTTGCCTTCAAATACATACACATAGGCAACACAAGGGACTGTTTGTTATCTTCCACATGTAAGAACAAGTGCAATGTAAGATAAAAATGGAAGTGAAAATCTTGGGTAGTAAACTGTGTTTTCTTCCTCCTGGCTTTTCCTGATGAGGTTACAGGAAAAATACACAAGTTGTTTGTTTGTTAGGTTTCCAAGCTGCCAATATGTACAGTAGAGAAAAAAAAAAATAAATCAAACTTCTGACAGGTGCAGAAAGAGAGCTCTCTGAGGCAAACTCTGACTCCCCAGGGTATTGCAAAAATTTTCCTCTTGCCAGACCCAAAATAAAATTCAATCTCTATGTCCAAGAAAATAAACAGTTCTGTTGACTTGCTAGATATCAGGGCTTGTCTTGGAGTTTTTATGAGATTTATGTAGCTGAAATTGAGATTTTTTTTACCATAGATACCGACTGAAATGATACAGTTGTGGGAGAAAGGTAACATTGCATTTTGGAAAGCAAAGGTTTTTAACTTATGGCAGCTGATTGACGTGAGCTGTTCCAGTGATGCCTGAGGAAGCGTGCTTCAGCAAGCATGTCCCAATTCTTATTTCATCCCCTGTGCTCTTGCATGGTGCTATTTTCTATCTTCCAGTCCCTTTCCAACTATCCTTTTCTTTCAAATAACTGCTACTAAAAATTCCAGTCCAGATGAAATGTGTAAAATATCACAATGACTAAGTTATGTGAATGTGGGAGGGAGGTGGTGAAGATGAGGTTAATCTGATACCTGCCTAAGAAATAGCCACAGCAGTACCATGGTGTATGTCTTGGCCATCTATTGCCCAGCTGCACCCATACAAAGAGTGCTAGGTTTGATGATGGCAAGTTGCATAGTCCCTGTTAACACGCCTCTTAGTGGCATCTTGTGCTGTGAAGGGATGTGCTGCTTGGCTTGGAGCAGTAGTAGGATCTCCACTGCGTTTTGGAGGAGCCCATTCAGTTCCAGTTGCCCAATCCTGTACATGGAGCATGGCTCAGGGACCTACCAGATGGCCACCCCAATCTCCTATTCCTCAACTGACATGCTAGTACAGCCATAATTGTACCCACTATGTTTTAAAACTCAGCTTTGAGGAGGTAATCCTGGTTCTATCACAAAGTCTCATAAATTAAATTGAAATCAGTCACATTTATGACTGGTTGTTAAAAAGCTGTAAGTGTTATGAATTTATGACACTGTGCTCATATTCAGCTGTTCACTGCTTCTGCTTCTAGGTCTTTTTCTCCTATGTGGGATAAAATTTATATTTGTGGGTGAGATCATTATAAATCTTTTATGTACCACAAGTGCAATTTTAAATGTTTGCAGGCATGGAGAACTGTGCCCATGAGATATCAACTATATTTCATGGGTTATTGCTTCATAGAACTGACAAAAAAGAGCTTTGCAACCAGTTTACACTCACACACACTTCTTAAGTTTACATGTTTGACCTTTAAAAGCTGGTAGGCAGCATGAAATGTGCGATATAGGAAATAAAATGCTACATGGTTCACATTTTACTTGGATGCCAGTTTGCCACCATCATTTTCTTTCAAAACAGGTTCTCAGAAGACTTGGCCATGCCCAGTCCTCCAAGACCTCTTAATGATTGCAATTACAATTGGACAAGTTCCTCAAGAATGAGTGTGTATTATGTACACCTCTACATAAATCAGTGATGAAGCACAGGCCTGCAGTGATGAGTGTGTGGCTCACACTTCACGCAAGCCTATTGCTGAGTTCTGTAGCCCTCATGCTGAGCATTCCTATCACAGTTGTTAGAGATCATATATTTAAAAGTATGAGGTACAGAGGAATATAATTTTCAAAAAAAAGGTTTGTTTGGCTTTTGTTTTTTTGTCCTGGGTGGAAAGATAATACTAGAATTGGTAGTATCTAGTTAATTGGTAGTTAATAGATGACAAGCTGCAAGCTAGGTATTAAGGGTAACATTAACATACAAGAGCACTTGGAAGAAAAATGCTTTAATGGAAAGCACATTGTGTTGAAAGCTGGGAAGCCTGGAGTTTCCTAGCTTTGTAGCTGGACTACCAGGACAAATAATTTCACATCTCTGTGACTTACCTAGACATGAATTTAGCAGGGGAAGAGAGGCTGGAGGAGCTTTCTGTCCTCTCTTTGTCTCTGATTGCCCACACTGTGCCAGGTGTGGGGTCTTTTCTGCTTCCTGGCCCGTATCCCAGTCTGGGACCATTTACCAAGCACCACTCCCAAGAGCTATCCTCTACAATGCATTTCCACAGGGCTGGGGGCATGTCTCTGAGACATGACTTAGTGTGAGCATCTACAGGCTGATTCTACGTTGGCTGCATCTACGTTGGCTGCATCCACATTGGCTGCATCCTATTATTTAGCTCATTTGCACATTTTGGACAAAAGGCTCCTTGAGATTGAGACTTTTCCTCACTGTTATTACTGCTTTTGGTATCCTGCTTTAGATTTAAAGATAATTTGATGAGATCCTTGTATCCTTCATACCACTGTGATGAGTTTGGGAAGTACCAACTAGCTCCAGGGAATATTTCTTCATGTTTTACCTATTAATTGTCTAGGTATTTTGTTGCATATTTTGTAAATCCTGTATTATTTTCCTTTCTTTAACAATCTATGCTATCTCTTTAGCTTTCATTACTTTTTTTTTCTTTTCTTTTTTTTTTTTTTTTTTTTAATCTCAGGCATTACATGGTGCATTAGAGTGATTAAGTAGGGCACATATCATTGTCTCTGTCCTCTGATTTGGGTAAATGAAATTTTGATGAAGAGATGTGAAAATGGCGATGAGAATGTTACCTCCATCAACATTAGCACAAATATGCTTGTAAATGTTTTAATGCATATGTGCTTCCTTTGAACATTTTAACAGCACAACCTGACTACTGAATATTCACAAAGCACAAAGTAATTTCATTCATGATTTCTATTTTAACAAATAGGCACAACTTTCTTTAATGCATCATTCATCCAACTTCATAGCATGCATCAAAATACATTTGGATTGTTTATGATTGATGTGGTCATCCTCTTATGATTCCTTTGGGCTAAATAGAAATAGAAATGTAGGGCAGGAGTCTCCATTACTGTGCAGCTGTTTTTCTCTGCACCGTCAGCATAAACTAATGCAAAAGCTGCAGGATCTGGCTCAGCATAAATGTAATTTTGAGATGATGAGCTGCTGTGGGGCACCTACATTACTCTTCCTTAGTGGTGTTGGGGTAGCACCAAAAGGGTGCATGGCCAAAGGGGAAGGCAATGGGGAAGGCAGCGTAGTGTTTCACATTCATTCGTGTTGACTGTCGCTTGTGATTTTAGTTCACAATATGTTACAGATAAGCATTAACTGGAGCAGCTTTTGAGTATTTCTGATACAATGGAAAGCAAATGGCCCTTTCAAAAAACAGCACAAGTTCAGATATAGCCAGCCAGCAGGTCAGGTTTAGATACTGTGGGGCCATAGGTCTGCATTCTAAAAAACCTTAGGTATCTGAAGGCTCATATAAGCACCCAATATTACCTTCTAACTGGGTTTGTGACTGAAGACAAACATTTTTGAAAACTGGCAAAGTTCAAACAAGCTATTCGACTATACCTGCTTCATGCAAGTGATGTAGCCTAATTCTCCCCTTTTGGTGAAGCTCAAGTTCTCATTTGCTTGGTTTTCAAGGTGGGGTTTATCTGTGATCTTGGACTGATGATGAGTTTAGGAGCTTTGTAAATTATTGACCTTCAGACTGAAGTCAATTTTTATCTTTCTGTGGCTGTGATTTGTGCTGTCTACAAATGTCCAGATGCCAGGATCTGTTCACTTTCTGTTTTGTATTTAAATACTGAGCCTATTTCTAAATAGAGGAAAGAAGCGATGTTGCAATACTTCATCAGAACAAATCAGTATGATATAATTGGATGTTCCTATCACTAACTTAAATGTGTCTAAAGGAAATGGATATTGCAAGAATTTTTTTTGCTCTCTGATCTGACTCTGAATATTTTGCATTAATTAATTTTTCTCTTTATAGTTCTCTACCTCAGTAGTACCTGAATCATTGACTAAAATGTAATTAAGTCCTTAATTTGACTGTAAAGATTTAAACAAACACACAGGCAACCATTGCTTTCCTTAATCAGAGTAACCCCATTTATTTATTCTTTTTTTTTAATATAGTCTTTTAATCCTTCTAACATTCTCCAAGACAAGCTAACTACTGTCTGTGTACCTGGGGGATTGTGCAACACAGACCGACTTTGCTGCAGCTTTTTTTCACTTCTGAAAAAATCACAATCCGCTTAATCTGACAAGCGAAACCTTTGATTACGTTACCTACACAATACTGCTTTTTTTCTTGCTAAGGCAGACAAGGAAATAAATGCAGAAATACGTCTGCTAAATTTCCAAGTTAGCAATCTGTTGAAGGAAACTGTGATCCTGACAGGTGCAAATGCTGGACTCTCGAGCTTAGGGAATCTCAGGAGCCTTTCAAAGGTTTCTCACCTCACTGATCCAAAATAAACTTAAGTGCTTAGGAAAAATCAAACGAAGCAAAATGTTTTATGTAGCACAATCTAGTACAGAAGCAAAGAACAGGAAGAGGGAAAGAGGGAGAAAAAAAAACACAACAGGTTATTTCTGTACTTTGGCCATTAATTGCAATTCTTCTATGACTCTTCTTTTGGAGTTGACCTTTCCCAGGATGTCTCCAGTGCTGGGTGTAGCAATAGAAATGCTACTGTGTAAATACCAGCTGGGTCACTAGTAGTTAAAATAACGATTGCCTCTCTCGTACAGAATTTAACAATTTGTGTAATGAGCATTGTGGACACTAATCCTTTACTGTTGCCTTCTTTTACTGTAAGGACTGTTGCAGGTTTTGGTTCTTGATCAGGTTTCAAGGTTTGTACTGCTGCACATCTCATACAGTAAAAAATAGTGTCAGGAGGAAATATGCTGTGAAAGGAAGAGATATATCATGTACGCAGTTATATCAGCTGAGGTGCAGCCGATCTGACTGGGAGGCAAATCACTCTGCACGTCTCTGATCTTCAGGTGCTAGGGAAAGCACTGCTTTAGAGCTTTTGGCTAACAGCAGACTAAAAAGGAAAGAAAAACCCTAATACAACACTGTTGTACTGTTTACCTATAGAATACAATCACCATCTTCTGCCTAGAGTAAGTGCCTTCAGCACAATCCTCTGCTTCAGTCATCAGGTTTCAGCCGCAGGACCACAAAGATGTGAAGAAGAACTTGTAGAGTCATTGTGTTTACTGAGGTTTCTTTTCCTTCAACTCACGCACTCTAAAATAATAATAATAGTAATAGTCGGTACCTCTGGAAGGGCTTCTGAGGTATTAGTTCAGCCCTGAGCACATCTAAAATTAATTATGAGACAGATATATAATTCTCTGTGCCACATATATATGTGTATACACACACAAACACATATATAAGTTGCTGTAGTTTGTCACACATATATACATGCATGAATTTGTTTCAGGAGGAAAGATACAATGGGACCTATATGCACGATAGAAATAGAGCATCTTCCTGTCTTGAGTAGACTAAATTAGTGCTGAACGCCGAGGTTGATGTACACTCTGAATTGGGGCCTGCGCAGCTGGGATTCTCAGTGCTGTTTGATCTGCCCTTTCAAGCTCTGATGATCCTGCTAAATTGCATTTAATGGACACAAGGCTGAAGTACAAAAAAATGAGAGGGCTTGTTAAGAAACAATAGAGACAACTTAGCTCACATGTACACCTGTTCTTTGTACTTCATGAAAGACTTTGTCCTGATCAGGGGGGGAATTATTTTATGAAGAACTCCACTGGCATTGTTTGCTTGAGTGTCAGAAGTGCAACTGCCATTTTTGGTCAGTCGGATTTACAGTCACTACAGCCACGGATGAATTTTATAGAAGATGTTTGTACTTGGCTAGTCACATCAGAACAGGACGTCATACACCTGCACACTCTATTGGTAGAAAGAAAACCACAAAAAAAAACCAAGGAGCAACTGATCCAACTACACTGAGTCAGAATATAGAAAGAAAATGGTTTGTCTCCCCCTGTTTGTACATAATCTAGACAGCAGCATTTAATCTGAAAATAAACACCTGAAAATTTTACACATAACAATTTAATATATAATAATAATTTCTCTGTATACAAAAAACAAGGAAAATATGCAGTGGATTTATAGACCTCGTCATACTGATGTTCTGATTGCTTTCAAACTTGATCTCAAATACGTACCCGAAAGGGGAGCGGTATTTTGTGAGGTCCACACTTATCCCTATGGGCTGATTTTGCGAAGACTGCATGTGGAATTGAAGAAAACTGTCTGGAGGCTGTTTCCTATCATAGCATGCTTGATGTTGCAGGTAGTTGAGGAAAATATTGGAGACTGGCTAATGAAGAAGACATTTCCTATTTTTTTTTCTGATGTGGTAACAATCATTTTGGAAGACTTGAGAAATGCTGGTAGTCTGTGTGGGTAAAAATGTGTGACACCACTGTGTAAAGACTATTGCAGAACAGGTCTATATTTATGTATTTTATTTTTTGACTCTTACAATCATAGAATTGAGTAGGTTGACAGGGACCTTTCATATCAATGAGTCCAACCATCAACCTAACACCAAGAAAAAACATCACTAAACCATGTCACTAAGCATCATGTCTACCTGTCTTTTAGATACCTCCAGGGACGATGACTCTACCACCTCCTTGGGCACCTTGTTCCAATGCTTGATAATAATTTTGGTTCTTAATATACAATTTAAACATCCCTTGGCACCACTTGAGGCCATTTCCTCTTGTCTTCTCACTCCTGAATTAACCTGAATTAGTTCCTGTTTCAAATCTGTGAGTTGTGTCTGAGTTGGGATATTAGATAAATGCTCGTGGCTGGAGAAGTCTGAGAGATAACCATACTTACATTATTTCTCCCAGCCAGTCCAACATTGGAGTTTTCTAGCTATTCTTCTGAGTTATTCACCTGACTGCTGGATGGGGACAAGAGTAAGATGGCTTCCATTGGGGTCTATCAGCTGTATGGAAACATGAAATAAGGAATAGTATTATTGAATTTTGCAAGTGCTATTGAACTTTGCATTTCAGGTCCTTAAAACTCACTCTGGAGGAGCTCCAAGGTACTTTGCCTCTCCTTCAAGGAAAGAGAATATTACTCTAAGTGGTGGATTGTTTCTTCTGGGAAACTGATAGGAAGCGTGGTTAGAAAATAGCCAGCAAAGGTGAAATGGGAATACAAAATTGTAGGGTAAGAGCAATTACCTCCTACTGTAGGGAGGTAATTTAATTAGATGATTCAGGGAAAAGCAATTTAAGTTGCCTTTTTCTTTTTTTTTCTTTTTTTTTCTTTTTTTAATCAATGTGTTAACTCTGAACTAGTAAGAGCAAACAGCAAGAATACAAACCAGATTGTCAGTAACAGGTAAGTGTGTTGTCCTCTATGGTGGCTGGCAGGACTGGTATGAGGCAGACTGAAGATGGCAAGCTGAGAAAATTGGAAAGAGGAGGCTAATTTAAAGAAGAGATAATGTTATTTCCAGTTCTATTCCTGCTTGGATTCAAAGTATCTGCAGATCATGAACTTAGTTTGGCCTATTAAATATCTAACTTTCAAATCTGGATTGAGATCCAAATCACTGCTGAATTTATGCTTCACTGAAGGAAAGAGATTAGATCCAAATCACTGATCACGAGAGTGCGGCACAGAAAGTCCAGGTGTGTTTATTTAATTCCTTAATTTATTAATCTTTACCTATTTCTTCCAAATAATCTACTCCTAAAGGTGGTCAGATACCACAATTGTGAGAACAATATGATGCTCTGGACTGAAGTTTTCTGATTGATTATCTATAAGACAGTGGCTGCTCTGTAAAGCCAACATGCCTGCTTCATAGCTGGCCCCAGTCCCCTTTGCAAGCAATAGAATGTTTTCTGTTGAAAAATTTTTGATATATGTGCAGTATAGTCTGAGAAAAGTGGGCCACTGAGCCAAAAGCTTGGCAAAACATTAAATCTGATTGGTATTTTTCTCCATAGTAAACTCTTGATTCCACCAGCTTTTTCTGTTTTGATTGCTCTGTTTAGTACCATAATATTGAAAATGGCCCTGGCAGGCTTCTGATGCTAAGAATGGTAGGTGACTTAACATCACTCTATTTTTTGCCTTAAGTATCTTGTCTCCTTATTTCCTATATTGAACACTCCAGGATGGAGTTTCCTCCAAATTAGAACAGCAAGTGTGCGGAGCGGCTGCTGTGGGGCTGGCCTGAGAACTTGTTTGGAGTGCTGAGCAGCAGTGCCTCTGGAGGGTGCCTCCACAGAACTACAGAGGGTTGGGGCTCAGGAATGAAGTGGTACAGCTGCAGGGACCTGTGCTGCCTTTTATCTTTGCAAGGGTTCCCTGAGAGCTTCAGGTGATGGTGGATTACCACGCTACTCTGCTTTTCCACTGTAAATAACTGTTTTCTAATGGAGGGGCTCTTTTAACACACTAGTTTATTGGACACAGATAAAAGAATAGCAGTTGAATAGTTTAATAAAGAATAATGGTATGGTAGTATAACAACAATTTAATAAACAACAGTACTTTTTCTACAAATACATGTAACTTCATGCAAGCAGCTTGTGCCAGTAAAATTGTGGTAGTTATGGGGGGTTGATTGTTAGTGTTATCTAATTACAAAAGATGCAAAAGAACTAATCTGAGTAGAGACCAAGGTACTCTGGTATTTTTAATAAAAGAGGAGGCATGGTCTGCTTGTGGGGGACCAGGATGATCTTGGTGTCATACACATCCTTGCACAGATTTACTTTCTGACCTTCCCTAGCCATTGAGGTAAAAATTTTCAAGCACAGATGAAGTGCTTATATCCATGTTTTACCATTTCATAAAAGTGGCTTGGTTTTCAGAGTGCTTGTGTCTCCCCCATCTCCTAATTCCAGTGCAAGTCATGGTTACTTGCAACCAAGGTGAATTTGGCAGTTGGGACTGTAACTACGCTTCATCCTTGCCACTCAGGGCAACTGATGTTAGTGGTGTTCTCTGGATTTACTGAGCTGAATTTTACTCTTGGCTGAGCTCTTCAAGCTAATATTTTCAAAGACATCTGTAGGGAGTTAATGTCCAGATCTTACTGAAAATCAGTAGGATCTTGGTGGCTTATTCCCTTGGATTCCATTGGAAAACAAAAGAGCCTAGATTTCCTGACTTTGATCATTAAAATAGATGGTGGAATTTGTTTCCACCCCGTAAGACATCTTTATCAGATCTTACTCAGAGGCCAGAGCTGAAGAGAGGGGTGATGTCATATTAATGATGGTAGTATAACTATGATGCGATTTACTTCTAATCAAGAAAATAAACACAATTTATTAGCTTGACTACAGAATCCTGTATTATGCTAATGCAGTTCCACCCAGCAATGAAAGGAGATTTTTTTCCATTACCTCTTACATTTCTATTCCAAAGGAATGAAATTTCATACTTCTCTCGAAGTGTTCTATTCTATGAATAACTCACCAGTTTTGAGGACTGATGTAGGATTAAAGGATCGGCAGGGCAAGAACTAAAAACCCAATTTCTGTTTTCATTAGCACAGGGCTGGTGTGGTGGGGGATCTGAGACATTTGAGGACTCCAGTAAAGATTGCTCCTGCTCAATTACCATCTTGGGGAGGGATAACAGTTCTCTGCTAACTGTCTATGGGTAGTTTCCTTCTCATTATTCACCTGAATGGAAGACAACTTTTTCCCCATCTCTAATTCAAAGGCTGAATTTGATGGCCATTTGGTCTCAGCTAAATCAGACTGTCCTGCATTTACAACTGTATGGAAGCATACATACAAGCTGCTATCACACAGCAGTTTACACAGGGTAACTTGTTAGCCAGCTGCCTGTTCATATGCCCATGCACCATGGTAATGTGAGGTAATTCAAGGTAGTTAGCTTTCAAGGAGACAAGGCAATTCTTTTATTTGAGATCTCTAAAAGAAGAAAATCTTTCTTTGCATTGCTTTAAGTATGTGCTTTTACAGTGTGAATAACATCCTTTAATATCTGTATTTGGTTTAGCAGCTACAATAAATCTGACTCTGGAACATAAACCTCGAGAGTGTTCGTTTCTTTTTGTTGGAAAGATAGTTCTATTTCTTTCATAAAATATTTTTCAGATTTCTTTGCAAAACTTTTTGTTCCCTATGATGGGTTTTGTCTGTGTTTGCATCTATCACTGGAGCTTGTACAAACTTGGAAGTACTTTCACAATATGCCAGCAGTCATTTTCCTTTCAGTTCTGTCCATTTCTAGAAGAAAGAAAGAAAGTTGGCATGCTGTGGGGCTTGAATACAGTATGTTTCCTCTTGTCATACTGTTCCAGCAGTCATGCAAAGATCACAGATTTTTTTTTCCCCTCAGATGGCCATAAACCATTTTACATTAGAAGTTTTCAGGTAACTATCTGTCACTAAACCAACACACAAGCAGCATGATTTATCACAGTGAACAGAGCTGGCTCAAAAATATTCATGAGTCGGTGAACATTTAGAGCTTGATCTAAAAATGTTGCATGCAAGAAAAAAAGGAGAGCATTTAATAGAAGCTTCAGGCTTTAATCTCTCGGCTTTACAGACATGCTAGCATATGGATTCACATGTGTCTGCCATGTGGTAGAGTTTGTACTTCTTAGAATCCAAAGCAAATAATATTTTAAGCTTTCTTTTTTAGGGGAAGAAAGGGACAAAACATTCACATACTAATAGCTCATACAACTGAAGAGGAAAAAGCTCAGCCTACTTGATCCATGTAAATGGAGAGTGATATCAAAAGCTTCAACCTGGGATGTTTGCATAGACTCACATGTACCAGTAATAAAGAAAGAGAGGTGAGGCCAGCTAAGACTTGCATGTGGAGCCTCTGGGGCAGGAGACCTGGCAAGGGAAGGTGGGAATTGAAAGGCAGTGGACTGCTCCACCGACAAGGAGAAGACAGGTGCCTGGAAGGGCCTGTCACTCGGAAGGGGAGCTGAGCATGGGAAGGCACACTGCACCAGCTGGAGAGGACAGCCACAGCCCTGTGCAGAGGTATCCTAAGCATCTTCTCTGAGACCATGCAGGGCTGAGCTCCATTAACTAAGGGTTGAGAGTAATTGGCAAATCCCAGCCTGATACATATATAAATATAGCAGTCAGCTCAGAGCAGGTGGACTCTTTGGCGTTCAGGCGGGATGGCTCTGGCGGGTCTGATTGCAGTATTGGTTGTCCTTTATTAAGAATTTATTTAGATCTATTTTTTGCAATGCTTTATTATTTAAATGTTGCTTGTGTATATCAGAAAAAGAAAATAAAAACCCCCATACACTTCAGTGTGTTCTTATAACAGAGTAGATATAGAAAATGCACCTCGCTTGATTACTGTCCCCTATTCAAAAATTCCCAGACAGTATATTTGTTCCAAAACAAGTTACCCTGAGGGATTTTTTTAGATTATAATATCGAGGGTGTTCCTATATATACTGCAGAAGGGTTATTAAAAATAAATCAGATTCTTAACAATGGAATCATTCCCTTGAGTACAAGAGCTGCATGGCATTTGCTATGAAGGACAAAACTTTCTGTCAAACCGAAGATTCAGAAACTTCTAATCAAAGCCAGAAAGACCCCTTCCTCCTCCTCCCTTGCTGGGGACAGTGCTAGTTAGCTGCCAGGAGGCATATCGGAAGTGTATTTAAATGCACAATAACGGCGGGTGCGATGGTTTGATAGGTGACAACCCCACCAGACCACTCCAATTGCATGACAGCTGCCTGCAGTCAGCCGCACGCTTGTAGGTATAGATAGATACATTCTCCTGGCGGGACCCTGCAGACAGCCACATTCTTCCAGTCTTGTGCTATAGTCAGCTCACTTTCAGTGGCTTATATTGTAATCAACTACATTCTTATATTAATATGTTATAGCCTTTCCTCCTCAGGGCTGTGTGTTGCCCTGCCAAAGTCACTTGCTGTAGTCAATCAGACAGACACAGCCTGATAGGTGTATGAAGGGGACAGAAGTTTTTACTGGGAGGGAAGCACATATACTCTGGGCTGCTGTAGCATTATAACCCCATGCTATTAACAGACCTCTGTCCTTTAAAGTATAATAAGGAGTCAGATGGCATAACCGTATGCTGACTTCCGTACGTTTTCACTGAATCACTATCAAGGACTATTCTGCCAGTTCCCAGGGGCCTCTTCCCCATCCCATAAGCTGGAGTGTAACACTTGATCTGTTGTTTTTCCCTAAGGTATATCTCCCTTATTCACCTGCATTCTGGTGGCTGTGTAGATGTTGCCTAATGAGCAACTGGGGCATACAAAAGTTTCTCAGGACTTTTACATTAACCTCCTTTCCCTCTATTCTGTACCCTGTTCCCAAACTTTATTTTAATTACAGGTACTGTCACTGAAAGAAAGAAGAAAATGGACAATTTTCTCTTCTAGGTAAAGCTAAGTGAAAGGCCAGAACGGGGAAGAGCTACAAGCTTCCACAGCCTCCAGATTTTAATGAGCCTATTAGTATGTGGAAATGCCTGTGCAGAGTGCTGACAAGCAGGTATCATTCATTATATAGTCTTGCTTTATATATCAAGACATTGAGTACAAAAAGCTAAGAGTTTTTCAATAAAGTAGTTAGTTTTTTCCCTTATGGGTTTGTAAATTAGTGGTGTCTTTCAGACTGCATGAGCTTAGGAACACTTGTGTCTTCCTCTCTAACATCTCACCCACTCCAGAAGAATCCACAAAGCCAAATGTCTATCAGGGTCAACAATTATAATCCCAACATACATCAGATATTGTCTGGGATGCTGCTGCCTTTACACTGGTCTAATATAAGGTCAGTAGGAATATGAGATAATTGCTGGAACCAATATTGGTTCATTTATCTGTTTCTAATTCACCACCCACTGATAGAATCTGTTATTACTGTTTTGTCAACCATCACTGTTTTCATTCATGTTGCACTTAGGTCATCACTTTCTTCCTTTGAGATGTCAGTAGTACTAAATTGTGGGACATCAGACGTTCCCTTCTGTAGATGGTGCTGTGCACCCCGAAAAACTAATTTCATTTACCCCTTTTTTTAAGACAAGAACCTACTCCATATTTTTTCACTTGTTTAGCATCAGGAATATTTTTATACCGTATAAATTACCATATGTAACATAGGGACATAATTACCATAAATAACAATTACTGCAACAAGAGATGATAGTTCTTTGAATCAGTAATACACCTTTGAGTCATCATTTGGTGTCACCTCTGGGTGATTCAAACTGTCATGTTTGGGATAATATGCCAGAGAAGCTGTCTTGCCTATATGATAGCAAGACAAGGTTATGATCAAATATGAAAATTAAAGCCTCTAAAGGCATTTCTTACAGGAGTATAGGTGAAGTGCCTACATACTGTCCAAATTCCTGTGTAACTGTAGTTTGTTTCCCCAAACTCTTTCTGTAGCTTTGATAACAACTTTTATTATTGCATGAGCTTTCTGAAGCTGCTGGTTAAGAATTTTTAAACAGTAGCTCTTTGTAAAGAAAGCAGAGCTTTGTGTAGTGCATCACTTCTCAGAGAACCAGTAGATACACTGAAGTTGAAAGGCGCTGTGTAATTGTAAGCTCACTGTCGTAAATAAAGTAACTTAGCCCAAGTCTGCCCTAGTTTACACACAGTGTATCTTAATTGCATTTACTGTAGCTGCACATTGTGCAAATTGGAGTAGAATCTGATTCATTAATTCTAATTCTGTTCTGGCTGGACAAACAGACAATTTGCCCAGACAGAATTGTCATTGCATATAAAAGAAGTGCTTTACATATTTTCAAAGTATCATTAAGACACTTATTTGGGCTGCAGTCTAGGAGCATCTCAGAACACAACCCCAGTGACATTGCAGCTGTTGTGCTTGGGCATTAAAAAGGCAGTCTTTCCTTTCATTGTAATCATTTAAAAATTACCAGTCATGTGCGGACTCTAAGAGCCTGACCCTCAGCCCATGTGAATCAGGAGAGGAGTCAGGGCATGTCTTTCCATTGAAGTGTTCATGCTTTGAATCTCTGGATTTTGAGTGCCTGGCCGCTGACAGCAGGTAGTGGACTGTTTACTGAAATAATCTGAAATAGTTAATATCTGAGGACTGAGTTCATGATGTCAAGCACAGCATAGGTGGGGAAAGGGTTTTTTGAGCACTTCTGTTAGTTTAATGTTGGAATTTCTCCTCTTAAGTGAAATGAGGCAACTCTCTGGCACTGTTAGCAGTAGGACAACCACCCGCACAGCCTTCTACGCTACAACAGTCCTTTGAATCTGCAGGAATAAAATCATGGTTAATCTGTGATTCATTACAATGTGTGAGTGTGCCTGTGTTGGAGGGGTAACATCTCTCCTTCTGCAAACAGCAATGCTGTATGAATGTAATCTTATCTTACATTATGCTCAAAGCAGCATTCCCTTTTGCCACATGCTGTATCTGTTGTTAAGTGTTGGCTCCTTTCACAACTTTGTCAGCCCTATTTTTGTCATAGAGGGGGGTCCCATTCTGATATTGCTCCAAATCAGTGTTGCACAAGTGTTGAACATGGCTGAGAGCTGTGCTGTTCCTGGCAGTACAGCCCTGGTTGCCGTAAAGCCCCAGGAAAGGCACTTCATGCTCTGTCTTCATGTGTGGTCTTCTGCTTCAAGGATGTAGCACAGTGCATAGACATTGCTAAATTGTCAAAGAGTTGCTTGGGTTTTAGTTTAGCTCACTGTCTTCACTACATTTTTTCATGTGGGTCAATGTAATGAATAGTATTATTTATAATTTATAGGTATATAAATTATAAATATATATGTATTAGTATTTTATGTGGAGAAGCGTATCAGAGGAAGGAAATTCACATGATCAGGATGTTGGCTCATGCAGCACCTCACGTCAGATGGCAGAAGTGTAACAACAGCTTAGTAATAATAGACAGTAAATCCTCAGGTTTATGCAGTAGGAGCAGTATGTGTCTCGTACCAAATTGCCACCTGTCTAGGATCATAGGAAAATTCAGATTTGAAGTGACCTTAGGAAGTCATTTAGTCTAACCTCTTTTCTTTGCCACTTACTATACAGAAAGCACATTTACAACAGCAGAGTGGATCTGAAGTAGTTTCAGCATCTGTTGGCAGTGGTGAGGTTTTGTCACCTATAGTGATGCTTGGCAGCAGGTTAGTGGGCAGTGAGTTAGTTCTCCTGCAGGAATCAATGATCTCTAAAAGAACCACAGAGCACACACATCTCTGCAAATGACTTAACATACAGAGGATAGTCTGGATATAAACATATGCACAGAAGCCTCCCAGTAATATGGAAAGGGTCTGGAATTATTCTTCACAAAAATAAGTGATATTTTGGGGAGTTACTCAGGAGGACTTCAAGGGTGTTGTGAGGTTACGCCGGGAGAAAATTAGAAACACCAAAGCCCACCTAGAAATTAATCTGGCTACTGCCATAAGATACAATAAAAAATGTTTCTATAAATACACTGACAACAAAAAGAGGGCTAAAGAGAATTTCCGTCCTTTATTGAAAGCAGGGGGAAACATAGTGGCGAAGAATAAGGAAAAGGCTGAGGTACTTAATGCCTTCTTTGCTTCAGTCTTTAACAGTGAGAACAGTTGTTCTCAGAGTACCCAGACCCCTGAGCTGGAAGACAGCGACGGGGAGCAGAATCAAGCCCCGATAATCCAAGAAGAAATGTTTAGTGACTTGTTACACCACTTATACATACACAAGTCTATGGGACTCGGTGGGATCAACCCAAGGGTACTGAGGGAGCTGGCAGAAGTGGTCACAAAGCCACTTTCCATCATTTTTCAGCAGTCTGGGCTAACTGGAGAGGTCCTAGTTGACTGGAAGATAGAAAATGCAACACCCATCTATGAGAAGGGCCAGAAGGAGGATCCCGGGAACTACGGGCCTGTTAGTCTGATCTTGGTGCCTGGGAATGCTAAAGAGCAGATCATCCTGAGTGCCATCATGCAGCACATGAAGGACAACCAGGTGATCAGGCTCAGTCAGCATGGGTTTATGAAAGGCAGGTCCTGCTTAACTAACTGGATCTCCTTCTATGACAAAGTGATCAGCTTAGTGGATGAGGGAAAGGATGAGGATGCTATTTTCCTGGACTTTAGTAAAGCATTTGACACTGTTTCCCACAGCATTCTCCTGGAGAAACTGACTGCTCATGGCTTGGATGGTAGTATTCTTTGCTGGGTAAAGAACTGGCTGGATGTCCAGGCCCAAAGAATTGTGGTGAAGAGAGTTAATTCCACTTGGAGCTCAATAAAAAGTGTGTTCTCCAGGGCTCAGTACTGAGGCCTGTTCTGTTTAACACCTTCCTCAATGATCTGGATGAGAGGATCAAGTGCACCCTCATTATCTTTGCAGAATTCAGATTCAGTCAGAGAATCATAGAATGATTTGTGTTGGAAGGGACCTTAAAGATCATCTAGTTCCAAATCCCCCTGCCATGAGCATGAACACTTCCCACTAGACCAGGTTGCTCAAAGCCCCATCCGGCCTGGCCTTGAACACTTCCAGGGATGGGGCAGTCACAACGTCTCTGTGCAACCTGCTCCAGTGCGTCACCACCCTCACAATAAATAATTAATTTAAATTATCTAATCTAAATCTCCCCTCTTTCAGTTTAAAACTGTTACCCTTGTCCTATCACTCCACTTCCTGATAAAGAGTACCTCACCATTTCTCCTGTAGGCCCCTTTTAGGTAGTGGAAGGGGCTATAAATTCTCCCCGGAGCCATCTCTTCTCCAGGCTGAACAACCACAACTCTCTCAGCCTGTCCTCATAGCAGAAGTACCCCAGCCCTCTGATCATCTTTTTGGCCCTAGATGATACCAAGCTGGGCAGAAGCGCTGATGGGCTTGAGAGTAGGAAGGCTCTACAGAGAAAGACTGGATTGATGGGCTGAGGCCCACGGTAGGAGGTTCAACAAGGCTAAGTGTTGGGTCCTGCACTTGGTCACAACAACCCCATGCAGCACTACAGGCTTGGGCAAGAGTGGCTGGAGAGCTGCCTGGCAGGAAAGGACCTGGGGGTGTTGATTGACAGCTGGCTGAATATGAGCTAGCAGTGTGCCCAGGTAGCCAAGAAGGACAGTAGTATCCTGGCTTGTATCAGAGAGAATGTGGCCAGCAGGACCATGGAAGTGATTGTCCGTCTCTACTGGGCCCTGGGGAGATCACTCGTCAAATTCTGTGCTCAGTTTTGGGCCCCTCATTACAAGAAGGACATTGAGATGATGGACTGAGTCCAAAGAAGAGCAACAAAGCTGGTGAAGTGTCTAGAGAACATGTCTTTGAGGAGTGGCTGAGAGAACTGGGGTTGTTTAGCCTGGAGAAAAGGAGACTGAGGGGAGACCTTATCAATCTACAACTACCTGAAAGTAGGTTGTAGCAAAGTGGGGGTCAGTCTCTTCTCCCAAGCAACAACTGATGGAACAAGAGGACATGGCCTCAAGTTGTGCCAGGGGGGTTTAGATTTGATATTAGGAAAAATTTCTTCACCAAAAGGGTTATCAAGCATTGGATTAAGCTGGCCAGGGAGCTGGTTGAGTCACCATCCCTGCAGGTATTTAAAAGACATGTAGATGTGGTGCTTAGGACACAGTGGCGGACTTGGCAGTGCGAGGTTTATGGTTTGACTGGATGATATTAAAGGTCTTTTCCAATGTAAGCAATTCTATGATTCTATGAATTCTATAATTTTGACTTCTCCTGGCAGAGTGATCCAGGGACAAGGTAGTGAATTGAGGGATCTAACCTCAACTCTACTGAGGAGTTCATCTATGATCTATGCTTCTTTGATGCTCAATTTTATCTCTTTTGGATAGAGTGCATGCAAATCTGCAGATAAATGTTATCCAAGAGCAAAATGTTTTCTTCATCATTAAAAATACTTGCAATATTAAATAATTAGAAGTAATGCCAGGTTTTAATTATGAGTCGAAGGACTTAAAATTTAGATATTTGAATCTGGTAGCATTCAGTTTGAATTAGGTCTTCTGTAGTGAGGACACAAGATATAGGACTTAAACAACTGCTATGAAGAATATGTTTCCAGGAGGGTGATCAGCATGGGCATGTACAACAAGCATAATGTTAATGGATTCTGCACCCTGCTATGCCTCACCTTTAACAGTTGTAATTTGTTCCAGGCAACCAACTATTCTTTCTCACTTTGTTTTTGTTCCTACAGATAATAGTATCATGTTCTGCACACGGTTGGAATCTGAAGGGTACTAAGAAGAGGAGAGTCATTATATTATAGCCACATTGTACTTGAAGGAATTGCCCTTGCTTCACTTTCAAGGATCCTACTGTTCTCTACAAATTTGGTCTTCTTTCATCATACTATTGAAAGTAATCTTTATTAAAGTAATATGAGCCTTAGGAAGAATCCTGTAGCAGCTTGCTTATTAAATGAATAATGCTTTGGTGGTTCATCATTTTGGACTTTTGTCATTGGAAAATGTTATCTGAAGCAAGCTGAAATGTATAGAATCACAGTGTCATAGAATATCTCATGTTGGAAGGGGTCTATAAGTATCATCTAGTCCAACTCCCTGAAGCAGAGATCTATATAAACATAAATTCTTTGGGCTGCATGCAGGTATGATGATGGTGCCCCAGGTCTTGTGGTGAGGAGGTTGAAGAACACTAACTGTTGTTAATGGGGAAAAAGGTGCTTGGAAACATTACCTCTCCCCCTTGGACGTCCTCCCACAGGTCTCTTCCGTTACAGCAAAGATGACTGCTGCTGCTTCCAGGGAGCTGCATAACATTTGGCTGCCTAGACACAGTCTTGGTCTTTCTGGAGACAACAAAATGCTTTCTTTCGTAACTAAAAATTATTTCCATGTGCAAGTAATATCTGATCAAGGGCATATGTCTGCAGAGGCCTGTTGTTTTTTGTCTGGTGTGCCTGCTTACTGATTTAAAGTCAAATTCTGCAACCTTATATCAACACAAGCCCATTGTCTCCGGAGATTGAGAACAGAGTTTGGCTCTGGCACCAGAGAGGTCTACCACAAACCATGTAATTCCAGTGTATGTATGATGTGTGACTTGTAACCTTGTTCTCTGCAGAATAAGTGGTTTGTACATCTCTTATAGAGGCACAGTAAAGAATTCCAGTGCTGCAGCTGAAATTAATTCTATTTTAAATTGCCCTCTTGCATTTACAAACAACCAAGTTTCCCTTGCCCACTTCTGTATAAACAATGATTGTGGTATAAATAACCTTGAAAATTTTGTACACTGAGTCTGTGGTAGGATGAGTGAAAGGTCAGAATGAGGCTGAGAGAAAGTACTATTGGAATAGAACAAAGAATATCTAACACAAAAGCTGTATGGTTAAAAAAACCCCATAAAAACAATCACCCCAAACATTCTGCACTGGTATAACCTACTCTTCCTTAGAGAATGGAGTGATATGAGAATTCTAAACCTGGGGTGTAGATTTAGCAGCTTTCCAGATAGGAACTTTTTTTTGAGATGTCATTCTGTGATGCTTTTTTCAATCAAAGTTGTTTTAAGGAGGATTTTGCCAATTCAATCTTAATTTGTGTGTGGACCTTGAAAGAGTAACACCATTTTTAATTCAGTGCAATTGCAGGATTTCCTAAAATTGCTAGTAGAATATCACCCTGGAACTAATTTATCTTTGGTTGCTTTTTTTTTTTTTTTTTTAAAGGGGGGAGGCCAGAGAGAGAAAAAAAGGCACAAGATATGGTCCTAATTTGTGCAATATCCATACACATTGCAGAAGTTGTTTGCCCTTTCAGTTCTACTGCCAGTTTCCTATTTTCTTAAGACAAAATTGTCATCATATTTGAAAAATTATCTGATTTGTAATAATAGTTACTGTAATATTACCAACTGTGCTTTTTGAGTAGATTTCTAAATTCTCTTTTAGGTCTTTCTCCTCCAGTTGAGGTAATTGTAAAGAAAGAAGGAGGATATTATTTTTACATTGCTGTTAATTTAAAGCTGGGAAACCTCATTAGGAGAAGTTTAGTTCTGTCTGTAGTAGAAAGTGCTATACATGCTGTGGATGAAATTGTGAGACATACAGCTCATTATACAAAAAGAAGACTCAGAAGCAAATCAAAAATGGATATGAAAGCTGGCTTTACTGTGTCTTTGTAGTGCCTGTAGTTTAAGTATAGACCTTTTCTTGAAAAATAGGACACAAACCAAATAATATCTGCAAAACATATTAACATGTTAATGAGGCTTTATGCATGCATTTTGTGAAAGCTAGAAGAATCCTATACAGGGTATTGAATCCCAGTGTTTCCAGCTCATCAGACTAATACCACTCTCCTTAAAGCCTGGCTTATTGTATACCTTAAAACACCTTTTATTTCTACGTGTAATCTACTTACCCACTCCTTTCCCCCTTGCACTGTTAGGGTGCATTGTAGCCTTGTCTTCATTTGAAAAAATGAAGCTTTTTGAGCTGAAGAGGCCTCAGCACTTCTCAGGTGCTCAACCTCTTGCATAGACAGCCTGGGGATGCCTTCTGTGGCATGTGCATCTCAAGAGCTCTGGGAACAGCTGTCCCCTCATGAATCATTCATAGGGGTGAGCTGTGATGATGAATGATCAGCTGTGAACAATGCCTAATATCAAGAGAAAATAAATGCATTTCACTCTAATTTAATTTCCACCCCTGCCCCCAGAGATGGGACAGAGCCCCAGGTGTCTCCATGGCAGGATAACTTCAGTGAATGAGGAACCCAGCCACTCTTTTCCAATGACCCAATAGGTCTTCTCAAGACCTTTCCCAACAGGAGATGAAACAGCAGTGATGATAGCATAAGACATTAGGTGTGGACTAGGAAACAGAAACATTTGTTCAAACCTTTAACTTTTGCTGTATTCCCAGATTTTGGACAGTTCATGAAAAATTAAATGGGTGACTATTTTCTGGCTGGCTGGGGAATGCCAAGTCACATGTTATTGTTTCTACTCTTTGACTGGTTGCCTTCTATAGCTAATCAACACAGTGTCATTTTGAAATTCACATCTGGGAACTCTTTGAGCTAAATATGCACTTTTCATAAGCTCTGGCAACTGTAAAAGCTCCAAATGCTTGAATATTCAAGGAAAATAAACACACATGCTAAGAACGTGACAAAATTAAAATCTGTGTCAAGTTTGAAAGAACACTGTAGGATATCCTCTGCCCTCTGCTCCCTGCTCTCCACTCGACTGTGTTCAGTACCAGGAGTAAATGTGTGTCCCTTACGTAAGATGTGCTTGCAATGCCCCTGAACCTTTGGCATCAGTTCAGGACGTAGTGAACTGGATCGTGCCAGTTTAAATATATCTGGTCATTTTCCAGAACACTGCTCAGCTGTCTACCTTTCAGAGCCCTAGCTGGCATCTCAGTAAGCTCAATCTGCATTTCTGTGTTTGCTAATGCTACCGAGTTCTCTAGTGGGAAACTGGATATTATGTTGAGAGCACGAGGCTGGGAACCACAAGATGCAGCGTAATTTTTGGTGGCTACTATGATTTCCTGCAAACTTCTGGAGGCATTCTTCTGGCTTTTAGCATTTAGAGCAGATTCACAGGCCCCATTCTAATGAAGTACACTTTTAATTTTGAGCATGTGAGTATTCACATGGCATTTAGGGGAATGAGGCTTTGATCTCTTTAGAGTTCAGCTTCTAGAGTGTATTTCACAGTAGCTCTGGATAATGAAGTGCAACAGAGTTTGGAGACTAGCAGGACGAGTCATATAGTCATGGTCAAAATTTCATGCTTCAAATTTCTAAAACGAATCTGCAGATTTGGATACTGTTTACTATTACTTGCACCAGAAAGAAGCAGGCCCTTCTGAGTGAAAGAAGTGTACTGAGGACCTGGTGATGACTACATCAGACAATTTTTCATTCTGCCCGGTAGACTCCACTCTTTGTTTATATATATTTTTTTGTCTTTTTACTATATTACTGTGTAGAGATGTGCACAAAAGCTGTTAACAAGAATGATCTTAACAGTGATGCCACTTAGCTATAGACAGGAATAAAGGTCACTGCCTGTAAAATTTCTCTGCCCTGTGGAGAATAATTCAAATTCCAACCTGCTCTGAGCATCTCCAGTTTTGCTCTTCCTCTGTACTTGAAAGGCTAATAAATACGATTCTTTAACAACAATCATAAAGTACAAGAAAAACATGGTACCAGTGGAAACGGTTAAGCCTGAATTCCTTATTATGGCTGAATTGAAGTGCCTGTCATGCCTTGACTCCTTGGCAGAACACATTCTGAAATTAACTTAGTTTCTAGCTGTGGATTCTATGGATCCTCCTTATATACTCCAAAAAGGCCAAAGAACAAGGGAAGGAAGAAAGATTAAAAAGACCAGTGCCAGTTATTTGGGAAAGTCATTGTTTGTCTGCATTTAGGAAGAAAGGGACACCATTTGGCAGCATGAGTTGCCACAGTGTTGGTTCCAGCAAACAACCTTTGTGTGAATTGAGCTGTAAGGAGAGCTGCCCATTGACCAGCATTGATTGCTGTCCTGGACAGGTGCTAATGTTCAGAGGGCAGATCACAGCTGCTTGCACAGGGTTCCCATTATCCTTTGCTGAGTATTGATTCTCCCTGTGGGATGTTTTCTTCCTAGCTGTGTTAATTTTCAGATCACATATTTGCATTGGTCTGTGCAGAGAGGGATAGGCAGGGGTGCCTTGGCTATATTTAATGGCCTTATCCACTTGCCTTTCACGACCCGCCCCAATCCTCCAAGTCCTTAGGGACCATGTCTTTCAGGATCCAAGTTTCCTCTAATTATGGTGCACATTAAGGCACAGGCTCTATGAAGAATATCATTGCTACTCTTGTAATTGCTTCAGGTGCACTCAAAAATTAATCAGAAAGTACACAATGGGGTTTTTGTTTTGGTTTGGGTTTTATTTTGAATCCTTTCTTGCTGCCTATGTGTAGAACTCATACAAGTGTAACATGGAGGGGATGGGAAAGTAGTTCATGAGGTTGCCAGGGCAGGGACTGTTGTGTCCCTTCAGTACTATTTTGGTGCTGCACACAATTGATTAGCTGATGGACCTCAGTTGTCATCAAACCACAGTGATAGTAGAAACTACTCCTTATGCATTGGTATAAATATCTTTCAGGGTTGAATGGATATATGGATTTGTCTATTCATAGGTGCCTAGAGCTGTGCTGGGTGCAGAGTATTGGTACTGCATAAAGCTACTTAGAAGGGTGGTGTTTTAGCTCTCTACTGTAATAAGTCAAAGAAGCCTAAGACAGAATTTTTGCAGAGGAAGGAGTAGTAGCAGATAACAGCAAAAATCTTCAACTGAGGCTTGTTTTGGCAAGTATGTGCACCTCAGTGCAAATGCTGCCTCCACATATGAAGAAATGTTCTTAATTTTGTCTCCGTAACATGGAAATGGAACAACTAATTTAGTTTCTCTGAATAAAGTATACCTTTGCACTGATAAATGAATCCTAATTTCCAGTCCTTCTTTAAGGTGTCTTCATTTATGTAGTCTGCACAGAAAGAAGAGGGTACCTCTGAATCTGGTTGGCCCTGGGGCTGAAATAGTTAGGTTGTGGTGTTTCTGTAATCAGTAACAACCAAAAGATGCATGTAGTTATCTTCAGCTTCCCAGTTTAAATGACCAGGTAGTCATTTATAGCTGAATATCCTTCAACATGGGACCAATACTTGGATTAAATTCTCTGAAACCGTATCCCAATATTTGTGACTTACTTGTGGAGTCAGCAAACATTGCATTATTACAAAAATAGCTCTTCTTAGACTTCAGGGTATCAAAGTTGTTGTCTCACCCTGGAAATACAAAGTCCCAAAGATCATATTCTAACACTAGGTATTTTCTTGTCTTTCTGGAAAGTATTTGTTATACTGTATGTGCATGGCTTTGGAATGGTGAAATCTACAGACATGAATGTTAGAGTTTCCTTTTTAACCCTGGCATGTTCACAGTCCAGGCTTTCAAAAATGAAGCATGGGTGGGTGGATTAAAAAAGGAGGTGAAAATGCACAAAACAATGTACATTTGGAAAAAAAAAAACCAGGTGGGGGATTTCAGCAGCATCTGAACAGCAGGCAGAAGATGCGTTCCTCTTTTCATTTTTCTACTGCTGAAGTTGCTTTACCTTTAATGCACAAGGATTTCTGCTCATCTTGATTTTCCCAGGACTGCAATCGCTTCTGTGGTTGCTGGAGTGAGTAGCTTGTGCTGCAGTGCATGCAGGATTGAAAGAGATGGTTTAATCCTCAGTTGCAGCACATCAGCTCATTTAAACAGCCGTAGTGATGCAAGTGTGGACAAGGGTACAAGTCATCTCATTAACTGATAACTGCTGTATGCTGTTGGATAGTGCAGACTTAAGCTACTACTGAAATGAAAAAAGCCAGCTGTTCAAGATCAGCTGGGACATCTAATTTAAAAAGTAAAAGGAAAAAAAAAAGAAAATCCCAGCCCAGCAGAGAGCCTGAGTCTGCTCTTGCTTAAGCTTGGGTAACTCAAGAGGAATGAAACAGAAATTAGTGCACTGAAGCCAGTGTAAAAGCAGTAAAAACAAGATCAGAATCTGTGCCCAAGAGAGACAGCATATGTGAATTCTGTAGGAAGGAGGGGAGCAGGAAGAGGGAAGTTGGTAGAGAATGGATAAAGACCAGGAATATTTATTAACTGCTTATTGCAATGCTCTTCCACCTTCCTGGGATCAGGAATGTGAAAAATTTTCCCATTATTTGTCATACTTTAAACAGTTGTTTCCCAGTCTGTTCAAAAGGAAACATCTCAGTTTTGCCTAGGAAAACATCATCCTTTTCTTTACTGGGTTTTCTTTGTGGCCCTGCTTCTTCTTTACACTGAAAGGGTACAGATCTCATACTGTTCATTTGGGACCTACAACGTTGCATTGATGTGAAGGAAGCAAAAGAAGAGAAACCTAGGCCCTGTGGCTAGAAAGGGAACTTATGAGTTAAAACAGAATTATTGGGGCGGATTAGAAATACAAAAAATAAATTAGAGATTCAAGACTTAAAAGAGGCAGGTGAAGCTGAGAGACACGGCTTTATTGAAGGGGGTGGTGAGATAGTGTGCTAAGACAGGAGTTAGCTGAAAAAGAAGAAAATAATTAAATTCAAATAGAAGGCTAATTAAAAAATAAGAGGGAGAGAAGAATATATTAAAAATGAAAAAAGGGAATAGAAAGGAATATGAAATAAGAAAATGTAAGTACTGAGAGGTAAGAGATGAATAAAAATATCTTTATCTTAAGCAATTGTACAAAATAAAAAGCAGCAGCAATTTTATAAAAGCCTTTACCTTTGGATTGACAGCTACCCTAAAAGATCTCCAAGAAAAGCAATTCAATTCAAATTTGACTCTAGTTAATTAAGACACCAAAGTAGATTACTGATTTGGGCAGCAATTCAATGCAGTTGTAGTGGAGTTGTCAATCAGTACAACTGCAATCCAAATTAGATACCAACAAAAAAAAAAAGAGAAATAGAACGCTTGATCTTGCTTCTGCTGAAGTTATTAACAAAACTCTCATTGACTTCAATGGGACAGGAAGAAATCATACTAAAGAAAAGCTCATTATTGGGAAAGAGAGCAAATCATGATGTGAAGATGGAAAGTGACATACCTGGCCCTTGCTGGTTCCAGTCTATTCTGCCATGCTGAATCTAGGTCAAGTGGAAAGCTGAGAATGGGGCTGTATTTTCACAGAATTATACAATATAGTGATATGGAAGGAACAACAAGGTTCATTGAATCCAACTTTTGACTCCACACAGGGCAACCTAAAAGTTAAATTGGGTACCTTAGAGTGTTGTCCAAATGTTGCTTGAAATCGAACAGGCTTGGGGCCATGAACATCTTCCTAGGGAGCTTGTTCCAGTACTTGACCACCATCTCAAGGAAGAACGTTTTCCCTAATATCCAGTCTGAAATTTCCCCTGATGCAGCATTAAGACATTGCCTCATGTCCTGTCACTAGACACCAAGCAGAATGGATCAACACCTCCCTCTCTGCTCCCACCTTGAGGAGATTGTAAACAACATTGAGGTCACTGGTTAGTCTCCCCTAAGCTTGACAAACCTAGTATACTCATCCACTCCTCATAAGGCATGCCCTATTGTCCTTTTACCATCTTTGTTGTGCTTCTTTGGGCACATACTAAAATTTGTGTATCATTCCTATATTGTGGATCCCAAAACTGCATACAGTACTCAAAGTGATGCTACAACAATGCTGACTAGGTGACAATCACTTCTTTTGACCATTTAGCTACTTTGTGCTTAATGCACCCCAACTACATGGTTGGGTCTTTTAGCTGCACTTTGTTGACTCACGCTGAGATTATTATCAACCAAAACCCCTAGATCCCATTCTGAAGGGTGCACTTCAGCCTCTTGTTCTCCAGTTTATATCAATTTCCTTCTTCTCTTCGAGGCAACTAGCATAGACAGTGCAGGAATGAAAAAGTGCCTTCTCAGCACACACAGGGAAGAGGCTTGACAATACTTCAGAGGCTTGATGTTGAGCACAATATGTCCTGGAGCTACTTCAAAGATGGTGCAGCTCAGTCACCTCCCATGATTTCAAGCTTTTCCTGAAGATGCAATCGAATCCCAAAACATTAAAGGGACAAAGCTTTGCAAATCTTTGTGCATGCAAGTTATTATCCATGGACTAAAATGGAAATAGTCACCGATAAAACATGCCATATAGTGATGTCCCTACTGGAAAGCAGCATCTCGCCAGATTGTTGCTCAGTGCTCAGGCTGTTGGAGGAGTTTGCTGTGTGCACATCATATCTGCTGTGTGCGCATCAGTTCCACTTTGGGGAATTAAGTTGCTCTTTTGCTTCTTCATAAAGATGTTGTGAGAATAAACCTGCGCCATTTTAGGATAAAGTGATAAATGAAGCCATTCCAACCCATGGCACAGTTGCATAGTAAAGTAATGGTTTGCAAGTGTCTTCTGGACAAATCTTGCTCTTGTGCAGATGGATATAATGTGGGCTATGTCTCAAAACTTCCTACCTGTTAGTCATTAGCTGCAGCTGCAGAGTTTTGGTCTTTGGCCCCTGCTAGCCAGGGGAAGCAGGGGAATGCTGTATGGCTCAGGTATAGGGGTGTGGGAAAGGGCATGCTGATCCAGGGGAGTGGGGTGTACAGGTGTAATTCAGGACGGTATATAGCCCAACGAGTTTAACAGCCCTGCTTAATGACATCGTTACCATACTACACAAACTCCCATTGAAGTTAATGGTATTTCACATAATAAAGTACTGTGCAAATGCTCAGTTATGCAGAACATTAATGTGCTCTTAAAATGTCATAAAAACAGTAAATCAATTTATTCTATAGTTGTATTTGAAGTGGGGGCTCATTATAGAAGCACCAGCACATCTAAAGATGGAAGTCCTCAGCTTCTAAGGTTTGTAGTGGATTTATTTGTTCCCCATTACTTTAATCTGGGTAGAGATTTTAAAATAAGAATTATTTCCTCTCTGTTTTCATTTTTTGCCTGTCAAACATAGTTTTCCCTTGGGTTTCTCCAGTCCAACAGAGGACAACATAGATTTATAGTTTTTGTTTTCCTGTGTATATGCCTGACTCGCAAGTGATACTAGCAATGAAGTATTTTTCGTTGTTGACTGAACTGAAAAAAAAAAACACAAAATGAAACATTTGTGCTCATCCAAAACAACATTTTGTTTTTGTTCCCTCCACTAAACAAAATACCAACTCTTTAGACTTCCCAAATTTAAACATGTTTTCCTAGAAATCTCTGTTGGCAAGTATGTGAGCATGCTGTTTTACACTGTAAGCATTCAGGAGGCCATAGATATTTTTATTAATACCTTCTCAGAGGACTCTGTTCAGGTTTTCTGAACTCTTTTGCTCCTTACTTACTAGCACAAGATAAACCCTATAATACATTTCTTTGCTTTTTCCTTATTCATCTGGTACATCATTTAAACTGGAATCAGGTCCTGTGACATCCTTTTAGTTATTTCTCTTGCTGCTGCTTTCTGAATAAAGCAGCGTTGCCACATCTTGAGCTGATCCTTTAGCTAAGTCAGGTCCTCCCCATCACGTTAACGTACATGTTTCTTTGTCCTCTGTGTTTTGTGACCCGTCTCCATCACTACTTTTGTGTGTCTTGAGATTTTTCTATCCCTCATTCTTCTTGGCAGACAAGCAGTTAAAGCTGGTTCATCAGTCTATCTCTTGAGCTAAAGTTGGTCAAACCGCAGTTGTTAATATTAGTAGTTCCTCAGGGATCCTCATCTTGAGAAAACAGCTGAGGTGAATTCACAGAAGCATTTCACAGCCCAACAATTGTCCTTGTAACTTCATTGGTGACCGGAATTAGTTGTACTGGGGCAGATTCACCAAGTCATCCCAGGAGGCACCCATTGTTTGTCACCTCCTCTGTGGAGGACCTATAGTCCTTATAATGACTGAAGCTGATGTCAGAAGAAATGGGGACTCACAGAGGTGTCAAGTGACAGCTACAACTAATTATATCCAGATACAACTACATATATGAAGATTGCGTACTGGGAAGCTGGCATCACATCATTCCTGTGACAGGGCACACATCTGTGATGCCAGTCACCAGTCCCAGAGGACTGGACTGTTGTGAGAGTCTCCCCTAGAGCCTTATGAGGCAATCCAGTCATGACACACATAAATGGAAGAGATATGAAGAGAGCAACACAAGAATTACAGAACATGCAGCTAAGTACCCAGAAATGTTCCCAGCAGAGTAGGTAGTGATCCACAGTTCTTTGAGTCTGGTGCTGTAGAGAAGGACTACTGTATGTCTCTATTTTCAGTTCTATAATCATCACCCTAAATAACCCACATTTGCATAAAATCAGAGGCAGAGACAAGAAGGGTATTACAACAGAGAGAGAAAACAGACCACAGGGAGTTGAGCGGGAGGGGGCTAATGCAAGAATTGAAACAGCCAATGGAGACTAAAAAAAAGCATCTCAGTTAAACTTTCCCTTGCATTACTACATATATATGTACATAATGTGCACTGTCATTATAGAACAGTTTTTTGGTTTTGTTTCTTGGTTTATTTTTTTTAATTTTTTAATAATCTTCTGAAGCATATATTTATGAAGATATAGTATTTTTCCCTGCGCTCTGCTGAATAGGAAGCAGTGCTCTGCAGCTGCTCCCCAAGTGACCAGAAGACTGGTAAGGATTATTGCATATCCCCAAGGAATTTGAGAAATGCCATGCATCTAGGACCTCACTAAGGGTCTGGGGAATCGTGCTTGCATTCCAGTTCTGATAGCAAGATTACGTAGCCTCCTTCAAAGTGTATATATCAGTCTTTCCCAGGCTGTGCCCAGAATTCAAATAATAATTGTGAAGCTAAAGAAAGAAAATCCTATTTTCCAGGGAAAATTTGTCAGGTGTCTTCTGGCAGTGACGAGAGCTGGTCTATGGTTAGTTTTAAATGACACTGAGTTCTGGCAAATAGGGATATGAAACTTCCTTTATCCATCCAGGAAGAACAAATTCTCTTCTTCTGTAATATACTAATGCTCAGCTTTTTTTATCATCTATGACACATTAGACATCAGTCTGAGTTGAACTATGTAAAGAAATGCAGTAGGCAACTGAGTTTTCCACTTTTTGCCACTGAACGGCAAGACAAAGATCACTTTGATCAACACTTTTGATTTTATGATGTTTTAATTAAATTTTGCATTCTTCATTCATTTAATCTTTTCACATATAAAGTTCACCATAGGTTAATTTGGGGTTTCTCGGTTGTCTTCTGTGCTTTTCTTCTGGGATTCAATCACACCTGCTCTTTTATCAGCAACATACTGCTAATTCAGATGCTCAGGCTTAGATCAGTCTCAAGATCTCCCACTGTTTTTTTTTTTCCTTTTCCCCCACTTCAGATCCCAAATAAGTCTTACATATTTTCTTTCACTGAGTGTCCTGCCTTCTCCTTAAGTAAATTTCATAGCCTACTCTTCCTGAATTCACAGAAAATTTAAAAAATTGTCAAGTGCACCAGGGCTTGGACTTTGTAGAAGTAAGATATCCTGGTTGTATCCTTCTCAATGGCACCTGGTGCTTTCAGAAACCAAACAGACTACTGTTTAAAGCCACTTGTTTTCATGCTTCTGAGTGAGTTTCAGCTCCATGGGAACTCTTAGTTTTTCTGTTCTTTCAGATTATTTTGATTTCTTATTAACCCTATTGCCTTGCAGTAGTTAATACAAGCTTTGGAGTGCCTTAACTCTTATTTAGGCACAACATAGTAAGTCCTTCTGGTTAACAGAAGGTAAACCCAAAAGATACCCTTTTGCCTGGGTTGTCTGGAGCAAAAATACAAAGTTCTCAGCACATTTGACCTCATAAGAATGAGAAAACTTGTGCGTCCATAAGATTGGTAAAGGTTGAGAAGTCAAGAAAACTCTGCAGTTAGTAAAGTAAAGGAAATTACAGTAATCTGCCTGAACTATAGCCCTGTAGCATTAGCTGGGAGTTCATGCTCAGCCTGCTCCCAGCTTACAAGCCAGTCTACATATTTCATCTAGAACAATGAGGAATGGCAGCAGTGCTGGCTTTTAAGAGGAAAGAGGTGCTGGTCGGACTTACTCCCAAGGCTAAAAAACGTGCAAGAACTTCTTAGAATCCTTTAAACCAAGCTATAATCATGATAACACCATTCATCACAGCAGCGACGCCCCCTCTCCTGCTTCCCCCCGCCTCCCCGCCCTGCCAAATCAGCCCCTTTAAACACAACTCTTCCTGCTGTATAAAGTCATTCAATGAAAGATTTTATTACTGCTGTCTGTACTATTTTTCCAGGGTGCTACCATAATAGAAAGCAACACAGAGAAATCAGTAATAATCACACATGTTTCATATTGGTTCCCATGTGGAAAACATTTCAAAGGTGTCAGTGCCTGGAAAACCTGATGGTTTCATTGAATACCAGAATGAAACTCCAAGGCAAACCCTGAGGAGAGATTAACACTTGGAAGTATAAAATTCAGGTAGTAATGAGAAGCCAGGTGTTCACTGTCAAGGATTCCAAGTTTCCCTAATTACGGGCAAGTATCTGACTTTAACTGCCTCTCTCAGGTGAGCCAGTAATCCTTTGTTGACAAAGATTTATAAAGAGAAAAAAATAACAATAGGAAAAGAAAAAGAAATATACCTCTGTTTGCTGCTATGGAGAAAATATTACACAGGCAGTCCTATTTCTAAGTAAATTAAGACAAGAGAGGGAGTTGGAAGTCATGTTGCACCCACAGTGATCATTCTGCAAATTGCAATATGGATCTAGAATTTCATGTTAATTACATTTTATTTGAAAAGTGCTGCACTACACAGTATTTTCCACAGCAGTGGAGGCTTGATTCTGCTCTCAATTATGTAGGTGTAAAGTGGAGTATCTCTAGTGAAGCTAATGAAGTTAGAATAGTTTAACACTGAAATAAGGAAGATTACAAAAAGGCCCTAGAGCCTGCAATATTGCTACTGCAGTTAATGATCATTACTGCAGAATGCTGTAGTCTGGTAATTATTTTGTTCGTGCAGGTAGTAAGATACACAAAACTGGCATTGATTACATCTGTAAGAGAAATAGTCCAAAATTCTCCAACCTAATATTGTCTCTCTAAATTGCATTGCATATTCCTTTTTGTGTGTATTGTGGTTCTGTGCAAAAGGGAGTGTGTTCAGATTTTGAGGATGCTGATTTAAAAGGCTGCATGGGAAGCTGAGCATCAAAGTAACAAAACTGTGCCTTCTGTTTCATTAATCCTTTAGGCTGCTCTGATGTCTATTGCCATTATGCAGAGAGTCCATTATGTTTTCTGCTTTCGGAGTGTTTTGATACACTTTAAAGTGTCACAACTCAGTCAGTCCTAGTCAAAACCACTTTCCAAATCTTGACTTACTAGTCTCATTAT
Source organism: Nycticryphes semicollaris (assembly GCA_013400055.1). Classification (NCBI taxonomy): domain Eukaryota; kingdom Metazoa; phylum Chordata; class Aves; order Charadriiformes; family Rostratulidae; genus Nycticryphes; species Nycticryphes semicollaris. The sequence continues at coordinate 655,635 of VXBJ01002360.1, forward strand.
TACATGCCAGCCAGGCTTTCCCAAGCATCATGTGGGAGTGTGTTTAGGGCCATAAAGTGGCCCTGAGTTCTTGTTCCTGGGATTTTGAGTGGAGCCAGGACAACAGTGGATATCTTGAGTTCATCTCTCCCCTGGCAGGTCTGGACAAAGGAGCTACATCTATGCATCCCAACTAACCGGGGTTGGGAGTTCACGCTCATGCATTTGTGTGTGATTGTCCTTACTTTAATTGCTAGCAGGATCCCTGTAATTGATTTAACTGGCATGCTGAGTTGGGGATGAATGGGAACAGAACGTATAAGAACCCCCAAAAAGCAGTTGGGATCATCCTGTTTTGAGGGACCATGAGTGTCCATGAATGCAGGCTGGGCCATACCACTTGGCTTCTGAGCCTACAAAAGATCTCTACTCTAAAAAAGATCTCTAGTTTGCTTGTATTTGTATAGATGTAGCATAGCATAGATGCAGCAGCCATGAGGCTGAAGCAGAGACAAGTCACCACCAATCCATCTTACCTTTCCCTTCAAACTCTGTAGGGCCAAACTCGGGTACCAACATGGTAGCCCTGGGGTAACCCGGTGGCTTTTGCTGAAGAGCTAAACTGCCAAAGAGCTGAACGATATGCTTTAGGGCTCAAGGACAGGCCAGGATGTTCTCTGCCTGATGATAGCACCCACTGTCTGAGCAACTAGAAGTCACCAGCCCAAACATCCTTCCTAGAGATGCCTCATCTTCAGGGAGCACCAGGGTGCAAGGGAGCTGTAGGCAGCCTGATGGTAACATTGGTGTGAGGGTAGGGTCTCAGGACATGGGCTTATGCCTGTTCCTGGGACTGACCAGTTCAGGTACAAGCTCAGTGTATCTTGTAAGTGAAGTAACAATGAAGGGAAATGTCTGGATGTATTTAGCATTTTATTTCCACTGTATTCGTACTTTGACACAGTCTAAGAGTATAGCCAGTGCCAGCCCCTTTGTTAGTACAGCTATCCGGTTCGTATATATATTCCCCATATGTTAATATTCTTATTAAAAGGGTGATTTTTTGTGAATGTATCTCCTAAAAACTCCCATGCCAACCTGTTTTCTCCAGCCAGGTGACTCAAGCTTAATGTCAATGTTTGTAATGAATTTTGAGCAAATGCCAAAGTACCAGTAACAACAGGAGAGCTGATAATTTGAAAAGATATTATTAAAAGATTAATATTGTCAGATAAACTGTTTTCAGCAATACTACTGTCAAGGTATATGCAAATTTAATAACAACTACATCACTATATCAGCTACATTTGAAGAGGGAGGTTTTCAAAGGCAGAAGGAGTGCAAAGGTGCCCGGATCAACTGGGAGAGGGGAGGCTATCTTTATGTGTCTTTTAGGCTCCCAGAGATCTCCCACTTTTGTACCTTACACTTGGGATGGCAAGTCCAGAAATTGTTCTGTAGCCGTGCTTTTATGGACACCCCCCTGCCATTCTGTGTGTTGAATTCCTGCTGACTTGTTTGCCACAATATTACTCCTAATGCCTTTTAAAAATTACTGTGTGTTGGCTGCTCTTCATTCTCTCTCAAGTGATGGTGAATTAGAAGGGAAGTGTGGAAGAAGGTGGATTCAAAGTCTTTGCAATCAGCTTTGGTAGGAGGCAGGCAAAGACAGGGACAGTTCTACACTGTAGGTTTTGCTCCTTTTCCTCGCCATTTCTCCGAATCAAAGCGTACTTTTTCACCCCTCCCCAAAGAGAAAGCCAGCACAAAATCTCCTCAGGCAATGTGTTATAAATTTCTTCTCATTAGGCAATTGTCAAGTATTGCAAGCAACTGAATTCTGAGAGGCTCCCCCAGAAGGGGAAGACAGCTTTATCCATAGGATAAAATGCAGCTTGTCCTCAGGAAGGACATCACAGTTCAGCTCAGAAGCACGAGCTGGAAAAGGCATACTGCACATGTTCATCATGTAATCTATCTCCTAGGATGCACAACTTGAAAAGAGTTCGTATGTCACCACAATATGTCCCCTTGTTTATCTTCCAGACAGACTTCATGCATCATGTTGATAAATTGGGCAACGCGCAGGGCCAGTTCCCTCCTACTGAGGTGAGTGGGAGCTGCATGGTGCCTGATACCAAAGCTAGGGAATTATTCAGATTGACTAACATAGCTGAGCGCACGCCAGGCTTGTTTTAATTTCCTTGTCAGATCTCTTGGGGAGTTATGGAACTGAGGGGTGACTGGGTTTCAGGAGCAGAGCAGAGGATGGTAGCACCACTTGCTTAGCAGCACTCCACGTAGCACACACACAGTTCAGGACCTGCAAAATGGGTGTGTTTGTATAACTTGGGGAGCAGCCCAACTGCAGGTGCAAGAGGCTCAGGGTCCGGGGAAAACAAAATCCCCCTTGCTCTAATGAAGCTATTGCTCAAGGTTTATCCTTTTCAGTATTTGTCCTGGAGGGTTACTTAAGGCATTACTGTAACATAAACAATTATTAATAATGATTCAGCAGCTATGTTACTCTGTGTAAAAGAAAACAAAACCAAATAAGGCCAATGTTTTGCAATACTACTTGCAGTTTCCTATAGGGACTGGTGTGTATCTTCCAGCCATAAAATAATTAAATCTCACTGCTTTCCAGTGGTGAAGGAGCTTGAACACATACTGAGGCTTCAAACCTCACGTGGATAATATCTTCGGGAATCTTGGTCCAAATATTAAGATCATATTTTACCAAAATGGCTTTTGATTTTTATTTTTTGTTTGAACACTAAAACAAAATAATTTCAAAGCCTATTCAGTGTCAGTGCATACTGGACTCTGCTGATTTCATTCTTCACTTTTGTGGAGTGAAACAGTGACCATTTTCTTCCTCTGGAATTTGAAGCTTAACACTGAGCAGTGTGTCCAGGCAGCTGCTGACCAGTGCGTGACATTTTGTGCAGCCCATCTGCAGCACTGTGCCTATCCATGTCTGCAATCTCTTAAGGACTCCCATGGAGAAGACCTCATGTTCAATCTCCTGCGGGGGTTTCTACCCCAGCACTTGATGTTTGCCCCAGGAACATTTTTTTGTAGTAATGCAGGCGAAATATTGCCTCATGACATACGAATGATTTGCTCCTTCACCAATGGATATTGTGCTGTAAGGGATAAAGCTGTTCAAACGTAATGGAAACTGCTGAGCAGTGGGTTCAGCAAGACTGTCCAGGGTAGCATCCCACTTCTGTGTTTGGGAACGGGAGAGAGAGTATGTCTGGATAGCTATCTCCCTCTTTGCCCATCACAGTGTTCTGGTGCCATAGATATACCTCGAACTCCAAAAGCTTTCCTAGTGTAGCTGTCCTGCCAACAAACACATTTAATTTTTCTTCTGTTCTATCAGAAAACAAGAAGGAGTTAACCCAAGTGCTGTCATCATCATAAATACAGCTTTGAGAGGGAGGCAGCTAAGTCACTAATCTGTTCTGAATTCAGCCTGGTGATGCAGAGAGAAAAGAGTGTGTGGCCAAGAAGAAAAACGCTCAGTATATCAAAACACACACGAAGAAAATTAGCTTGAGAATGGGAGATGCTGAACATAAAGAGAATAAAGCAAGAGAATAGGACCAAAGATGATAAAAATAAACAGCCACAGCCAGACTCAATGCTCTCTCTCCCATTAGAGATGACTTAACCAACATGCATTGCCTCATTGGAAAGCTATGCAGGCAGGTGTGACTCAGGATCAGTCCAAATGTAGCTTGTTGTTCTTTCCAAGGTGAACATTAAAATATAGAAGTAAATAATTGTATTTTGTACCTGAATTAGTAATTGCAAGGGACTGATTCCAACATGCCTTAGGGATTTAGCCATGGAAATCCCACTGACCTTCAGTAGTTATTATGCACCTACATTCTTTAGGTGATTTAGAAAATCTGTGTGTATGTACTGGGCTCAAGGGAAAAGTCCACTTCTATTATTATAATGTGACTATGATTTTAAGATGCTGTAATGTACTCAATTTTATACAAATTCACACGGTAGTATTTGTCAGGTCAGGGTTGTTGCCATCAAAGCGTAAAGTACAAATGGGTGTGAATTAGTGAGATTTAACATTGTACTTTGAATTATGTCTTTTTATACTTACATGAGAGTATGCTTTCTGAATCACATCTGGTTTTTGTGCTGTTTACAAACTGCTCCAAAAAGCTGAGCTGAGAATATTTGCAGTTAGTTCAGTATGTCAAACAGAGGAATAGAATTTAGCTCTATTCTTAAACCATGATTATTTATGTAGCAGGCATGTTGGCCAACAAAAAGAATGAAAGCTGATGGGCATGAAAATAACCAGTCTGCTCGTACATGAGTCTTGCTTGCAGTGGTCCCAGCAGGAGCTTGAAGAGGACTGTGTAAATTGTGAAACAAAGAGTGCATAGTTAATACATGCCAGAAATGACCATTTGTGGGGCTACTTAATGCTATGAATCCCACATGGTGGTGAGGCTGTGAAAGGACAGAAAGAACTCAGAAATCTACAGGAGCGCTCCCCACGCTTTGGGAATATGTGACTATTGGCATTGAGTGTGCTGGCAACCTGGTGCACCAGGTTACCAGTTTAACCTAAAAATGCAGAATAAGTATAAGAAGACAGGTAGCTATTTGGATTGTGCACATCCAAACGTAAATTAAGGGAAGGTTAAACTTAAAACAAATTACAGTTATGAAACGAGGTAATCAGAAGTGTGAATGTGTCAGTATTGCGACAGCCACATGCCTTAATCTGCTGCTTAGAGGCATACGCATTGGCACATGTACTGTGAGAACTATTATATGACCACATATAATGGTTTTTCCACGAGGTGCCTACCTCATTTATTGAATGGCATGGAGAGAGATTTCTTGATGAGACAGATGATCAAAAATTAGGTTTAACCTTGTTTTCTTCAGAAATGAGACTTTTGTTATTTCCTGCTGGCCAACACTCTTTCTAATGACTTTAAAACTACTGGGCAATCTAATCTAAACTTGATGCAGGGAAGAGGGGATTGTGTATGTCCTCTGAATCTCACTAAGTTGGCTCAACCAGCATATCAGACATCAGAGAATCACTCAGAGTGAAACAGGTTCAGGTAATACTGCATTTTGCAGCTTGTTTGGGTTTGTCACTCACAGTGCTCCTCATACACAGTCCCAGCAACAGGCATTCAGCAGATAAGGAATTTTCACGGTACCATGGACTTTCTTCTGGCAACTGCTATTCTATCAGTTGAGTATCTTGCAAATACAAAGTAAGATTTACAATGATAAATGAAAAGGTAAGTGTTATTATCTGCACAGTATGCAAGAGGATCTAAGTCTCCAATTTTGGGTGCTGCTATAGTTAGTTGTATAAAAAGGGACACAAACTGATTTTTCTGTTGTGCCAAGCAGACAGAGCTCAGACAAGTCAGAATCACTGACAAAACCATCCATCCTGTGGACTCAGAGATTCAGGTCTCACAATACTGCTTTTTTTTTGCCCTACTGTGTTGTATGAGTGTGTCTCTGCTAGAATATGTGCTTGTGTGACTTGCCTCTCTCCTTGTAACTCTACATAATGTACTGGACTCACCTGAGGCTGGAAACTGAAGAAATAGGGAATATATTTTCAACACAGATTGGATATTGTGGAAAGGTGAGACTTTTGGCACAGAGAGCATGAAAAGCAGCTTACTCCACTTAATAGCAAGCTATGATGAGAAGCAGTTTGCTGTCAGTATCTCACAGTGCCTCTCTCTCCCTCCCATCCACCCCTCTCAAGCTCACATTCCTGAATCCCTGCAAACTCCTCATCTTCCAAGATCCATCTCACAATGCTAAGGCAGCTTGATGGAGTAAAGCAGAACTTTGTCCTTTGACACTTGTGTTTCTCTTATCTTCCTTTCCTATTCTTTTTTTTTTTTTTTTTCCTTTTCCCCATGGGAAAGAATCTTTGGGACAGATATTTCTCAAGCTTCTTGGGCTTGTCTAAAGAGTAAAGGAAAAAAGAATAAAACAGACAAAACATGAAAACTTTTTCAAAGGTGAAACCAGGAAGATATTTGTAACAGTAAAAATAAGGTAGGATGAACCAAAGGATCACTCTGGAACACCTTGCTAGTATGGCCATCTCCTTGATGTCACAGGTTATTAGTATATGGAAGATTTTATGGGATCAGGATACAAAATATTTCTTGTATTTTGGCTACTCTTATTAAACCTGTCAGCTCAAAACTACCAAGATTTATGAAGCAATTTCTAATGGGTCTAATTCACTTATATATACCATAGGGTCATCTATAAAATCTACTAAAAGATATGTAATATTAAAAATCTTGATCCAAATAGGAGGTTGGCAGCTGAAGTATGAAGCTTATCTGTCCTGTTCCTTATACAGGAAACCTTCTGGTATAAGATTTTTTCACTGTCTATATAGCACTCTGTCATATACAGACTATGTAATTCTGTATAAAGTGGAAAAAGGAGAAAGAAGACTGCAAATATTTTGCTAATATGGTGAGGAAACTAAAACTCTTCTTTTAAAGCCGATACTGAGCTATTTCAGGTTTTAGATATACATAACATTATGCAGTCAGAATGAAGGTGCCTCATCCCATATTGCAGTGCTCTTGATATAATTATGTGCAATATTTTATTTAATTTCATAAAATTAATCCAAGAGCAAAACTGTGTGATCTCGTATGGCAACATAACTTTGTATTCATGGCTGATTTTTTCCCCTTAACACAGAAAAATAATGTGGGTTGATGCAGTGTCCTAACACAATAGGGGCTAATGAATAGAGCTTGCTGCACTCAAGAGACTGCAGTTCAATTACTAATGGTGCCAATCAAGTCAGAAATATTAACCATGGTAACAGCAGATTCGAGTTGCGTGGAAAGAGGCAGTGGCTTCTCAGGGAAGATCGCCTCTTGGGAGGGAAGGGGAAGATCACAGCAAGAGTTGCAGAAGGCCAGAGAATGCTTCTTTGTGGCAAAGGAGAGCAGTGCTCAGCTCATGCTACAGGGAGCTTTGTGCTGTTTGTGTATGTTTTCATTGCAAGCATGCTTGAAAGGTCATAATTAGTAAGTGTGACTAACTACGGGGCCCATACTATGTGCATAATGTATAGAACTGTATTTCCTATGTATAAGTGTACAACATATTAGTTGGTCATGTGAAAGATAAATTTCAATGCAGATTAGGTCTAAAGCAGAAGTAAAACGTTGCTGAAGTCAGTGTGACTGGGATGAATTACACCAATCGAAGCTGTAGCCTTTTATGAGGATTTACTTAATATAGTGCATTTGTTCTGCTGGCTGATGATCAGAGTGAGGATCCCTTGATTTGATACAATGGCAGTGTTATGTATTAGTAGCATGAACAGGAAGCAGCTGGCGTCCTGTTCAGAAAACAATTTCAGTTTTTATTGCAGAGAACAATATTGAAAAACAGTGTGTGTGTGAGGGACCTAATCCTCAAAAATGCGGGAGTTTGGATATTGTCCCTTTTCATTGACTAGTCACTTCTGGACTAAATCTAGATTTGTCTCTTTTCACAGAAAGCTGTTCTGGTGTCAGTCCTTTGGAATACAGAGAAAACCAGCTAGAGCCCCAAAATGGCTATTTTGCACCTGCCTGCTGCCTCTCCTTCTGTTCCAGCTGGTGAGTATGCTCAGTTGTTGAGTGCTTTTCCCTTTCTCTTATTCATGAAGAGATGGCACATCTTTTTGGTCATCATCACTTAAACATTTCCTATTCTTTTTCTTGGATGCCATTAAAAAAGCCAGCTGTTAGGGGTGGGTACTGTGTTGTGGTGGATTAGCTCCATTGCTAACTCAAATTTCCGTAAAAATACAAGGATAGGTTTTTTAATAACTGAAGAATAATAGCAGCCTATAAGTGAATTTGAATGTGCCTGCAAAGCTGGTGAAAATAGTGTGTACTTACTATCTTTTTTCTGAGGAATTTGGAATGTGTCAGGACAGGGCAGCTGGGTCACAGAGGTTCCTCTTGCGTAGTTCAGGCTTCCTAGTCTTATTACCTTATGGCCCTCTTTTAGTCAAACACAATGCCATTGCGGGGGATGTTTCACCTCAACCATCTCAAAACTTGTCCCAGTTTTAGAAGAAAGGTCTCTACTGCCCAGAAATGGAGCGCAGGGACACTTAACAATTTGTCAACTTGGGCTCTAAAGCCAGGTGACATGAAGTGGCTTGATGAATGCATCCTGACAATTTAAGAAAAACAGCAGCAAATGAAGTGAGGGCAGGCAAGGCCATTTAGTAACTGAGGCTCTGCCCTGGCTGACAGGAGGACGAATTGCAATTCCACTTTTAACGCTGTTGTCTATTTGACATGAGATAGGAGCATTTTCCATCATTACCTCATTTTTACCCCTCTTCTTTCTCCAATGCTTTGTCTGTCTTGAGTATGGAACATTTATTCAGTGCAGGAGACAGTTCCCCTTTTCTCCTAATGAATACTGAAGCTCAGTGTCTTACTCACAGTAGAAAATGTGAGCCGTCTTTCTAAGATACCCTGGTAAAAATGCTCTGAAGTCATTGCTGTTTCAATTGCATAAATGACTTAATCAGTGGAGGAGGGTGAGAAGCCACCTGTCATGTTTCTTAGAGCAATCCCTAACTACTGGGCTAAACCATGATTTACTCACTGGATTGAAGAATAACTAATTAGTGTGAAATACCACCAGAAACAGGTTGAGGAAGCTAGTGCTTAAGTTGATTGACAGTCTGTTGTTAAGACATTTGCTTGAAAAAAGCAAGAACCACATTCAGGTCATGTTGTGACTAGTTCAGAAGAGTGCCTGGAGCCAACACATTTTCCAGGCTCACTAGCCATTAGACTACTGAGCTATTTCCTTGTCAACTCAAGGAATATTAAAATAACAGTAAAAAATGGCTGAATACTCTGAATGTTTAGTTCAACATTTAAGGCATTCTTTTTGGAGAAAAATGATTTGGGTTCAAATTGTGTTTAGTGAAGGACAGAACTGAACTAGTCTCATGTGTCTGAGCAGAGCTGTAATTATTAGAAGAGAGACCAAAACCAGAGTGATAGATAGCAGCATTATCATTGTCTAGCTCTCAAACCCTTATTCCACTTGTTCAGTTCAAAATCAGAAATAATTGTGGGATTACTGATCTTGATTTGCCATGTAGTCACCCCACAGCACCTACTGAGTTGCTTGTAATGGCTACTAAAGTAGGCAATGTGTGAAAATACAGGAAAGAAAAGAATTTGGAAACTATCCACCCTAAATCGCATCCTTGGCTCTTTTGGTTTTAGTGAAACATGCTGGGTTATCTGAGATCTTCATTCCTTTACTTTCATTTTTTCTCCTTCTTCAATGAATCTTTATCGAATAATCTCATCCATTTTGGCAGACCTATAATTGCAGTATTGTCCACAGTAAAAGTTGCTAATAATTGGTAAATGAAAAGGCACAATCTCCAAATTTTTCTTCTTTCCCTCCAACAAATGCAGCTAAAAGAACTGTGGTTTTGGATTCCTTCCCCCTCACCTGAGTGGAAGTGTAAGAAAGGAAATCTGTTTAATCTTCATTCTCATACTTTCCTGATTCACCTGGCTGCTCTTGGGAATTGAGAGGAAAACAGTTCAATAAGGCAGAGGAAAATTACAGCCTAAGTTTTATGCAACGTTTTAGGATAAATGAGATTCCACTGTTATTGTCCCTCACCATTTCACCATTGCCTCTCCTCAGCTCCTGTCTGCCATATGAAGAAATGTGCTCTCTTACTAGTGAAGTATTTGTGGTAGAATATGGATTTAATAACAGGGTAAGTTTTATTTCTGACCTAATAACTAAAGTTAGTTGAATGATATTCAGACCAGATCTACCAACAACAGTATATCCTTTGTTTTTAACAATATTGCATTCTCTGTAAAGAAAGAATCTCCATAACAAACAAAAAATCCTAACAGACCAACCAACCAAATAAAACTTGAGGGCCTTGTGTCTAGTATAAGCCTCATAAATTGTTCTTCATGGTTGGGTTTTTTTTTTTTTTATTTAGAAAGGTTAGGACAATACTTTCCCTTCAAAAAATGTCTGCCCTCAAAGAATATGAGCTACTAAATTATTCCCTTGTCTGAAACCACAATTCTTTATGTCCAATATGATTTTGCTGGGCCTTTTAAATGATTGCAGGTTACAATAATGCACATCCTTATAAAAGGCACAAATCCACTTTAGCTTCTTCTTTTGCATGTCAACATGGGGTTACTCAGTGCCTTGTGTCTGAGTAGTCATTTACAATAGAGTCATGCTAGAATGGCAGCAATACGCTGTTCTTGATGGAAATATGCAGGATGTTCCTGTGTATGGAACTAAGTAATTCGTTTATCAGGTGAAAGTGAATTCTGTGGTACAAACAGAAAAGAACATGAGCTTCACAGAGATGATAAAATGTAAGCTTGAAGGCTGGTGGAGCCTGACCCTCAGCTGGCATAAAAAGCAAAGAATTACTGTTTAGAAATCAGCATAAAGAGCCAAAGTGAACATGAGGCAGAGGCAGATTAAAAGAGTATGGAAATGGGAATTACCTTATTGCTGTGACAGTAATTTACCTGCATTGCAGGTACTCTAGGAAAATAGGATGTCAGAGCCCCATGGGAAGCTACCTGTCTCTAAGAGGAGAAAGCAAGATGCCTACTTGACTCAGGAGTGGGACAAACCGTGTCTCACCCCTGTCCCTTTATCTCACCCTTTGACTTTTGGCTGAAATATTTTCTGCTCCAGAAGAAAGCCCTTATTTTAGCAGGCTGAGTTGTATTGTGACTTTATCTGACTGGTTGTGGAGATGACATAGACTTTTACGTCCAGTCTACTGCAGAGGAACTGGAAACAGAGGAGGTGACACTGTAGCCAAAAGGAGCAAAATAGTACAGCAGACACAGAGCAGTTAATACATACCAGGAATTTGAAAAAGTAGATACAAAATGCTTCCATTACTATGGCAATCATAGACATTAAGACAAGTTTCAACACTACAGTCTTTCCCATTTAATAGATAAGAATGGAATATAGATGGTAGTGAATTGGGTAACGGAAAGCAGATCTCAATGCAGAGTAAATGCAATCAGAGATCCACGTGCACGTAGATCTTCCGCAAACAGAATATAACCTTGTTAGCAAGGAGAAGATTCCTCAGTGTTATTATACTGCTAAATACAAGGAGTTAGTCAAGCTGTTGTTTTGTTATGTGCTTGACTTGCTGTTGATCTTTCCAGAACAACAGAACCATGATCTAGGCCTTAGAATCACTCAGTTTGAAGACTTGTGGAGGTGCATAAATACTAAACTATTGTAAATGGCAGGGAAATGATTCCATTTTTAGAAAAGAAATGTGGCTGCCATTATTACTGTTTGTATAACAGTCCTGCAGTTTCTTCACAATTTGTACAGATGTGTTCAATTTCAGTCGTTTGCCCTGTCAGTTTTTCTGATACACGGTACATCATTTTCTTTAAGATGCCTAAGTGGTGGTGATTAGTTGCGTGTGATGAATGGACAAGGAAGCTTTACTTTAAAAGGAAGAAATCTATATGTGTTCTATATGTGAAAGTAAAACATAGACTGCCCATTGTAAATTATATGTTTCTGTAGTTCCTGTTTCATGTTATGTTGAAGCACCACAGCCCAAACAACATTCAACATGTGCGATGGCCGTAAGATATTAAAGTAGCAGTGGAAAGCCATATATCAGAGTGTCAACATCGATAACACTCAGTCAGTTAAGCCCCAGCAGCCTCTGGTACAAGTTAGATTACCCTGGAAATATGTGTGCAGTCTCTCTCTTTTAGCAGGAAGTTTATGTAGGTATGAGCTTTCTGATGTAAAAACAGAAAACAGGGACTGTACTTTAAAAGCATGAGCAATGATGCTGGAATACTTCAGTTCATTTGGTTGGTTGATTTTAAAGTGATGGCTGCTGAAATGTTTAGCACTGACATCTCTTAGCAACTCTGCAAAAGAAGAGTAAACTATGAGATGGTTTTCATGTCCTTCAGGGTGTAAGGACCTGGCTGTGAAGAGCAGCTGATCACCAACCTACTCAGACTGGAATATCAGAAGATTAGAGGGAGTTTGGCATTAGCTTCTGTCAGTACAACAGAGCTGGTCTAGGGATGTAAATGGCTGCTGGATGCATGTGCTGAGCAATTTCTCATTTCCATTCTGAAAGGTCTCCTGTAGTAAAAAGTACTATGAGAACAACCATAACTTGTAGATGATTTTGGCTGTGACTCAGTTGTAGGTTATTTTGTTGAAATATTTCTACATTGTGCCTATGGAACTGCAAGAGTGACCCATAGTATGGATAAAAAAATAAAGAGAGAAGCCAAACTTTGACAATCTATATCCAGTAATGAGTAGTGCCATCAAGAATTCTGAAGATTCATACAGGATTTGTGTTCCTTTCCTTAGTTTGCTTCACCTTGCTTTGCTTTCCTTTCCCCAAGAAATCAAACAATTTAGTGGGGAAGGCTCTGTATCAGGATTTTGGGTAGTGGAAGTACTGCAAAAGAGAAATATGGCAAACAAGGACAAAATCCAATGTTTGAGGGACTGAATGCTACTAATAATACTATGTTATCTTGGAAAAATTATGTCACCTTTGTAATCCAGGCAATTAGTCAGCTTTTCTGGCATTGTGACAATGTTCAGTCATATTGCTTTTTGGGAATGAGCTACATTCGTGCGGTCAGCATCCAGTTTCTAGAACAACTAGCTGAATACTCATATGTGACTTCCTTTTCTCCTTTTCTTTCTCAGAAGTATCAACATTTCCCCAGATGAAGTTGTTTATGCACGATGAAACTTGTTCAATACTCTTGTATCTCTTCTTTGTGCTTGAGACAGAAACCACTATGACGCTACACTGCAATGGTAGACACACAGGTGGAGTTGGATAGTACTGAAGAACACCCACAATTACAGCTTCACACTTGAGAACAGAGGCATCCACCAGGAAGGAAGAGATGACATTGCAGAAAAAAACTCCAACTTTCTTATTGTCTTTTTTGAAAGGGTAGATGGTAGAAATCATGTTGGTAAGCAGTTCCTCCAACAGCTTTAATAATGTTCTTTTTTTTTGTTCTCATAACCATGAAGAAAGGTCAAACAACCAAGACCTTAGAGATGGAGGTTTTCACTAAAGTAGTGAGTAGGGATTGTGTGCCTCTTTCAGCCTTCTAAAACTATCAATAGCTTTTCTAATAATAAGAAAAAATAAATTTAATACATTCCATGTTTATGATAAGCCAAGTTTAGGTTTAAAATGAGTTATTCCTTGCAGTCAGAGACAATAGAAGGGTATGTAGAATGGTAAAACTACAGTGCACACCACTTTAGTCTGGCTTCATGGAAGACATGTTTGCCTTGCTAAACATTTAACTCTATTGACAGCGGAGCTGAGATGCCTTGCAATCAGGCATTATTTGATCAGGCAGTTCTTGTTGTACTGTACATAGCTAGAGAGTTGCTTTAAATACAATAAATAAAAGTAAAATCTTACACAAGGCAGCACAGCTTAGTAATTGCTGTTTTGGAGCTCACGTCGCTGCAGTTATTTAGCTCAGCATTTCATCTCCAGCTGCAGCACAATTTTTGCCAAATATAGATAAATGAAGTTAAAGTTATTGGCAACGACTAGTTCTGTATCCCTGTTTCAAGTTCATAGATTTCATAGGAAAGGCCTTCCTTTATTTTTGTAGCAAGCAATTGTTTTGAACTCCAAACTTCTTCACGTTCCAGTATAACACAGTGTTTTCAGTTCTACTTTATCAGGCAGATACTGTTAAACAGAGAGAATGAGGAGGTTCCCTTTTGAGAAATATACCACATGAAATGTGAGGGAGGAACAAGCTCAGAAACTGAACTTCACTCAGCATAATTTAGGAGTTTAATGTACGCTTGATACTGAATTTGCAGACAGTGCCTTTCAGCATGGGACATCTAACTCTTACAGAGTGCTAATTTCATTTTTTTCTATGTAGTATTAGATGACCTGGTAGCATGGTCTGCTGTAGACTGTCCTTCTCACTAAAAATGATGTTTCTGGTTTCTGCTTTCTAGTTTCCTTTCATTCAAATTTAACAAATGAGATATTACAAACACAAATATATGTATATTATTGTACATGTTCTTAATCACTATAGAAACATTTATTAAATAAACTCAAGGACTGTGAAATTTAAAAATAGACTCCTATTTCTTCAGAATAATTGTATTTTCTTCTCACTTTTGCAAACACATTAGATTGTCACTTTTGCAGCTCTCTTGTGTTTATCTGTAAACAAGTAAGGGGGGTCAAGAAATGCTGGTGTTTCCCTCTGACCCACTTGGCTTATTTTCCTTCGATCTACAACTCCTTCTGTCAAAAGGCAACCAGAAATGTCTTACCCTCCAGAAAACAAACTCATGGAGCTTTTATTTTGAATGGATATGCATGGCAAAACACATCTCAAGAATTGCCATGAGACAGCCTAGATATGGAAAGCAGAAAGCACTATCTTCTTTAAGTCCAAACACTGGCCTAGGGTTTTTTTCTACAGAGATTCCGTATTAAAAGCATGTGCAAATCTTTTGTCATATGCTATTTTTGCTGTGGTAACTTCACTTGGGACCATAGCTGTAGAAGTAGTAAACTCTAAAATTACATTGGGCAGACACCTAAAGTTTGCCAATGGGATTTCAAAGGGAAACCCTATTTTCAGAATTAGGAGAGCAAGTGATTTTTATTTTTTTATTTAGCCTGTGAAATGTGCCTGATTCATGCAGGGTGACTAGTTTCAGCCAAAGAAACGGCTTCTCCTTTTTGTGATTTCTCTTCAGCTTTACTGACACTGTGAGTTTCACTTCACAGATCCATATCACCCTTTTTTTCCAAATAAAACTAAGGTTCAGTGAAGTTATAGGCTTTTAATTAAAAAAAAAAAAAAGCCCCACGAAAAAATCCCAAACCACGTAAAAAAATAATTGCTGCTGATAACACATCAGCAAATGAAAAACAGATATTTGTATTTGACTTCGTATTATGCAAGAGGGTAAATATGTTTCTTTAGCTAACACAGAATGATTTTCAATAGATGTTATGAAATGATCCAATTTTCAGATTGCACTCATTTTGATAGTACTATATAAAAGTTCAGCTGAGAACATCTCTTAGCTCTTTTGAAATTCATGGGGTCTCACAATGTAGGGTGCACAACTTCTGCTACAAATATAGTATTTGCTCTTATGCTGGGCTTTGTCACTGAAACAGCTGAAGCATATTACAAGTAGATCTAATTAGGAATGATGGGGGCTTTTCAGATAAAAATTGTTGGTGAAAACAATATTTTTCACTTTGAAAATAGTTTTATTGCAAAAATAAAACTTTTTTTTTTTGAAGAGAACATCTTTTTCCTTGAAGGTTGTCTTATGGAAAGAGGTGCCATTTCCCATGGAGAAAAAGAAAAGTATTTCTGTTGCACTGAATGGCTATATTGCAGCAATAAATTTCCAACACAAAAACCAGTATTATTTGAATTAGGACCACAATTTTGGCCTCACATTCTCCCTGTATTGGGTGAATTATATGTATTTAACAAAGGAACATACAGAGATTTTACTAATTATTTAGGTTTATAAACTAAATTGGTGCAGTCACAACAGAACAGGAGTTGGTTTTATGTCTCTATCTCCTGTTCAAAGTACTAAACCAGCTGAAAATGGCACTTTACAATATGAAGTAGAGAAACTGGAGCTTCTTCCAGTACAATTCTCCATTCTTGTGAGAGCAACAAGTAATGGCAAGCAACAGTTTTGATGTTCTAGCCGCTTTCTGTAGGTTTGCTGTTCCTGTCATTATTGTTGGTGAAACTTTTCACTGGTGGATTCAGAGAGCATTTTTCTGAATATTTTATACCAGTATAACTCCAACAAATGCAGCTATCCCTAATTTATATCAAATGAGGTAGATAGGGATCAGGCTTACAGCTTTATACTGAAGAGGAGATATTTCTAAGGGCTGGATGAGTATCTCTGCTTCATGGCTTGAAGCTGGCTCCCTCAAATAACTGTACTTTCTCATGGCTACTCATACATGTTGTTGCCCACGTGGTCCAGAATGTATTTTGGAATGTCTAAATTTAGCTGAGGAGCACATAAGGCTGTGCTCCCTATGTCTCTGGCAAAACCTGTGTATGGCCAAGCCCATTTTGGTGCCCTATGGTCTGAGGGTGAAGTTACTAGTTTCATAGTTAAATAATCATTTCTCATTCTGGCTATTTTCCCCATAATTAATCAACCTGACTAGAAGGCTAATCTGGTCCCATCAGCTACGTAGCTGGAAAAGCAGAGAGAAAAAACAGAGCCTTTCTGATATGGTGGCTGCATTCCTTTGGCATATCCCTCCTAGAGAGTGGTTTACCACAGGGTCTCCGGTTTGTACATATAGGGCTGCCCTCCCGCTTCGAGCGACATAACAACATCATGATGTGAAAACAAAGTAAAAAACTCCCAGGAATGTTCCTCTCCAAAGCACATGTGCACATACAAATGCACATGAGTGAGCTCATTTGCACACTCAGGCAAATGCAGGCATCTGCACATGCACAAACTCACACTCACACTCTGTCACAGTTGACTCAATAGCCAGCGTGGTTAAATAATGTCAATAGCAGAAAGTCTTACGGTGCTGACACTTCCTCTGGCTGTAAAATATTTACTGTTCCTTTAAAACCGTGAATAAAAAAAAAAAAGGTCAGCCTGTATACTGAACAAGGAGTAAAAAAAAAATAAAAAAATCCTTTTTTTATTAGAAAACACTTGAAACTTATCATGTGCAGCAGATGGGAGTAGAAAATGCAGCTTGAAGACAGTTATATAAATATATCCTTGATGTCTGTTTTGCTTTTCAATTTGCAGTGAAAAGTACAAAGGTAGAGTAGAGCGCCAGTCAGGGCTGCACTGTGTCTCTTGATATCCATTCCAGATGTTGGCTAGACTTTGTGGAGCCAGGCTTATGGCACTGAGGCTGGAGCTAGTTGTCTTTTCCTCCAGGTGTGATGCTTCATGCTGATCCCCCCACATGCTAGCCTGTCTTATCCAAACACACTAAGCTCTGTGACAGGCATCTACCACCTTTCTGACCAAAATTCACCTCCCTTCCCCCCCACCTCCACACTTTCCACCCACCCCAGCTTCTTTCAGCCTGATGGTCTCTGCAGACAAGCCCACTTGTCCCTGCCTATCATTCTGTCACTTCAAAAGCAAGTCCCCCTAAAAAAATGAGCTCTGACGTGGTTCTCAAATAATGCTAGTCAGTTAGTAGCTGCTTTGAATATTCCTTTTTGTGTTTTGAGAGTGTCTGGAGGTACTATTTGACACCGAGTATGTCTGCCAAGCCTCTAATGGTAGTTCTCTGTTTGTGCATGCTTGTAAAGGATTTTACACTGTAATATTTTAACTCCCTGATTAAACATTGCTAAGCACAGAAGTATATCATAAATCTTGCAGGCGCCAACTCCATTTATCTGAATGTTAGTTACTGTCTACGGTGGGTAAACAAATTACAGCACAGTTTATTACAATATATGGGGCCTCAATGTAGCTCTATTAATATCTTGTACCCCCTGGAAATATATTGTTGGCTCACAGTCTGAATTTTCTCTCCTGAACAATTAAAAACAAATTCTGAATGGAGGGTGGGAGGGTGTGTGTGAGAGGGAGGGGGAAGCATCAGGCACTTTCAAGGGGAAACTTGCTGGGAGTAACAATAATGAGCTGCAATATCAAATTACTACTATCCTGGGTTTGAGGTCAGTACATATTGAGCTAGTTGTAAGATATTAAAGTAGAAACTTTTCTAGTTTGGAATGCATTAATGCTGCTAAAGCTGCCAGCAAAACAGCTAGAAAGCATTTGTGTTGGAGAGGGCAGAAACAAAGAAGAATGTTCACAAGCAAGAGCATCGAAGTCTCTTCCTTTCCCAGCTACATGCAGCACATTTGCAGAGATCATTCTCATTTACACCGACAGATTTGAGGTGCACAGATCCTCCATTTGTCGATAAGAAGTGAGCACTAGAGAAGCTGGACTATTTCTGAAGCCATCTACAAAAATAAATACTCACTTCTACTTTTTTATCAGTTTTCTTAGCCCACGCAAATAATCCCAGTTTTATATATTTATTACAATCAATGGAAGCTCTGTCTTCACAGAAATTTCTCAAAGTGCAGAATAAATGACTGATTAAAGTAGGAAATTAAATGTTTAGCAATTCTACTGGGAGGCTTTTGGGAGGATTAGTTTAACCCCGTTTGCAATGGTTTGTGATGTTTCAACACAGAAATAGGAGCAAAGAAAGAAGTGCTACACGTTTTAAGAAAATTCATGGCACCCATTAAAAATAGCTAAAATTCTAAGAAAACTGG
This sequence comes from Nycticryphes semicollaris, assembly GCA_013400055.1. Lineage (NCBI taxonomy): Eukaryota > Metazoa > Chordata > Aves > Charadriiformes > Rostratulidae > Nycticryphes > Nycticryphes semicollaris. The sequence continues at coordinate 674,081 of VXBJ01002360.1, forward strand.
AACAAGGTCAAAATTGAAATAGTATGTGTAAATCCCTTGTTTACTTTTAATGTTATTAAAGCATTACTGCTGCTTGTCCTGGTGCATAGAGCTGTGGCTAATAGACCAGCCATATTGGTGGACCTCTACCAGTTGGAAATTATATACAGTGGTAGAATAAAATAAGTTGCTCCCCTAATTCTGCACTAATGCCTGCAGGGGGCTGGCACTGCAATTTCTGATACAAACTGACAGCCCTGACCTCATGTTCAGTGGGAGCAGGCACCACTAGTTGCTATCTCCCTTCCAGGAAACCACGAAACACCAACGTTTTACAGACTGGAAAAGAGCTCATTACTTGCTGGGTCAGGGCAGGATAATATTCCAATGTTCTTAGCTGTGCTCCAGTGGGCAATAACACAAACACCATCCTTCATAGGGCTTGGTAAAAATAGAAAATAGAAATCCAAGTGTTTTGAAAGTTTTTGCATATTGTCAATACTGTAAATCATCACATGAAATTGTATGGGAACTGTTGAAAATACGTTTGTAACTAATAAAATTAGAAGCCTGGACTTTTACTCAAGCAGTTTATCTTTACATCAAAAAAGTAAGGCTAAACTCATTACTAGCCTTTTCCTACTAAAATCAATGCATTTTGGCAGGGCTAAATTCAGTTACAAGATTCTTAAAGAAATGCAAGTGCTATGTTTGTGTCAGTTTGTAAAGATCTTGTTTATATAAACACTCAATTGCTTGATTCAACAATGTGTTCGGCATTCTGGCCTGATCCATCAAAGCATTTAATCACATGTGCAGGCACGTAGGCGATTTCTTTCACATCAGTTAAACCATTTATGTGCTTAATGCTGCGCCTGCTGAAGGGTCAAGCCTGCAATGGAATTATATTTTTTAAAAATGCCATGCAGGAAAAGCAACACAGTTTGCAAAGGTACTGTCAGGGCACTTACCGCCTCATCTCTGCAAAGGGCCTGAAGGTGCTGAGCTCTACTTGCTCATGCTCTGATTGACTCCATGCAAGTAAGGAGCTCCAGTTATCTCTCACAAAGTGTTTAGGACACAAAGTGTTTAGGACACATCTCTTGATCACAGAGGTGGAAGGTTAAAATAAAGTATGTCCTGACCTCTAAAAGTATAGGAACTTTTTAGGAATAAAATTTGATTCTGCACCCTGAATATTTTGGGTAATCTAACCAAGATTTCAGAAAGTGTTCTGATCCTGGAAGGACTTACCCTGTACAATCCTGTGAAGGAGGAGAGTATTTGTCAGAGGGATGCCAAATAAACCAAAGTGTAATTTCCTGTGGTTAAGCATTTGCACCTCAACTGGAACTGATTAGAAAGGTTTGAATCTAATAACTGGAAAAAGAGGGGCAGGAGAGGTCACAGGCTTTCTGAGGTTCTTTGGAGAAGTCAGTTAGCTGGCAAGGGGACCCCATGGGGACATCAGGAGATATTTAGGCAAAAACTGAGATCTGGGAGAACAGGACAGGAAAGAGGGGAGGAAGAATGAACCTTTTAAAGCTGAACTAGGGAGGAGAGCAGAACAGGACACTTAAGATCAGGAAAAGGCTTGGGACAGAAAAGCAAGAAGAAGGCACGCCTGCAGGCTTCTCACTGCAAGAATGGAAAAGCAGAAGGTAAACTAGCTGGTGAGCCATTGAAGGGCTTACATCTTAACTAGACTTGGAGAGGGTAAGGAAAATGTCATGATAGAGACTGAGGTGAGCAGAGAAAGACAAACAAGGCATGGAGTCCATCTTAAAATAAGAAAGTTTAAAAGGAACTATGGAAACCAACAGAAAGAGCTGGTGCTTGGAATACTGTGTTGAAGTACATGCTTGGGCATATATATCCGAAAGGACATAGACATAGAAAATGGCTTTGTGTTGAGACTTCAATTTATGTCTGGTAGAGAAAATGAAAAGTCTTCCAGTAAGGATGGTTTCTTCCTGTGATATCTGAAAAAGAAGTCTTGGAGAATATAAAAAAGGAGAATGACAAATGACAGTCCCATCAAACTGATCGGTTGTGACATAGATTATTTATTCTTTCCACCCCATTTTCATAGATGGGAAAGAGAGTCTTTCACTACTCTGATCCATGTGTTAAGAATCATGTTTGGGTGTCATTCATGGTATGCAAAGCTGACCTCTTGATTTCATACTTGCAGACTCAATGACACACAAAAAGTTTATCAAACACCTGAAGAGGTTTGAATGACCTCTTGGAGTGTTGATGATTTCGCTGCTCTTTACACAGTATTCAGTGGCACAATCATGAACTGGTGATAATGAAGATTGTCAAAATGGCTTTTAATGTTTATTGGTAGTATAACACTAAACTGCTTTGAATACGTGCTGGATTTTTTGTGAATGATCACCTAGCTTGTTAACTGGCAAAAGTATTTTGATGAATGCTATGTAATAATAATTCAAAATGTCATTTTCAAATTCACAACTGCTTGCATTTGCAATGAACATACTATTACTTTAATTAAATTGGGGAACAAAACCCAATAATGCAGGATCCAATGTTCCATACCAGTCTATATGACTTTTGAGTTTTCAATTGCCCTGAGATTTTCTGTCAACTCTCAAAACAAAATCACATTGGAAATAACATATATCTGAGAAATCAGTCTCAGTTTTTGCTTAGTCAGCAATGGGATTTTGCATCAAACTTTAGAGCACACATACAATTTGAAAGATAGATTCATTAATCTTTTCATTACTACTTTCCCAGTGGTTTTCTGAAGCAATGCTGGGGTTTAAGATGGGGAGAATCAAATGAAGTAATAGGTAAAAGTTACTTAAGTGTAGTGGCCTGCATGGTAGAAAGCATGGAAATGCTCATGAGAGAAGGAAATTAAATGAGCCCAGGGTCTGAACCACAGATGTAGTGACCAGTTAAAATCATGAGCAGAAAATCAATCAAGCGGTACTAACCACAAAGTTACAACATCTGGTTTATGAAGTCACTGATCTACACAGCACTGGAAGCTGGAATGATATAGTAGACAAAATACCATATTGTTTTCCTAGCATTTACGCTTTCTTTAACCATCTACTTTTCACTGCTACTTGAAGACATAGTGCTAGATGGACCTTTGGTTTGACCTTTGTGCCACTATTCTCAAGGACAGTCATGGGAACTCCCTGTCACACAGATCTCTTCATAGCATTTGGTGACAAATACATTTGTGGGCAATCCTCACAACTCATGAAACTCAGCACCAACTTAAAATAAAAAAAGGAGATTAATTTATATTCATTAAATGTTTGCTGGGAATACTTCCTTTAGGAAGTAATCCCAGCAAACATTCCTTGCTCTTCATTTGACTGTGAATTCATTCTGTGTCTTTGTGATGAATTTTCTACAGCTGAATTTCTTTCATGGGTTTTATTGCTTAAGTTCTACCTGTATTTTCCAGGGCTGTATTTATACTCTTTCCCAATAGATATAATCAAACCAACACCCAATTTTAATTTCAGGAATTTAAATGAGGTTTCTGCATTACGAGCTATGTCACTTAAATTCTACTTATGCTGAATGCTGAAAGATTGACACGTTGACTTCATGATGCAGATCTTCAGTGGCTTCAGTAAGTCTCCAGAGGAGATTGTCTTTCTCCATGAAGACACAGGGAACCCCAGGGATATTGAGGAAAAATACTTCAGCCAGCACTGGTGGAGAAAGGCATAGCATGATGTTCCACTAGTGCCTTGCTGAGAGGTGTCCCCAGTGACTGCAGCCAGGCTGAGGGAGGGGTGGTGTCTGCACTCCTGATCTGTCTGGTCATGTTTCACTGTGGCCATGAAATGCTACAAGATGCAGTTTTCCCCCTGCACCCAGGGAGTTCACAGGCTGCTTGGGTCCCTGATGGGTGCTTTAGAGAAGGTCAAAAAGGGCGCCTGTATGTATTGTACTTTGGCATGATCCACATAAGCAGCCAACATTCAGGCCTGTGTAAAGACTGCCTGTTGTGAAGGGGAGAGCATGTAACAGCATCACTCTCGTGACTATAACAAGGGGAGGCAATGTGCTAAGAAAGGAACACATCTAGCTGCAGGCTAGATGAATTAATTTTTCTAGGACTGTGTGTGTCACAGCCTTGATAAAACTCAGTTCTCTTTGTACACTCCAAGCTGCTGTGTTTGGGTAATACTGCAAGATATCTAAATGTTTTGAGCTTTCTTATGTCTCACTAAGATTTAACCTCTCTTTCTGGCACAGTTCTTTGATAAGTTTTTTTATCTACTATTGTTTCAGGGAAGCAAGACTCCTACAGCCTATCACCTCCTCCCCTACTTCTCCACGCACATCTTTTCCCAGAACTCCACATTATGGTCAACATGGACTTGTATTTTCTCCTCTCAAAGATATGGGAGGGCTGAGGTGCAAGAGACAAGATGCAAAAAATCATCATGTCTTACTTCAGCTGGCATTAGAAGTAGATCTGTGGACAAAATATTTCCACATTCAGCCTTCTGCGTCAGCTTCCCCTTTATCTGGGATAGTTTCTGTTCTTGGGTCAGAGTTTTCTGGGTTGTCCATGACATTTCTCTACTTTCAGGTCTGAATCACCAAGTTTTTGCCAGTCCTGCAGCTAGCTGTCTGCTCCTTCTTTCTTTCCTCTGAAGTGATCTCAGAGGAAACAATTTCTCTACGTCCCTTTCCTATACCTCAGGTCATCTTTAGATAAGGTGTGTCAGATGATCTGTTTCTGGGTAGTTCAATTACTATCCTTCCTGGGAATCAGACTTGAAATAACCATTTGCTCTGGATAGTTGCCATCTTTTATCCAAATGTGCTCCATTTAAATGGAGGATCATCAAAGTTTAATGGCTCACTATTTTTAGCCATGAGCCAGGTGCAGGCAACTTTTCTGTCACCTACTGTGGGTTTTATGTCAATATGGAAGCAAAGAATTGGAGGAAGGAGCTAAGCGTGCCACATTCCTGCTGGAACTTGCATCCTGACAGATGTCCATAAGAAGGATTCCAGTGTCAAGAAGAAATCATAGGTAGAGAAATTCCCCAAACTGTCTCAATCTGAAATGCTGTTTAACCATATGTCTTGTTATAATTAGCACTGGTGGGATGCACATATTCCAGATCTAAGTTGATAAAATATATTCATTTTGATAGGATGATTGCACAGAAATCTAAAATATTTTCTGCCTGAGTGTGGAATGCAACTGTCCTTGCCAGCGATCTAAAGTCAGTCTCTTTGAGATGCAGTGCAGTGCAGAAAATGGTGCCTAACTTCACAGAGCACTGTGATCTCCCATGGCTCCACCACATCCCCACCCCTGACAGCGGTCTACAAGACTCTGTCTAGCTCAATGTCCATCAGCCAAGAACAGGTCCGGTTCCCTTCAGTATGAGAGATCCTGTCTGTTGCAGAACTGATTATCCCTCGCTTCCCAGGAACATGCCTGTTCTTTATTTATCAGTGGTATGGATCCCTACACAAAAAACTTAAAGTATTTTTGGGTGAGATAGGAACAGTTTCCTAATTAAATTATAAATTAGCTAATCACCATCTACGCCTTGTACTTGAACGTGTGCAAAGCATAGATGCAAGCTGGATGGGCGGCCCATGGACTCTGAGGGACTGGAATTCACATCTTTTTCACATACAAAGTTTGGAAGGAATGAACTTCGGAAATTCTAGTTCAGCAGGTTCAAATCCTGAAAAATATTCCATCTGGGATTATAGTGGAAACACACTGAGTGAAGAGACCAGCTAATTGTTATCACTGTTATTCTTATGTAAGAAGTGCCTTCGGCTGCTTATGTGAAAGGAATTAGAACATAAATTCTTGACAACTTTAACACATGCTACCTGAATACCCATCTGCTTAGCTTAAGAACAAAAAAGGGGTTCATTAATGTAGTATTGAATAAATTAGACATGCTGCTATATGTGTTGAAATGTGCTACAATATTTAGCACTGCTTCTTATTTTTTTTTAAACTGTATCTTAAAAAGCCTGCTGTATTTTTCATATGAAAACCAAACAACAAATTGGATCTACATCTAACAAAAGAAATTCATGTTTTGAAGTTGCGGAGTGGTGGCTGACCACTCATACACATGGTCTGCCTAGAAATGTTGCTTAGAAACACCACGTTATCAAAGAGAACCCAACATCAGGTTGGAGTGTTTCCCAGACAGCCGGTTAGTGGTGATAATTTGCAATGGAAAATTCTAATATCTGTTCCAACACTTCTTTATTTTCTAGATCTTCTTACTTTTTCCCCTTTAGATTATTTGCCATTTCACTCTACAATTTTCTTCCAAACTCTGATTTGGAAGATAGTGTAGATGTATGTGAGCTACTTTTTGTACTGGTAAGTGCTTCAGCAAGTATTAAGAAAATGTTGTTCAACAGAGTAAAATATATGAAAAATCCATGATGAAGGAACTGCATTGTAATTTAATATTATTGACATGATTGACTTAGCTAGATTTTAATATAATATTTTCTCTGTCACTTACATTGGACTTTTGTTTCTAAAGTTCATAAAAGAATTTACAAATTCTGTACCAATACAGGAATTATCTATTCAAACACTGAAATAATTTCCTGGGTAGGACAAGAGGATTATTTTATATTTTCAAACAGGAGAAGTTATCCAAGCAGGGCAACTAAAGGAATACATGTGTCTTGTCCTGTGCAAGCAAGAATTAGCAGACTCTCTTCACACTTCAAGGCAATTTCATATTGCTATAACCTGTTCTATACTCCTCTGGTCCATGTCAGGACCCACAGCACCTGTGACTCCAAACGCCACTGCTGGAGTTAGGAGGAAATAGGTCACACTGGGACAGATGAAAAAAAGTGCTCTCCAAGCTAGCTAGGTCCTAGACTGTTTAAGTTTTATACATATTTACAACTTGAATATATATGTCTTTGTGTACATATATATAAATATATAATACTTTATCTTATGGAAGAGATTTTGCCCCATTACCCTTGGAAGAACAGCTTCTAACCCAAAGTTATGTTGACTCAGGAGGAGGAGTGCCATCTACTGAGTCTCCTGTGTGAGTTTGCACTTCATCTGCCAGGGTTTCTTTCAAGGTCCTCGAGGGAAGTGACCCACCAGAGTACGGCAACTTCTCCTTTTCTTAAGAAACCTAAGAAACATTTTATTAAGCATGTGTGTTGGATTTCCCCAGCAGCTCTTCGTACCGCCAAACCCAAGCCTCTTTTTGGTCTTTCCCTACTTGCCTTTTTTTTTTTTTTTAATTCAAAGGGAAACATGCAAAGTAGTGGCACAGTAGTATTAAAGCTGGTTCCCTGATCAAAACAGGTGGCAAGACTCAGTGATGTTTTTGCTTCTCTCCTATCTTAAAATAGGGCAGTTCTCTTCCTTGAAACCACTATTGAGTGATGTACAGACAGACCTCAGCCATATTCTAGCCCTTCATTTGCATTTCAAGTTTTTCCTGAGGATCAAAATAGAAGCTTAAGCTTTATGGGCAAACGGGAATGCAGAGAATGCAGGAGTGTGTACGTGGGAAGTTTAAGGGACTGTAGGGCCTGTGGACAATACCCTGTGTTTTCAAGGCTGCACAGGGGCATGCGTTTCCCCATTGCTCTAAGAATACTCACAGTTTCAGTGTAGTAAGCACAAACTGAAATGTTTAGGTTACTTACAATATAAATGTCCCCTGCCAGAGATATCCTTCATGTGGGAAGGTGAAAATGAGTTGTGAAAACAGAGTGTAGAAAACTTATGTGACAACAGAACGTGAGTGAGAGGGATGCCACAGAAGAATAGTAGAAAAATGCAGATCCACATTTAAGATTTCTGCATATTCTAAAATGCAGAAGTACTAAAATGCAGTTGATACAGTCCATACCATAATTAAGATATATTAATGCTCCCAAAGAAAGTAAGGCGAGGTGAGCTATCTGAAGGAGAACAATCAGAAAGCTGTGTGTCTGCAGCGCAGGTACCCACACATCTCTCACAGCTTTCCATACAGCTCACACTTAGCCTCCAGTGTTCAAGTGCTAAGTCCCATAGTCACAGAGGACAATGAATGTCTTGTACAACTTCCATTGCTCATATTGCCCACATAGCTCTTATAGACCCCATGGAGACTGCAGCATGAGCAGTCACTGGCCCAGGACCACATCCTGTCCTTGTGGTGCTCAGCTGTAAGGTGAAAAGCCATGACTGGCTGGCAGCCTGGCTGAATCTGCTCCTGTGGATGTCACAGAAAGAGATGGAAATTGCAATAGTGATGATGCATTTTCTTTTCTCAAAGAAAAGAAAACAACTGTGTGATATCTGAGTGGAGGAGATTTCTGTGTATAGCAGTATAAGTTCACGCTCCCAACTGCACCATGGTGCTGGTAGCGCTGAAGTGGCCATGTCCACGATAGCTACGTGATTACATGAAGTACAGCACAACCAGTGCTGTGAGAGTCTGGGATTAGCAGGTATGCCAATCAGTGTGGTACTGACTCTGTTTCGCTTCTTTCAGATGAGGCATGGATTCCTTCATAGTGCTGTGCTGAAGTAAAGGAAATTTCAGCTTAGAGCAATATTAGTTCAGGCAACTTTGTCCTGACTTGATGGCATGATGTAACTATGTCTAAGGTCTTATTAAAGAGAGGTTATCCAGTCAGAGAAGAAAAACCATCATATGCACTTTAGATCATCATTTATCCAGCTTAGGTTCTGGCTCTTACCACTTAGCTCAAGGCATTTCCAGTCAGTCTTTGGATTCAAAGCTTTAAGTTTTAACAAACCCCAAGCATTCAACATAATGCACAAATGCATGGGCAATAATTGAGATCTATGCCCAGGAAGGTGCCAAAAAGAGATAAAGAGACAAATAGTCAAACTGATGACAGCCTTGCTCAGAATGTACAGTGTGGGTGACTCGGGCTTGAGCATGGGAATGCAGTGACTGCTACAGTCCTACACTTACCATGGCTCTGGCCCCATCCGCTGGCCTTAAATAGCTGCCTGCCACTGCTGCAGACAGATTTATCACTGATGAGGTCTAGAACTTCTGTCAAGGAGAAGGAGGGTTTAGGCATTTCTGTTTTTTAAAAGGATAATCTCAATTATTTTTGATGCCTTTTAGCACATTGTAACATATGCGTAACTTTGACGAAGCAAAGCAGCCCACTGTACAATTGTCATTGTAGCATTTTTAGAGGGCCTGATTTCCTCTAAGGTCAATTTACACGAATATAAGTGTACACATGGAAATATATATATATATGTGTGTGTATGTAGGGATATGTTTATACACATATACCCATATATATGTGCATATATATATATATATATGTATCTCCCCGCACTTTTTTAACTTAGTTTGGTTAATGAAGATTTTCCATTGGCTTCAGCAGAGGAGGCTTTAGAATAAATAGAGGCTATCTAATCTTTGTGTTCATTGTTGCTAACCTTTCTTTTAAAACTTAAATTCTTTGATTCTTTGTGTTCTATACATGCCCAAGTTCTTGTAAACCTAAGTATTTACATCCATAAGACTGTATTAAAATTTAGTCAGGTATTGAGCAAAAGCTCCCTGTACAGACCAAAAGAAAAAAAAAAAAGTTCTCCAGGAAGCTGTGAAATATTCAAAAAATGTGTAATTTTTTTCTGGGGGGGGGGGACTTTGTTCTTGGCAATATTTGCCAGCCTGGGAACTGTACTGTGTAGAATCCTTGCTTTTTGTCTTCCCATAATACACACCATTGCAAACACTTCTTTGATCAGAAGCAGGTCAAATTTATCTTAAACCATATATGTTTTCTTTCTATGAAATCAGAGTATTTTTTCTGCAAAGGATTAATTTAAACAATAATGGTACATTTTTAAGAAAGTGATAGAAAAAATGTCATCTTTCCTTTAAAAGGTTAAGCATTGGTGAATTTCTTAGTAATGCAAAAACCTTCTTTCTAGTAGTTTCAATTTTGTTCCAAAAATTTCTGCATCATCTGTGACCTTGCTCAAGAATCATTGAAAGCACACATTATTCTAGGAATAATTATTTTTGAAACAACTCACAAATAATTTAAGAGGTACAATACATAATATTGATTAAGCATTACTCTAAGTATTTTCAAGTGCTTCTATCTCACATAATTTTAATTTTATGGTATCAGTGCTAGAATAGCACTTGGTTCTTGCAGGAAATCACTAGGTGGTGCTATTACTCATAACCTACAAGGTTATTTTCCTGTGTTTGAGCAAATGTTCAGTCTTAAGAAGAAATACATAAAGCAAAATATTTTATTAGTGGGACTTATAGGAGCAAAAGAGACATTTGCTTTATGCTGCTCTGATGCCCTAAAGTTTTCAAATTTGCTTACTGCCAACCAGGCTTTAGTTTTGGACAAAGAACACTGAAAGAAGAGATGTACAGTACCTATATTCAGTTCACCCACTGCTCTTTCAGTGTTTGTGCATGTATGGAAGTAAATATGTAAGGTAGAATATTCCCAGAGTATCACAGACTTTTTAATTCTTATTCACTAGGAAACTGACCTATAAACCCCTAAGATGATAGCGCTTAGAAAAGGGAAACATCAGTATCACAGTGAGGCACTGATGGCTTTTTCTTCCTAAACTGAATGGTGTAATGTAGACAAACTCACTTCAAATGAACATGGTCTATACGTATCAGCAAGAGATATATAACTTTTCTTTAAATAGATATCAAAATCAGCATGTAGGAAATGGCAGACATGTCCAGCTACCTTTATTTACCCCAGAAGAATAGCTAGGGAAAGAACTGAAGCCCTAGTTCCAGCTCAAGCACTGACTTGTGCAGTTGCAGAAACCACAGGTAGAAGAAGATTGTTAGAATGACCCATGGTTGAGTAGTTGGACAGAACAGGAGTGGTAGTGCTTAGGTACATGGTGTCATGGTGGACTTGACAGTGTTAGGTTTACAGTTGGACTCAATGAACTTAAAAGTCTTTTCCAACCTAAATGATTCTATGATGCTATGAGAGAGATGGGACATTTTCTTCCAAAAGTTTGATCCTAGCTCAGTCTTGCCAAAACTACATATTCCTTTTCTCTACAATACCCTTTTAAAGTATGTATACCATTTACATAGAAAATACTTATTTACTGTAATGCTTGGGTACCTGTTTTCCTCAAATGAATAAAGTTGGTACCGTGGATTTGTCAAAGACCAGTTTAGTTCTGTATGATAGTATTATTGGTTGTTATTTTATTTGAAAGGAAGAGTAAGGGTTTTAACATTGTGAACAGAAGATCTGAAAAGGAAGAAAATGCCATCTTTTAAATCTTTGTAACTTTATTTCATTCTCTTTTCTTTTTTTAATTATGACAACCTGTAACACAAATCACTAGAAAACAATTGCTTCTCTCCTACAAAATTTCAATTTTTCAAAGAGAAATCTTGTTTCTGGTGTTCAAAAATACACCAATTTCAGAATGTTATAGGAAATATATTTACAATTTAAACATGTCTCTGTACCAATAGATATTATTTTTCAAAAAGTGATATGGTATGATGGGCCACATTTAATTGCAAATTATTTGTATCTTTTATTTTAAAACCACTCTAACTTCTGCTCTTTACTTAAACATGTAATCCCTGCCCCCCCGTTTTTTTTTTGGTTTTTTTTTGGTTTTTTTTTTTTTTTTTTTTCTTTAGAATTACTATGTAGTGCATCAGACAAGGTATGCACTTACTTGGAGGTTGTTTGGCAAAAATCATTCTCTGAAGGACCTTGTCTTATAAGTGTGCATGAACAAAGAGCCAGGGAGTTGAAGGAAAGATGAACAAACAGCTTTCTGGCTCAAGAGGTGCAATGCCATGCAATTTTACTCTGTGATTACAGTCCTTCACAGAGTTCTTTTGTGACTAAGTAAACATTATTTAAATCTACAGCTTTGCTTTTGGCCACTAACTGTGCCTTCCTTATTTATAGAAAGTTTAACATAAGATGCTGTTACAGATAATAACAACAACAGCAGAAGTAGGTAGTGTCTTAGAGGTGTCAAGCAGATTCACTCATGTTTGGGAATAATTCAGTTACTGTGGTAACTGAACAGGCTGGACATAATGTCCAGAAGGAAATTAGTAATCCTATACTCAGTGCATGACTTCATGCCTTCACATATTGAGTAAAGAAGGCAAGGAGAATGAGAAGAATGAGTCAAGGTCCTGTGCAAAAATAGGAAGTGGTGCAGTTTACCATCTTGTACTGTCTCATTATGTATATTCCCAAAGGGGAATAAATTAAGGTTTCCTGGGCAATGCTAATTCTGCGGTTTGTAATTTTTTGAGTAGTAAGTTGTGTAGTACTGATGTGTTTTGTATATATGTGCATGTATTCATTAAGGAAATATAATTCCAAAACTACATTACAGTGTATGTTTGTATTCAGCGAGATGTGTGTCCATCTACATTACACAATGCAATGTAGATTCAGAATTATGTTTTCTTAACGAGCACATATCTAAACATAAAACATCCTAGGAATAGTACTAGTTTAATGCTTTTGTCTAAAATCAAATTTCATAACAAGTGTTTTCTGTAGAAAGAAAATTTCTAAGAGAAAGAAGTGTCAGACTCCGTATGAAAAAAAATAAATATCTTCATATTAAGGAGGAAAAATCTCAACATCCTTTCTTAGTGGACTGAGGAGAAAAAAACCTCAGCTGTTAGAGATCCTGAGATTTCCAGCTTATTGAAGCAAAAAAAAACCCCTCTCAGATATGACTCTTCTCCCCACACACCTTATTCATTTTTTTTCCAGATGCTTGTAATGGAGAGGAAAAATGAGGAGAGGAAAGATGTAGTTATCTAGCTCAGTGAAATGTGGCTAGCTGGTTCCAGATTTTCCTCATTTCTCCCCTTTCATTTTGATAACACTTGCACATTCATTTGTATTTCACACAAGCCCCGGAGACCTGTAATAACGATAAGACTGTATATTGTGCAGTTGATGGAATTTTTTTTGTATGAGATGCCTTGTTTGCCCCGCACAAAGTAAACTCTGTTCAAATGAATGTGTGTATTAAAGTTTTCAAGCCGCACTATGAGTGGTAACAATTTGGACAGAGACCAGCAACTTGAATGAATGCTTAAAATTTCTTGCTTGTCACTGCTATTGTTATTCGAGACCACATTTCCAGAGGTTGGCACTTATTATTCAAAATATTAAGGACTACATTGTGTTGTCAGGAGAAACTTTAATCTATTGTAGGGCTAGGCTTAGGGGGCACTACTATTTAGAGAGACGGTTGTGAGGTGTTATATGTGTCTCCTGATTTGTACTAACTTCTAGTAGTGGTAATTGATTACTGGCCTTTATATACATGGGTAACTGTACACATATGGTTAGCTATTCTGGCATGCAAATGAAAAATGGATCCACTGCTTGTCTGTAAGCTCCACAAAGGGAATATGGAGCGTAGTCATGTTACAAAATACTCTGCATCTGGAGTAAAGGCAATAGTTACTCACAAAGGGGTGCAAGTCACACAATGGGCTACTTTTCAGTAATTACTCTTGAGTTATTTAGGCCCCAAGTGCATATAAAATGAATTAAAAGAAATAAATTTGAGTTGAAGGTATTATATCCCTCTCCTCTTTATTTCTGTGGAAACCTTTAAAAAATCCCAGCACCCTGCTGTTTTGGAGAAACAAACCTAACAGCACTGAGCTAATATACATGAACCAGAAAGAGAGATTGGCTGGTTTCAGTTCAGTCACAGGCTGAAAGCTGTGCAAAAAGTGGATGAAAATAGACCCCAAAAGAACATAACTGAGAAATATGGAAGATTCCAAAATGCCTTCCTATTGTGGCTTTAATAGGTAGGGTTTTTCTCTCTTTTTCTTTAGGAAATCTTGATTTTTATCATTCTCCAAAAAGTGCCAAACCTGAAGAGCTGTGTGCTAAACTGTTTTGCCCTCTACCTTACTTCTTACATCACACAGTTTATCTCAAGCCTATGTTTTTCATTTAGTTTATGAACCTTTTGTGGTGAGGACCTTGATTCTTAATCATAGGTAAAATATTCAGTGCCAAGTAGATAATATATCTTTAAAAAAAACTTTGTGAACAGTATTTGCTTGTTGAAGTTAAGTGTCACACTGGCATAAAAATATGCTTCCAGATGAGTGCTTATAGTTAAGAATGTAAAAATTATAAAAGAATAAATATTGATATTTTACATTAAAAAGATAAAATTATAGCTAGACTTTCATCCTGGGCTTCACTACATGTCTGAAACACACATATCTGACACTGTTGCTGAAAAGGCGACATGTGAAAGGACAGTCCCGCTGCTAAAAGTGAATTGACACAATCCCAGAAGTGTGGATTTGATTTGTGTGTGTGTGTGCAATCTCAGTATGCAAGCCTGATCAGTATGATACTCTGGACATCATGTGTTAGACTCTTACTGTGCCTCAGCAAGTCCTGATCAGATTCCTTAGGGCCTGGAAGTCGAGTTAGGGTGGCTTTTTTTTTTTTTTTTTTCCTTCCCATAATTTACTGCCAGTTGTGAAGATGCAGAGGCACATAAACCAGCGAGCACAGCTCTTTCATAGTATCCTCCAACAGTGGTCTCAGGGATGGCCCCAGATTGAAAGGGTTTCCTTCTTATTCCCCATAGATCATGTCTTTACACATGAAACAAACTTTGTCTTGTCCTACGTGTGTTTCTGGATTACATTTTTATGCCTTCTACTGTGTGGCCTGTTCCAGACAGTAAGTCACGTTTATTTCCAAGACATGTACTTACTTTCTAAAAACTATTTTATCCACAAGCCTACAATAAGTGACCAGAAATGGATGAAACCTGTAATTTTTGATGAATATCTGTTCAAGTTAATACCTCATGCTATCATTGCCTCTTTTACCCTTTCTGTGCATTTCTCCCCTCTTTTATATTCATGAAAGATATTTGTCATATCCTGTCAAACACAAGATTACATGGATTTTCTAGGGAGGAATTTTAGCTTTACTCAACTGTGCAGTGAGCATTGTATTTTTAGATACATAATATAAAATTGCATAGCAATAAAAAACCATGGCATGCGTTCTCTCTAGGGCCATAATTTGGTATGAATATGAACTTTTTACTTCGACTGATGATATACATGGCAAAGTGAGAACTCAGGATCTGTGTCACATCCTGCCATTTGCTGTGGTCCTGATACCTGAAATGGCCAGCTTTCTCTGCTGGCCACATTCAGTGGGAAGGGCCCTTTTCTCTCTTGCATTTATCATTTCTCTTGCAGAGATTCTTACCTGAAGGTAAATTCTTTACTTAAGCTGCAATTGTGGACAGCCATTTGTGAAGAGGAGTAGGAAAGCTCCTTTTATTTCTTCACAGGCCTGTTAAAGATTTTTCTGTGGAACACTGAAAACAATTGAGTTATTGTGGACTTTTGTAAATGCCACTTAACAACTTGGAGAGTTTTTCTGTTTTTCCTCATTCTAGGTATAGGGCTTCTATAAAAACTTTGCTTGCACTAGAAGTCACAACCAAAACTAGGTTCATCTCATCTCAGTTGGGATTTAATTTCCAGCACAGAAGTCAGCTTGGTTTTATAACTCCCCGATTCTTCTGGCTGGAGGGAACTGAGTTGTAAGCATGAACCAATGAATTCTGAATCAATACATGGAAACTGCTCTGCGTTTTTTAGTAAGATTTTGAATCAAGGTAAAAACGTGGGGATGTATATTTTCATGAATTGGACTGAAGAATAGCTCCTGGGAATTATTCCACTCTTCTTCCTATATCATAGAATCACAAAATCACAGAATCTTCGTGGTTGAAAAGGACCTCTGAGATCATTGAGTCCAACCATACACAAACAAACCCCTACAATCTTGACCACTGAAGTGCACATCTACACATTTCTTAAATACCTCCAGGGATGGTGACTCAATCACCTCCCTGGGCAGGCTGTTCCAATGTCTGACCACTATTTCAGTAAAGTGATTCTTCCTGATATCTAATCTAAACCTCCCCTGCTACAACAGCGTAGTTTCTTGAATATGTTTTTGAACAACAGTCAGGTTGCCCACATTTAGTCCTCCAAAGTAATCATACAATGTAAAAGATTATTAAAATTATCACTGTGTTTCATCCAGTGAGGTGTATCTTGCAGGGCAATCATTAGATGTATGGCCTATGCAAATCAACTAATCTTCAGCCTGTGCTGACTTTGGACAGGGCCAGTGTGGGATTTTCCACTCTGCGTTCCCTCGGAGCCCTGGAGATTAGTATTCAGAGACACCTGGATGGGTTTGCATGGAGCTGGATGAGGTCCAGGTCTGGACAGACTTACATATTTACCTTTTACCATTTTACCTTCAACATAGCTGATAGCAGAAGTGATTTAGATAAATAGAAGGGTCGGACACCCGTGGATCTGGGGATCCCCATGAGGAATTGAAATGGCTTGTTTCCTAAGTGAAGCTTAGTGCAGAGAAGTGGGAAACACTGCTTTCTGTGATGTAATGCATAACAACTGCAAGTCATTATCCATCTACAGTGTTCCTCTGTACAGTATTGTGATTTCACAGTATACTCTAGAAGGTTAGGGTTAAGAAAATAATAACACTGAAATAACTTTGATTTGATCAGGACAAACTAAATGCAAATCTTATTAATAAAAAAAAAAGTAATTTCAAAGCTTATAGTTAATGGTTTTATTTGAATTAGAATCCCCTAAGATTTTGTGCAGAGGTGTTTATATACATTAAATATGATTGATGGCCAATGTTCAACAGATTATAAAAGAAGAGTGGACTAACTTCTGTGAGGTCTTTTGAATAGAAATGTAAATTCTAGCAGTAGAGAATGGATAGATTTCTGCAGTGTGGGTATTGTGCCTTTTTGATTCCTACTTATTCAGGCAGAGAACTTCATACTGCTGGTGATGAGACCCTTGCCTTAAAACTTCCATGGCAAGCCTCTCACTTTTCTTAGAAGCAGAAAAATGGCATATTCCAGGACTAGCCTGTGAATAAGGAAGTCTTTGTTTCCCAGAATAAACTGATCAAAAAATCCCCTATGAGCTAGTATACATGAAGCCTCTTTGTCTCTGCTTCCTAGCAAATTAGACAGCTTTAGAGTACAAAACCAGGTACCAGAACTCAGTTATCCATGCTGTCAAATTGTTAGGCTGGTCACAGGCATGGTATTTGCCTGAGCTAACTGGCGCTCTCCCAGACAATTTCCAGACAGGAATGAGGAGTTGACTTTACCCAGAGAGTATTTTATATCCAATCACCTTGCTTTGGAGGGTAAGAGAGCTGAATATGGACACAGACAATTCCAAGTTTGTTGTTGTCCTCAGTGTGAGAGAAAGGTCCTGGGCTTGTTTAATTTTGCAGAGATGTCAGCTGGGCTAATGAGTATAAGTCACCTCCTGTGTTGAAACTGTACTTGGATGCCTTGATGCAGCTTGATATGCCTGAGAGATCACATCTCCTGATATGCATCCTAAACTATGGCTTTAACTTCAAAGAATGTGTATGGCCAACAGCTTCACTGTACATAGAGTGCAAGTCAAAGGTTCCTGAGGTAACATCAACCCTAAGTGATAAATGTACCTTACTTAGTATATGGTAAGGACCTTTAAGATAGCAGTGTTTCTATTGGATTGAACTCAGGTTAAGTCCTTTTTATTGTTAATACTTTCAGATTTTTTCACCTGGTGTTGTCTTAGATATGTCTATACTAATGACATATATTTATGTCTATATTCATATTTTAACCATTCTTCATGTCTCTTGTAAAAGGAGTATTTCTGCATGTTTCTGCTCAAGGAATTACCTGGTACACAGTGGTCTTCACTGGCTTTCTAGAGACTTTTATGCCTCGCATGAAAGATACCATATGCAAGAAGTCATGTTTGTATTCCTTCTGCTGTGATTTTTTCTTTAATCAATTGTAACTTATAACTGATTACAAGTAGAAGCTTAATGAGCCTGGCATTCAGACTCTGATCTCATTGAAGAACAATATTTGGTTCCCATTTTTCTTATCTGACATGACATCCTCAAATATAACCTGCTCACACAAACGTTCAAACTTTGAGCAGTGGGTTAAAAAGGCAGTGGAGTTGGGTTCAGATCTGAATGTTTTGCTTCTTCTAACCCATGTAATGTGCAAATTAAAGCTTAAAGTCCAAATGTCTCCATACTTTGTCAGAGTATAAAGTGAATCCTGAACTTTGCTGTTCAGACCTATCTCCAGTTTAGAACACAATTTATTCAGGGAATAAATTGTATGAAATCACTCTTGGAATATGTCACAAAATCAGAGCAAAACTATATTATTTTAAATGCAAACTGGGCAAGAAATAAATTGTTCCCGACCTGTTTCTATTAAAGAGCTCAAACTTGATTAATTCTTGGCCTGGATGTTCTCTTACCTCCAGCAATTACATGCCACTATTACAGTGATTATTTTATAAAAGCTAATAAACACTATCTGGAGTTAATATTTACTCCCGAGGAAAGTTTGCCAAGAGCTTAGAAGAAGTTTACAGAAGATTTTGCCCATTAGGTTTGTGTACAACATTTGAAATGCCAAAATCCTTTTAGCATCATTAATCACAAAAATGCAATGTAAAAACAGTTGTACCTAATAAAGCTGTAATCTGATACAAAAATAGGCAAACCCTCAGGAATTTAACACAATAGGCCAAACATTGTCCATTCCAAATGAGTTCCAGTAATGCCACTATTGACTCGGCTTTGAATAGCCTTCTGCTCTTTTAAAACAAATATATATAGATAAAATAGGACTTTATTTTCTACAGTACAGATGCAGCTGTTATTAATCAATCCTTTCACAAAGGATACTGGCTAATGCAGTCCAAGAAAGCCATTTTGTCCAGCTTGTTGCAACTTCTTCCTTGTCCTCTAAGCCTAAATCTTGCTCTGTCTTGATGTCACTGGTGTTCTGGCTGCACTTGACTTATGAGTTGCTCATTAGTCTTCAGTAGAGGCCACTGTAGAAAATTAACCATCTCTCCATCTTTCTGACCACAGTACAGAGCAAGCGTTGTGGGGGACTGACTGTTGTCATGCTATGGTATAGCCAGAAAAAGGAGCTACGGCGGTGGTAAGAGGGAGCTGGGTTGTATAGGAGCAGATGTATTGCCTTCCTGCAGTTTGATCCCTGCATGGTTGTTCCCTTTGGGGTGGAGCTGGAGCTCCAGATGTCAGAGGGGAAGCAATATTTTAGCCAAGAAGGCATCACTCCCTCGCCTCCTACTGTACTCACCTATTCTGTGGCCTTCTCAGCTTAACTGAATATTGCTTGCAGCGATCATTTATTATTATGTACCCTATTTTTCAGTTTTATATGGACTTGCCAATTAAACCAGACACACTTAAGAATTAAAGCAGTACAAGTTTATTCCAGCCAGGAAATGGGTTAAGCTCTTAAGTAAAAAGTTGGAAACACATTTACAAAAAAGAAACAAAACATCAGTTCAGTCATAGAATACACACAGAATAAGATAAAATCTGTTCTTATTTATTTAGTCCCACTTATTTTAAGCTGTGTCTCAACAGATCGTTGTTCACCTCAGGGTCTGTTGCTGGACCTTTTCTATTCTGGATCTGTATCTCAAGGTAGCACCGAAGCCTGGTAGGCTTCCCTTCTGAGTTCATCTTTCCTTTTCAAGATGACAGTCTTTCTGCCCTTTTCTTCCTCCCTCTCTCTTGATTTTTAAGTTAAGTTTCTTTAGATAGAGAGCAACATATTTTGATAGCTCACATTTTTTTTTCTTAGCCAATGGCAGCATAGTTTTGACAGCTTATAAGCCAAATTTGGTTTTAAGAGTTATTTTGACTTGGCTATCCTTCATTCTCAGTTTCTGACTCTCCCCACTTCTCACCTTCTCCAAGTCTGCTGCTGAAGCCTTAATTAGCTCATTTTTCTCTGGTTAGGATAGTTTAAAAACTGTCTTCACAACATTCCATGAATTAGATATGATAAAAATTATTATTTTTGCAATACTGTTGTTATTCTCACAGTTCAGATATCAGAGACCACACGCAGCACATTAATAGTGTGGATGATAGACTGTTAACAACATGCATTGTCCAAGTTAATTCCTCCCATGCCTTTGTTTCTGTCATAAGGATTTCCTGTCATTTCAAGAGAGATGGGAAGACTAGATTCCTTTCCTTCTGATACTAACAACAAAAAATCAGGAGCAATGCTGCATTGCCAGGTTCTTCTTGCATGATGAAGGAACTGAAAACCTCTTGTTTGGCTGAGGAGCAGGCTCATACAGTCAGCTACAACTCTCATCCTTTTTTTTTTTTTTTTTTGGAAGTCACAGTTGGAGATACCCGTTCTGAGGAGCTTGATGGTTCTCCTCTCCTGATAAACATGAGAAAGTTGATGCATGGGAAAATGGGACTTGATGATAGCTTGACACTTTCACACCTTGAGAATCAAACTCAGATCTGTCAGAGGCACATGCTATGAATATGCTGATGAAACATATCCCACACAGAACACATCACAACCCTAGTTAAGAGGCTTTATATTTGTCTACTACAAGTTATTCTTTCATCCAGCCCGCACTGAATTGCATCAAAGAGTTCTATAATAAGGCTCTGACCACATCATAAGGACAATATGGAGCAGCTGATTTGACATGTGAAAATATGACAACACCTAAAACCTCCTGCCATGTCGCTGGCCCTGGGACAACACTAACTTAACAGTATCGACACTTACATCTCCGGCACACTCTGCCGGCATTGCAGGCATAATAGTGACAGGTCTTCATTTCCAGCTTTGTGGCTTTGATGAAATCTTCAGTCTACCTGGTGTGCACACAGTTATCTGTATTACTTGTTCAGCCAGAAAGGCTACCCGGTAGTCGCCAGTAATTCATGCTTGCCAGCAGTTATGTATATTCGGCTGTCAGCCACAATCAAAAGGAATTGATAGAAAACTGTTCCATTACAATTCCCCCATTTCTAGCATTAAACATTCTTCTATGGAGCTGGATTTTGATCTGGAACAGTGCAGTAATGTGAATGGATAGCAAGCTGGGAGTGAGCCAGAAAGTGAATGCTTAACCCAGAACCAGTACCTCTGGGAGTAAAGACTTCAAGAATCAGATGTTCTGCATTTATATTGCTTCCAGCTTCATACTGGGGGAGGGAGAGAGATGATGGAATCCATCAATAAGTTCAATTTTAATTCTTGAACATTTCTTTTTCTACATTTTATCCAGATGGGAATTTCAACATGAAACCTCTTAGTTTCACAAGCTGCAGAATAAACAGTAAATGCAATACAGCTCTAATTTTAGAAATATCAGTTCATTTGGGGTCTGTCTGTCAGGTGCTAGGAAGCTACAGCTGGAACAAACCTGGAACAGAAGCAATGATGCTTTTTGTTTTTTGTGTATGAGCCTTGAGATTTCAGGGCTGCTGAATATCGCTCATTCCCACATCTTAACCAACTGTCACACACTCATCCAGGCTTCAGGGACTGATCATGTTGGTCATCAGGAGATTGTGTGATTCTTGCCCAGTCTTATCTGAGATATGGTCTCTGTCACTTTTTTTAATAGCACTGATCCCTTAAGGCATTATTTTCTCTGAGATTTTACTGTCCACATTGTAGGCAACATACATCTTGTATACTCACTGAGACACATTTCTTTTTCCCCCATAATTTGAATCAGAATCCATTAGATACTGAAGGACATGAAGTGCATGAAAATGTAATAGAGAAACAATATTCTTGTTTTACATAATACATTTCTCTATTTGAGTTCCTTGGTCTGTGTAGTTCTGTGGATAAAGAAATATTGTCCTCTTTGTTATTTGTACTGTTGTGGCACCTAAGAGTGACAATTCTTAACTCCATTACGCTTCATTGCATGGGAAGAATAGGAAGATCTCTTTCTCCAAGAGCTTGCAATTGAAGTACAAGGCAAGAGGGAATGGGTAGATACAGATGGAGAAGTCCAGAGAAATGAGAATAAAATACTGATTGGCATGATGGGGAAAAGAAGGGAATATCACAGTTTACCCAGAGCTTAACTGCCATAAAGTCTTTGGTTTCAAGGAATGTAATGAAGTCATTTTTGGATGTTTATGGGGAGACCTTTTCAAGTCAAACAGCCATACCAATCAGACATCAGAACACTTTTGTAATCTCATCACTGAGTTTAAGACTGTTTGTTTAACATGATTTATGACCTACTTAATGCATTCTGAAATCCATGGTGTAGCAATGAAGAAACCACTTCAGAGATGCTGTAGTTGAATCTATTTACATTGCTCACTTTTAACTCTGCCTCCAGAGGCGCTCTGCACAGTCAACAGACAAAGGAAAGGTCCTCCAGGGAGGCAAGGCACCAACCTGAAAACGAAAGAATGAATAACCCTTTTAAGAACTCATATTAAATAGTACTGACAAATACGGAAATGTTCCATGTATTTCCCATTCAGATTCTTCTAGGAATATCTCACCAGAATATTTACAATCTATTCAAGGGTATAAAAATAACATACATTAATAGCCATTTCTCAACCAAAATAGACTATTTAGTTTACATGGAATATATTAAAGTGATTCCACATGTTTTTAGCAAGGATTTTAGAAAAGATACCATTCTACTCACATCTCTTCATGGCTTTTTTTAAGGTATACCTAGGGGCCTGCTCTCTGTTGTCTTCTTTCAGATATCTATTTTGGCTGATTTAAATGTGGTGAAGGAAAAAACCACCATAGAATTTCTCATAAACAAAATCTTATTTTTGAAAAATGGTGTGCATTATTTTAATCTTTGCATGATTTATTTTGGCATGTTGTTCCCACTTGGGTTACATATGGTGTATCACAGCAGTTCAGTTTACAAACCTACTTGTTGGGCTACAATTATTTGTAAAAATTCTAAGAAAATACTACAATAGAGCAAGTTTGCAATCTTGAGAGAAGTAAGTAACAAAGATGTTCTTCAAGAGAGAAAAGGTTGGATTCCTGAAGCACATAAACTGTGAAAAGATCTTAGTCAGTAATTTCACTAAATAATAGATTGTCTGTTTTTTTCCCTTCTTCCAATACTTGCTCATTTCACTTCTCTGTCTTTTGGTGTCCATCAGTGGAAGTGTCAGGTCACATATCATACCTAAAAAAGGTGAAAGAGGTCACATTTCTGAGATTCATATACATGCTGTCAGCTTCTTTTTCCACCCAAGAGCTTGGTAATCACTTTGCACTGGAGACATGAAGACTTATTTTCATGATGGCTTTCAAGCAATACCCCCTGAAATATACTGCCTTTTGTATATGAAAAAGGCAGTTTACACAGTTGTGTAGCAAAGACCACATTTTCTTACATTTAGGAACAAAGACATGTCAGGCTTTATTGAGCACATCACTAACTATATAACTAGCATTAAACACTCTATTTGCAACTGTTGCTGTGTATTTTGTGTGTGATTATCACCCCTAGATCTGCATCCTATAAAAAGATATTTCTGTTTGCTTAATTATAAAGCTCTTTATGAACAGGCTCATCTGTAAATAGCTTGATGCAGCTGAAATAGAAATATAATTATAATGAAGGCAGATGTTTCTGAGATACTTCTCATGAAACTTGTTCGGAATATACAAAGGAGGAAGGCTTTTCTAACTAGTGGAGTGTAGGCCAAATATGGCCTAATCATCCAAACGTGATGGGGGATTCACTTTGGGGGCAAAAATCAAAATAAGAACAACATCAGTAACAACAAAAACAACAACATAATATAATAATAATAATAATAATAATAATAATAATCATCCTCATAATCTTTCTAAAACCATATACAGCTGCCCTGTCCCTTGGCAAATACCTTTTTTCCTGAATCCCAAGGCACAAAGAAATAATTTTTCTAGCTTATCTCTAAGGACCAGTTGCCAGAAAACACTGGACTTCTGCAATACTTTGTTAGAGACCAATGAAACTCTTATGGAGCCACACATTTTAGGGTCATTTGTATACACATATAGCACTTCTGTCTGCCTCATTGTCTCTGCATGTGCTTTTAAATTATTTAAATCTTGTCAGTGAAATTATGAGACGGTAACTTTTATTAAAAATTATTATTTTGATATCTGAGAACTTATAAAACCACTGAATCCTATTTCAATGGAATTATACTTTTTGGAAAATCTTATCATTCACTCAAACCACAGGCTTCTTTCCCCTTCCTCTGTTTCATCACAAGCAGTAAATACTTGTGCTATGGTATCTGGCTGAAAGCTGCTCATCCAGGTCTGAAGTCCTCACTTCAGTGGAGGTGCCATACTGGTCAACTCTCATTTGTCCCAAGTTTAGTGACTCCCCAGCAGAGCCAGTAACCATCCCAGTCATCTTATGATGGCAGCCCAGACAGATACAGACATCTGGCAGGCTTGTGAATTGGAATCGGCCAGTTTAGTCCAGAAGGAACTAAGTTATGCTATGGAGTAGCACCTTCCAGCCCAGCACAGTCTCACTTCACATACAGTATGTGCACAAGACAGTTGTCAGTGCTGCCAGTCTGTCCATCTTCTTCTTCCTCATCTCTATCTCCATGAATGAATGAGGGAACATGGAACCGGTCTTCCTTAAAATGGGGGGGGACTAGAGTGTGAAGCATATCAAACTGTAAGGATGATTTGAACTGAGACAGTAACATTCCTGATATCCTTGTTGTGAATATTTTTCAAACATAAAAATAGGCCTCTTATTAAAGTTTAGAGAAATGTAATATGAGTGTTTGTACCATGAGAAACCAAGGATTTGATTGAAGAGGAACTTAGTGATTTTGAAGGACCATGGATCAGGTTTTGAATGTAAGTTTGGGTAGCCTGTAGTAATTTGTTTTACTTCCCCGCTTTGGTGACAAACTATCTGTCTTAAAGTATTACGTCTCTCTGGATTGACACAAAATTGGAGACTACATCTCCTTTGTAGGCAATGTATCCTCAAGCATAAAGGAACTGAGTCTAGTTCAGAGTAATTCCTCTTGAATGTAAACAACTGTTCTTTCTCTCTGTTGCGCTGAACAAATTCACTGTGTCAACGTCAACTACACCTACCATGGTATGACCCGGCTCCTGTGTTTATCTTTGAATAGTACACTGTCACTGCTCAGGGTTTTGGAAGAAGCTTTCATTACTAGTGTATATCGAGCATATTTTAGTTTAATATCACGTCATAGTTCTCATTTCAATGGTTCGACCCCAGACTCCTTCTCTGCAAAACACACAATGGACAGAGATTTTCTAGTCTGATTGGATAATTTTGCTCTATATTTATGGTATTCTTTAATGGAGAAACAATAAAATATCTGCTGTTTCTGTGAGTGTGCATCACTTCCATTAACAATAACAGAGTTTACGTATGTGCAGAGGATGCAAATGAACCTCTCAGACTGTACATACTTCTGCCTGAGGCCAGCCCTTGCGTCCTAACAAATCAGCCTGGTTTTCTGGTCTCTTCTGACCCCAAGGGACACAGTGTAACTTGTCTACACATAGCGGTTAGGAAAAGATAGAAATAAAAGGTGTTGCACTTTGCCAGAAAAGAAGTATTCAGCAGTAACTCAAATATAGGTACTGAGATTAAAATTGATGGAGTGCTTGATGCCACAGAAGCACATTCTATGAAACAAATGAACAATGTTCAAATTTTCAGTTTTATGCAGAAAAAATGCATTAAGAAAGGCAATGCCTTTGTGCATCAGGAATCATGCGTCAGGGATGGCAAATTACCCAATTGTTTCTCTTTTAGGAATGGGAAACTGAGGCACAGAGATATGATTTGTTTGAGATCTTCTCTCTTACATACACACAGAAACTCTAAAAGAGAATGGGAGGCTTCTTAAATTTTGATTCCTTTGCAGAATTTCATTTTTCTACATGTGCTCTAATTTTTTGAACAGCGTTTCTCAGATTCCCATATCTATAAAAATGCCATCTACAGAACTGCTGCAAATAGAATCTGCTAAGTCTGTGGCCNAAGGAGGAAGGCTTTTCTAACTAGTGGAGTGTAGGCCAAATATGGCCTAATCATCCAAACGTGATGGGGGATTCACTTTGGGGGCAAAAATCAAAATAAGAACAACATCAGTAACAACAAAAACAACAACATAATATAATAATAATAATAATAATAATAATAATAATAATCCTCATCATCTTTCTAAAACCATATACAGCTGCCATGTACCTTGGCAAATACCTTTTTTCCTGA